>LUCM01005557.1:44299-68929 GCA_008360955.1 Fasciolopsis buskii | reverse complement strand
TGAATGGGTACTGCTAGGAAGTGCAGCTGCTAAGCAGAAGAGAGAGTAGGGTTCTCAAGGAAAGCCTTTGGTTCTAACAAGAATCTGACCGCAAGGCAGCAGGGCATAGCTGAGTGGAAGCCCATCTACTTGGATCAATTAGTCTTCCACTCTTTTTTGCGACTGAGCTACTGCCTGAGATCAACCTCTGACTTGGAGGACCATTGACCTTGCCGGCATGATTGGATCTTCGGCTTGATATAAGCCATCATGTATAGCTCGTTGGATCATGGAGGCACGCAAACAGTCACACCAAGTCAAGGTGTGGTCTCGTTGTGACAGTATTCAGAGATGAGGTTATCGACTTCACCGTGAACGGCTACATTAATATCTGTGAAATTGCATGCTTAAAATGAAACACCTCATACAGTCAACCTTCTTAATCTGTATCCATGTAAGTCACATGCACAAAAGTCAGGGCGCTAGTTAGTCGTACCTTTGCACACTATGATTTCGTTTGCATAATTTGCTTGTTGTCTCATTGTTCCGGAAAAACTCCACTGAACTTTGGGATTGCTTGATTTTGAGAAGTCTGAGAAATTGAATTTTTCAGTTTTCATTCGGTCTAACTCTATGCCTTAATATATAACTACTTGGTAGAAAAAGAAAAAATGCACTGCCGACTTGATTGAAATTAAAGAGAAGGCATGAAGAAAAACAAAAGTGACCTGTTCCGGGTGGAAAGCCTCAGAGTATATCTGTATGAGGTCCACGAGATCCCCAGTGTGATGACTAAGGACCTTAGGTAATTTAGCTAAAAGTAACATTCAGTGTAGTATTAGCACTCGTGTCGTTTCCGCCTTTCTGTAGTTCTTGTGACTTTGCGATTTTTTTTCCATCATTGATTGTTGCTGCGACATAGCTAGAAAAAACAGAGCACGTCAGCGTATTATCAATGATATTAAAAAATGAAGCTGAAGATGAGAGAAGGACTGCTGATGGCAGCAGTCGCGATTTATGAATATCCCCAAACCCGACTAACCAATTTCGTCCCAACATGCGGTTTGACGCATTGCATCGTTGTGGAGAGTGGGTCAGTTAAGTAGTAATGCAATTAAAAACTGTCCGTAAACGGTTCAGAATTCACATATTCTACTTCCCACAAAATTTTAACGTGAATGTATTGTCATTTTTTGCATGCGATCGTCACATATTTGTTACATTTTTATGGAGCTGAATTGGTAGTTCAGATTGTAGTGTTTTTGTAGTGTTTGTCGCTACAGGGCTGGCTCCTCTCTGCACTTAGTCTACGTGTTAGCCAATACAAATGCAAACTGGTAGTAAAATGTAACGAAAGACCAAAAGAAATTAATGACTAGCAAAGGTAAGTAAGTATTTGGGTGAAGCAATTTCTATTATAAGGATTGTCAACATACTCCGTAAGAAACACAACAACGACAACTGGGAGGAAGAGTAAATAGCAGGTTCACGAGGCTAAAAGCCCTCATTGTTGTTATCAGGGGATGCAGCTAGTCAACGTAACGACCGATGTACACATCTGATTAGGTTCCCATCTCCCCAATCTTAATTAAGCCGTCTGTTTACCTGGAGCAAAAGGTCACCATATGTGCAGTACAAACATATTCTTACAGACCCCCGTAGGAACGGTCATTGGAAAATAAATTCCGTTTGATTTTCCCCACTTAGTAGTCCACAGAGCCCTACTACTCAAACAAACCGAGGTTAGGCGCGCGAGCAAAACCAACACACTATAAAATTTCAAAAATATGAGGGGAAACGAGTGAAATGAACGCAGCCATTCTAATCGCACACAATCGCGTAGCAAAGAAGCATGTTTTTTTGTCAAGTGTAGTACTTGTGTTTATCCAACTGGTAGGATTTTTGAGTGTACGCACAACAATGTGAGCATAGCTACTTCGGAGGACATATTTCATTGGACCCTCCTGTTCGGTACCGTTGCCAAGCTTTTTTATTAGGGTTGCACGGGCAGTTGTCTGTGTTGATATGCGCGACAGACGGTGAATTTCCGAAGCCTTTGTAATCAAAAATGAATGCAACGCAGTAGTGAAATTTGATTTGAGAGTGAACGCCGATGACATACCAAAATTTAAGCAAAGAGAATACATCCGTCAGCAACTGAGAGATAAGGGCACGAAAACATAATTGAGATTTAATAGAAAACTTTAAATTCACTAAGAAATTCAACGAAGAAAATAACCCGGGGTTCAACTTAGCATCACGATCAAAGTCTTGTTAGTTTGTTCTGTGACGACAACAGATCAATGCCTTCAAAAGCCGAACGAAAACAAAGTGAAAGAAAAAGGGGATTTTCAAGATGAAAAACCTCTTCTGGATTGTATAAAACAAGAGTTTATTAGACTTACATTCGGGCGATGCGAGGTACTAGATGAACGGGACTGAATGTTACATGAGGATGATTTGGGGCCTCCGTACGCCAGAGACCCGAGTAGTCCGCGAATTTTCGCCAGTTCTGGTTGTACCATCACAGGGCCGGTAGTGCACCACCAGTCATTTGGAACTGAACATTTTTGGTGGCAGGAAAGTTGGAGAATAAACAAACCAACCATGCAGTTTTGTACAAAAGACTGCAAATCAATGTTTTATGCTTTTTTTCATCAAGTTCTCAAAGTATGAGTGTAGTTGAAGGTGCATGCTTTGTTACCTCTAGGACTCATTGAGCTAGAGGAGCGGGGGGTCGGCAACTATGACTCTGAAACTTGAAATGATGAACAGTACACAATTCGTCAATCGGTCGAGTGTGATAAACGCTCAGGTGATAGCAAATGAACGATTTAATGTGATGGACGCTTAAATAGCTGAATTAATGCTGGTGGGTGATTTGGTTGAAGACAGAGACGCACCGGAAAATGCTTTATTCTGTGTTTCTGGGAGCAAAATACTAGTTTAGGGAGAAGGAAGAAATTTCCAAAAATGTTGAATAGAATCAGAGTAAAAATGATTGAACCAACAACTCTAACACAATTTACATCACAGTAGGTTCTTAGAAACGACGTAGGTACATGAAAATCAAGAGTATCACGATGAAATGTTGGAGCTCACGATATTTGTCTTAGATTTCCATGAGACTATTCAATGCAGAACGATGACAAGGTAGGGGGATGAACACGCTACATTCTTGTTTCAGTGACAGCAATAATAAGACCATTAAAATTGGCAAATCAATGGGACATTTTCAGAGACGCTCACGATGGGTACTGAAATCATCCACTGGGCTTGTAAATACATCAAAATGTATTCTGGGAAATAGTCACAAGAATTCAAGAGATATCTGAAACCAACTTCCGCACAATGCTGATTTCACTTTTACTGGTCAGAGAGGAAATTTGAATTTAACCCCAGCGCTCGTCTCTAATTCGAATTCCGACCAATCTGTGGAACGGATATCTCGCTATCTTGATACAACAACAGCTGCGTGCAGACAAGTCCGCTTTTGTGTGTGACTGGTCTGATGTTCTGTCAAATATACGACCTTGGCAAATTTGCTGGAATTGTGATCAGCAAGTAACCCATTAAGGCCATGGTGTATGCATTAGCCAGTCACTTCCACTTCAAAAATACCAAATGAATTTTCTAGAACAGGCCAACTGATTATAAATCACCAGAGGTTCCCTGTCATAACTACAGTCTCGCGTTCCGCTTAAGCTGTCGGGAGTTATCTGGATTACTCCAAAGAGTACGTCCAACAGACTTTGTAGTCGTTGCTGGTGATTTTAACGTCCAACCTGGCTATTTCGCGAAGATAGAACGGCACAATGGAGGCCCAGTTTATGTCCTCGCGGATCGCACTGACAACGACGATGGCCTCACCCAAGATTGTTCGGACCACAGAATGTTTCTTGCGAACGGCAGTTTTTTATATAAGTGACATCGGCTCACCTGGCGAATGGTTTCGCCTTCACAGGATTGGCCTTGGATCGATCACATTGTCATCGGTCACCGATGGCGTGGTTCACTTGATGACGGTCGGTCATTCTAGTTCACACGTGTGGACCCAGGTCACCTCTTGGTCTGAGTTCCTCTGTTGTCACATCAGCACAAAAGACATTTGTCCGGCACAGCTGATTCTAGACGATAATCGACTACAATTCCACTCAGAACACCCAATGCAGTTGACGACTCAACAAAATGACCAGGGTCTAAGCGAACACTGGGAGTAGACCAAAGCGCTACACTCGCCAGCAACGGTCACATAGGACTCCTTGCAACATAAAATTCAGAAACGATAGACATCAGTTACTCTTAGATGTCCGCAGATCCGTCCCTCCGGATCAAACATACAACGAAGCGCGTAGATCCCTAAGACGTCAACTGACCAGGAGTTTGAAAAACGATCGGAAGCAGTGGTGGTTAGAAAAGTCTAGGGAAATATGAAAGGCTGCGGCTACCGGAAATAGTCACAATCTTTGCCGGTCGGTTAGCAACACTAGTCCGAGGAAGCCGGGCGTAAATGAAATGATTAGGGAATCTGACGGCGCACTAATTCACCCTCTAGACCGTCGGCTGGCGCACTAGACAAAACAATTTAGGGAGCAGTTTAGCCTACAGCCTCAACGGTTCTTCCGCTTATGTCCGCAAGTGAACCAATACGAGTGGATACCAAACCTCCATCCAAAATGGAGTTGATGAAACAGATAGAGATTCTCAAAAGGCATGAGGGTGCCAAAACAAATGGACTGTCGCCATCATTCATGAAGGGTGGTAAAGAAATGTTAACATCGGAGCTGAAAAAGCCCGTGGGACCAATATGACCAAAGGAATATATCCGTAAATACTGGTGATTCGATGATTGCTTCAATATACAAAAAGGTGATAGATCCTCATGTGAAAACCACAAGGTACTTAGTTTGGTAGGCATCACATCCAAACTGCCCGCTAAAGATGCATGCATGAGAATCAAGCCTGTTTTCGTCTCGGTCGTGGTTGGATTGACCAAATGTTCACTTTGCGACAGATCTTGGAACATAGACACTCAGAATATGCGGACGACTTCGAGCCACCGCGTAAAGATCCAAGTAAGTTGCAAGCTTTTCTCGATCGTCTGAACGATCGTGTAGGAAGGCTAGTATGCGTTTTGCATTCCAAAGTGTAAAATGTCGCTGCAGGACTGAATTCGCTTGTAGCCGAACCTTGTATTTGCAGGGGAGCAACTGGACGGATTTAGTCACCTGGGTAGTTGTATTTCACCAGGTGGTCGTATATCAGATGAAGTATCTCCGCGCATACACAAGGCCCGATCGGCATTTGCTAATTTGAAGCATCCGTAGACTATGATGTGAAATAGCAACCAAAACCAGAGGACGTTGATGCAAAACTACTAGTTGTAAGAACCGAAACGGAATGCAAAGGAATACGTGGCAGGACCGACGGGGCTCTATTAATTTGCCGAGGGGGCATTCTTGGCGCTTTGCGTCCGTCGCTTCACCACATTTCAAGTTTCAGGGTCATGATTGCCGGTCGCCTCCCTTCTTTGAGGGAACTGGGCACATCTATTTCATTACACTTATGAACGAACTACGTGGAAAACAGTTCCCCAGAAACTAATAAGTACGAAGTAGTATGAATCTAATCCTCTGAGATAAATTTGCTCCTCGATGGTGTAAAGCGCCTCTGCTACGGGAACTGCTTTTCAGAATTCCCAAACAAACAACTGCATTCATTCTAGCAAGATCACGGAACTGATTTTAATGCATTACAGCCTTCAGAAACCAGGTCCGTAGTTCAAAGCACAAATGTTACGTAAATGGCAACTACCCACACGCAGACTTACCGAATGCGGTTTGAAATTTTCGCGACCGAAGAGGCGGTAGAAATTCTGCTAGACCGCTGAATCCAGTCAAATGATGTCGACACAAGGTGTAGAGTAACGGAACCAGAGCAGGAAATCTTGTGGTCCAAAATATGGCCATTCCTTCCTGAGTTCTGCCTAACAAGAGACGTACATGTTCCGGTAGATGCCATAGATGATTATGCTTATTGCGAATCGCTCGAAGCAAATCCATCAATGAGGTGTCCTTCAATGCGATGGGAATGGAACAATGCAAAACAGATTCGGTGAAATTTCGGTTCATATACAAAACCTAAGTTGAAGGGGAAAACAAACAACTTGGTTGGAGGCAACGAACGCAAGTAGTTCCAATGCTTTTAAACCCATAAATTTTTATAAGGAACTAAAACCAAGGGCAAGAAAGGAAAGGATTGAAAGTTCGTTACTTACTGAGTTCCGAATATCAAAAGTGAGCAACTAGATTCTAATCTTAAAGAGCGGCCTGCATCACTAGTGTCACAAAACTAACCCATACCCGAAGGGTGTTCACACAATGATTATCGCGAGGCCTGAAGAAGTATTGTAGCCACAGGCTACAATAACAGCAAATGATTTGAACGAATGCGTTCAGTTTGGTGTATGATCCTTCGGGAGATACGATTTGTTAAACAGGAACAACGGACAACGCAGGTCGTCAAGTGGAGTACGCATCTGTCACTCCAAAAAGAATAGAAGTTCAAATCTCAAACCGGCCGGCCGCATCGGTGACAACTGGCAATTCGCTGACGACCGGCATATTACTGAGCTTAACCTAATAGGTGGTTCTATGTTACTCCAAATATCGGGGTCATGGATGCCAGTTTGTCCCTCTCGTACAGCAGACTCAAGTGGTATAGGGCATGTTTTTTCCACTACACCCATGTGTGAATGATGCAGAATAAGTGAGATTCCAGAGTCAAGTACCTTATTTTTTAACCATAAGCGCATAAATTACCTCGATGTGCGCAAAACACGCAATCCATTGTCTTGTTAGAGATGACCATCAATCCTCTAACACAGTCTTTGTCAGACGGTCGTCGATAGTGACTGAACCGTACTGTGATTTTCTTTTCATTTCCATCCTTCTTCGGTTCCTCATTTCTTTATCATCACTTAATGTTTCATTACCCAACCATACGTACATAATGGCATCATATCCATCAGAAGTTGAGGAATCCCTTTTATCCAATTTGTTGAGACAGAAGGAAGACATGTTACCTCCCATCTAGTTCAATCTACTGCATTCGTCACAATCTATTGCGTATAGATTGTAATATTTTACGTTCACGACCGAAAGGAGTAAACGAAACGCTTGCATCTCGTGACGTGTCTTCTTTCTTTGTTAACGAAAACGAACTTGTTCATTGGTCTGCATTCCTCTAATGAGACACTCCAAAACGCCACGCAAGAAAAAGCGCAAACATCAATCCCACTCAAACAGATAAATAGTGAAACATAAAACAAATGTACAGAAGTAGTAGATAGCATGTGGAAGCTACTGCATTTATGGGACTTACCTCATATCCTCTGGTTGTTAATAGGTCAACCACCAACTCAGGTTCCAAACGATGAAACCAATGCTCGTTGAACACGAACGGGGCGTACGAGTTCAAAGATTCCAGCATGGCTCTACGTTCTAAATAACGCAGATGCGTCGTTGGATTCGGACTAATTTCATTCGGTTCTGTCGGGGATACTTGATTAGGTGATGGATTGGTCGACTGGATTTCATCACGAGTGTCCAGTACATCAGACAGTTCCTGCGAATTGGGAAGACATTAAAATCAGTTGTTGGATGTGCCTCAGTGAATAATATAAAATCTGACCACATAAACTAAGAACCGTAGCCTATAAGTGAGCAGCTATTGTGGTTTATTATATTTCACCCACTAATTGTCATTTATGGGTTGCCGTTTTTCCTTTTCCTTGTGGGGAGGGAGGAGGAAGTGGAGCAGAACTTATGAGGCAGTAAACTAAACAAAGAATAAATGTACAACTATAAGACGAAATTGGACATGCACACTGTATACGCTTGAAACTCAAGATAAAATACAAGTCATGAAAACAAATTAGTTACGCCAGTTATACATTACTTTCAAATTCTTCCGCGATCCACAAAGAGAGAACTGATGCACATGTTTGAAACAATGAGTAGAACTAAATTATCTGATATATTCCGTGATAAATGTATCCGAATCGCTTGCTTATAACAAATCCGTGGGTTTCCATTTTACTGCGAAATAATGGGAGCGCTCACTATGAGCTAGAAAGTCCAATTTCGTTCAGAATTCTAGTGTTGAGGCCGGTGTATCACAAAATATGTGGAATCTGATCTCCCTAACATTTGGCTCCACTAAAGAGCCTTGGGATGACGTATTGCAACCATTTAGGTTTTCAGCCTTTGACAGAGCTTTCGGAAATCATCAAGAGCGATTCGATATAAAAGTCTCAGTGTCAAACCTGGGATTATCAACCAATAGTGTGATTTGCGAATCCGACAACGACGCGTTTCGAAACTTTTACATTGAACACAAAATTGATGCATCGATTTTTCGACACACTCTGAACTCAATTCAATCCCGATATACTTCATCATCAAATCTCCAGAATTCACTGCAAGCAGTTCAATTGTGTTTTACTTTAATGAGGGTGATAATTCAATTTCCGACTGCATGTAACCTGACTCGAAGTACAAATAACTAGTGAGCAACATATCCCCAAAGGTAGACATCAGGATACACCACGCCAACATTGACAATAATCTGATCATATGGACAACTAAACAAATTCAGATGAGAATGCTTCCGTTATCTCATTGGAGTATAGCATCTGACTACGGGGATTCGAATAAATAACTGGGGCGGATAATATTCCAGTGTTCGGATGCATGTGCTGGGGTCCTTGTAGGTGCAACATTATTGCGGGTTCACGGAGAGCATGGGCAGAGGATTTATTTAGAACCGGTACTGAGTTGTGCTTAATAACCTCGTGGATGAAACACGACTTATTTCCCGTTCGATCGCGTCAGTATCTACTCATTGCATTTGTGCCATTTAGGTGAGACTTTCCCGACCAACAAACTGAACAGAGTCTTATTGACCAGTATATGTTACGCAGATTTGAGCTGGGGTAAAACGATTGCATGTACAAACGTTTCTTCAAGATTGGATAGGAAGCAAGCATCTTTTGTTGCTAAAATGTGAATTCCGGCTAAATAGAACCAGTTAGCATTTCCAATTGGCACTGTGGACTTGACGTAGGTTTGTGATTCCTCCAAGGACACCAAAGATGGGATATCGATTAAATGAAATCAAGTGCCCGAGTTACGTCACAACGTAATCGAGTCTGTGTTTCGTGAAAATTGCTATAGACTGAATTCCTCATCACTTTTACGAAGGCGTTCGTATTAAAGTGTCTTATATATATCACGATCGCGAAGCGCAATTGTTGAAGCACATGATCTCAAGCCAGTTCAGTTACACTATATATCACAAACCGATCACTCTCAAGGTTAGCTCGTAGACTCTGCAGTGCATCGGCTTGAATGCTACAATTTTAAACGAATTTAGGGACGCTAGTTTAGAATAGATCTTCGAACTGCCTGCCTAAATGAAATTCACAAAATTGGAAGTAATGTAAGAGTGAGAAGCTTCAAAAACATCTATTATGGACTGCGTTTGTATTTTAAAAAAGGGAAAATGCGCAGAGACGATGAAGCCAAAGCATCCGATAATCCCTGCGATTCGCATGGGTACATTCACGTTCGATCAATTATGTTTGTCTGAAGCTTTAATATCATCTCGTTAATATCCGTTGGGTGATTAACACCAATGACCAGCTGTTCCGTTCCACGAATTCTTAAACGGCTTGCATGTAAGAAGTACGGAAGTACCAATGTGGAGGAGGATAAGACCACAACGAATGGAGAGGGCAATCGACTCCGTAGCACGAACCAATCAGAAGCAGTCACTCGATGAATCAAAAACCACTAGGTCAAAAGCGTTGCCCGGTAGACAAGGACAACGTTAGCAGTAAACAAGCACATCAGAGCTAGAACTCAGCCCGACAGAAGGACGCCTTCAGATGAGAGCGAAAGTTCAAGTCATTACTCAGGACAGTCGGACAAACACAGCCAGATGGAGGTCCAAAAGAACGAAGGGGAGTGTTTGATACACAGTCAAATCGGTCCGGGAATACTCAGCTAGTCAGAATATGGATCTCGCGTGAGCTTGGTCTGTTAAACAACGATAGATATAGCCGACCAAGGTTTGGGAATTGTAACTAGTTTCGGTGCACAATAAACGTGTGGACCACCTGCTTGCCTTGTTTTAGAAACAAAACGGTCTGTCCTAATTACCTGATATCAGAATAATTAATGAATGAGTGAATGCAGTGTGTTTACGGAACAAAACTGACAGGAGCAGCTTGGACGACAGAACGCTAGCGGACCCGAGTGTACTTATTCGTGGAGAAAAACTACATACGACTATACTATACCGTTTTTATTAATCATAGTAAGAGGAAAGCCACACGAAAATAAGACAGGTAATCTACCGACACAAAGATGATATGCGTGCCAATTGCGTGAACATACTCGGACAGAATCGCTAAATGATGTGACCACGTCTAAGCAATCAAGAGTAAAGTTTTAAGGAGGGGGCGAGATAATAAGAGGATGAATTTATCAACGGATTGTTCAATGATTTATTAATAATTGGTATGATGAAAACAAGTGATTCATATAACTACAGATCTTTATGATAATATGGACAGATTATGGGGGCACATTTTCGAGGTTCCCGATAGTCAACATTTAGGAGGACAGAACACATTATTGGTTTACGAATGTCATGCCGCATCTTGTCATGTGCTTCACGACGTGAAGAATGAAATCCAGCCATCAGGAATATGCGGATGTAAGCTTTGAAGGCCTTAACTATTTCTTCCATCTAAGGAGATCAAGGAACTCATCATACAAAACCGGTGGCCATCAAGTTGGTTCACAGGATCTTCACAGTGGTATTACCGGATTGAGATGCAAATTTCGGTATATTGCAATAATTTACCCGATCGACGGCAATTCCACCAGAAAATTATAGAATCGACGAACTACAACGAACTTAATTCAAGCTGTTCATGCACTCAATGCTACTGGCGAGCAAATTCCCATAATATATATATATATATATATATATATATATATATATAGGAATTATTTATTCTCATGAAATGAGATTGCAAATGCCCGCAGACGGCGAAAAACAACGTAAAGTATCGCTAGAAATAGAGTCTAGCATCATTTCCTTGAAAGGTATTTGCATTGGATAAGTTCTCTAAGCATAACGGTAGAAAACGATCGGCAGAATACGACTGGCAATTAAACTGTATCCGTTCAATGTGATCGGCAGCTGAGCAACTCGGAATAAACCAACAATTCCTTTTTTTCTCACTAGTATATTTCTCATACGGATGGATGAACAAAATTTCCCCGGAAGCACACGACCGGTTTCGCAGTTGTCGTCGCTTTCCAGGTAAGCGTACCTGGCATTATTCTGTCTAACCATCTCTATACTAGTGCGCTCATTTCTTAGTTTCTCGCTAGAATCTCATTCAAATCGTATGCGAAATATACTACTGCGAAGAAAAACCAACACACTCGGGTCTTGTGTCGCTTTTCTGAAGGTTGGCCTCGCCTGATCGACGAAAATCCTCCCACGAATCACCATGTAACTCTTAAAAGGACGTATCATCTATTCACGCTCCTAACGATTCAAGTGAAATCCTAATGAGAAACCAACAGTTGCTTTCGATAAACGTGACAATCTCGCCAGGTAAAACACATTGTTGCGTAATTTTCTACCACAGATGAAAACATTAATCCGGTGGAGAATTCTATTTGGCTTCATTTTCATTGCCAATCTACCGCGTGATAAAACACACTAGCGATCACTTTGAAGAAGCCGACTGCTAGGCAATTAATCGTCTCTTACCGAAAGAAACCGTATCGTCTTCGATGGTGCCCAAAACAAAGGATCATAGGTTACTTCTTCTGCTGACGGTCGGTCAGCTGGATCGTGTGACAGCATGTGCTGAATCAATTGTCGACCGAGGAAAGCTGCACAGGGAAGACAAATATACGGAGGCAAACTGGATTGCTTTAGACCGTACGAGATAAAGAAAGCAGAAAATCCAAAGTGTAGATGGAAACGGTGATGGGTAGCATCGCAAATATGAAATTTTAAGTACAAACAACAAGATGTTAGTATTCTACATTGGGAGCGACATTATAAGCTTAAAACGCATGATCACCAACCTCACCGGATATTTATCAGTTATTTTTGTCGAATTTAAATACTTAATTGACTTCCCTGCGCATAAACAAAGGAGGCCGGTGATTTTTAACAAATATAGAGTTTCGCGGAGATTTGCTTCAAGGCACGTTTCTAGTATCTCTAGTGAGAACGCATCTCTAGCAATGTTACAATAAAATGAACTTTTCGGAATAGCAGCCTGTTTGTGGATCGTTGCTTATGTCTTTCCGACAGCTCCTACTAGTACATTGCTTAATCAATTAGAAAGCTTATCCCTTTTAGTTAAAATTCTTAAGAATTTCTTATATACTTGAAGTCCATTTACCATTTCCCCTGCAGAAAATCCAACTTAATCGCTCAAAATATCGGAATTAAAAGGCGGCATTTCGGGGACGATGTGAGGGATGATGTGAAATTCATGCAACGCTTCTGATTAGCACTTTTCGTCCTCGTTCATCCCGTTATATGGGCAGAAGCGCTCGCATTTATAATTCTCGGAATCAGCAATCAGTAATGAAGCTTTCGAAAGGGCAACCCTTGTGGTCAGAGCATATTCAGCTAGTAAATATGAAGAAAATCCATTAGAGACCACGGTTTCACAACAACTAGTCGACTTCTATCATCTAAAATCCATTTTCTTTAAATTGTTTACAGCAAACTCATATGGGTAATTTGGGAATGGTGAGGGTTCTTTATAAGAATAATAATAATAATAATAGCGATAATAATAATAATAATGACCAATAGTTCTTCCCCTATTCTTTAGTACTTTATTCTGTTTTTTCGGCATGGAGTTCACCAGTCTCGTCATGAATTCACTTTCGACTACGTGCTCCATTGCATATTGCACTCCGGACTTCAGTGGCCAATGAGGAGGTAGTTCGCTGAGATCATTTTTCAAAACGGAAAGTAAGTTCTCAAAAACCCTCAAATCTGGATTATAGGAAGGAGGTGGCTGAATAAATAGGACTTCGATGCTCTGAAGTCTCTCACCAGCCTTAAAGGAAATAGCATTGGCTCCAACAATCCTGAATCAAAGTATTTACTAATCTGTCCTGAATCATGACAGGAAGCATTGTTCTAGAAGATTATTACTTCCCCAGAAGAGCCGTTTCTGAGATCCGGGAACATGTTCATCAGCACAAAGATAAATTTCACACTGTTCATTGAACCTTCGACGGAGGTCCAACGACAAGGTTGTCCACCTTTTATTCCGGCCCGAATGAGAAGCGTTGATGAACGCAAGGCTTTTTGGATCGGTGACATAAGTCCTTTTGGGAAGGTTTTCCCATAAATGATTTTCCTGTAACTTTCCAGGACTCCCCGAACAACATACAATCATCATTAAAAACCGACCTCCGGAAAGATGCACGGCGCTGTGTGAATTCCTGGGCAAAGCCGATACGCGCATTCTCATGTTGCTGGTTCAATATCGGGCAACATCGCAACTTAAATTTATTCACCCTCCTACGCAACAGGGAGTAGAAATGATTCGGTAAACCGTACATTTTTATTGAGCACAAAAACATTCGATACGTATCACCAATTAAACTGTCTTCCTTATTCAAGGTGAGGAGCTAACAGCCTCCAGATGTCTTTCTTGTGAAGGCATTCCTGAAGACTAATGGATAAATTGTGCTCCTGTTTGCGGTGAAAGAGTCAGCAAAATTTGCACACATAAAATCCAATTTTGTGGACCCTCAGAATTCTATCCCTTTCCTCACCGTGAAACTTTTAGTCTGCCCGTGTCAGGTTATAACAAAAACAATACAAACGTTTAACGAGCCGCGCTCAAACGACCTTCATTTTAAGATTCACGTTTATGTAAATTAGTATATTTTTCCCGTGGGTAGTTCATTTACTACTTTTAATAAGTACCACATGCTGTCTAACGTTCCATTGTTAGGTTATTAGAGAATTACATTTTGCTTCCAGGAGGCGTACTAACCGGTTAGGCATTGACAGAAAGAACATTACTGACAAACGAATGAGCTTGTTAGCGAAGATGATTGCAACCCAGCATGAATCGTAAGGTCTTTCGTGCTAATTTTATGGTGGTTGCACATTCAGCCAGGTTCCTATCATTCGAGTTCATAATCATTTACAACGATAACCGAGGTCGCGCATGTTCACACGCCGACAAACGTTGCAGAACCGCCTGCAATTGTTCAGAATTGAAAATTAACTCGTAACATTTAGCGAAGTTTTTAATTACCTAGAACATTTCAGGAACTTCAAAATAGTTACCAGGGGAAAGTACTAGCGCGGCGACTGCGGCCAAGCGAATAAGGTCATGGCGTTTGGAAGTGAAGGTCGCGGGTTCGAATCCTCCCACCGCCGGTCAGTCTTACCACTTGCCAGCCTTCCGTCGGCCGCGACTCCTTTGCTGAAAAATGATGTACATTCGAATTTCAATAATAAAGGAAGCAAATGATAAAAACAAATACTTTGTTTTTTACTTCCTTTAATAATAAGGGAGCACATCATTTTCCAAGAAGGGGGCCGTGGCCAACAGAGAGCTGCCAAGTGGGGAAGCTGACCGGCGCAGGGAGAATTTGAATTCGCAACCTTCACGTCCAAATTAGCTCGAAAGTACTTACGATTCATGCTAGGGTGCAATTTCATTCGCTAACAAGCTTATTTGTCTTGCAGTAATGTTCTATCTGTCAATACCCAACCGGTTCATGTGCCTCCGGCAAGCCAAATGAAGGTCCGGAATAAACCAAAGATGAAACATTAAATAAAAAGCAATAATCATAAAAGAAATAAATGAACCAATTACGAAATATATATAACTCGTTCAATTGGGATATCCAAATTGATAAACATTAAGTCATCTAAACAAGACTCACGATGCGGAGTAGAGAGACAAACAGACGGACAATGCACAAAACTGAACGGAACTAGCGGTCCCAATCAACCACCCACTCACGTTCGACGAGTCCTAGTTTGGATCGAAACGTCACAATGAACATTATAACTCGGTGTATGCCTTCTAACCTCTAAAATATGCAACCTGAGCTGCAGATTTTTTCACTCGTCAGTAAAAAATTTGGAAGCAACACGCTCAAATGCATGAGAAAATTGAAAAACTAATCCAAGTTTTCCGCGCTGTCTGCAAGCAATTTCTTCTTTCTTCATCACTGCCTCAGGAATAACACTTTTCCAAGAAGTAGCAAGTGCAATCCGCCCGTGAACTCGGAACGTGTCCGCCGGATTGCATACTCATACTGCAAACAAATGCATCGTGAACTGATCAACGACGCGCATCGCAGGAAAGCCGTATACGAAGACCATCAGAGTCGATTCGAAGGAGACGTCTCAAACATATATGACACCGGCTGAATGGGAAGAATAAAAACGGTTATCGAAACCACATCGAACACAAACCGCTCAAAGGTCAGGGACAGACTCATCAAGTCAAGCGGAACTTCAATATGTCGAACCAATCTACAGTCGCTCGAACCACCAGCTAGTACCAAGCGAAAAGTCCGTGCTACTGAAAGGATTAACATTCAATCATACCTGCGCCAACTAACCGAAATTCACTGCCTCCATTGAATCGGCACTACAGAAGCATGCATTTATGGAAGAGACGCGCAAAAACGCAAGAGCGAAAATTTGTCAACAACTCGGGCATACTAAGCGGAAGTATCACCTACCTGATGACGAAATCAAACCTGCAAAAGCACTCCGAAAAATCGATAAACAGTCATACTCCTGGCAGACAAAGGTAACACAACAGCAGTGCTCGACAAAACCGGATACCAAGAGAAAATGAAAGTATTACGGAATGACAACGAAACCTACCAGTCAGTGACAGAAAATCCAATCAAAGAACTCAGAGACAAAAAAGTGAACAAACAAAAAACCGAGCTCTTTGAAAAATAGCAAGAAATCAGCGATGAACAGTATAAACAAATAAAGCCTGCAGAGGGACCCATCCCTAGGATATATGGACTTCTTAAAGTTCATAAGCCGGGGGTGCCACTTAGACTCATTGTCGCATCAACAACAGCACCAAACTATCACCCAGCCAAGTACTTTTTCCGTCTCCTAGCTCCATGCCTACCACCGGACCGAAAAGACACGAAGAGTGCTGCCACATTCCTGGAGCGAATCAAAGACCCCAAGTTAGAAGCGAACGAAGTTATGGTTTCATTTGACGTCACATCACTGTTCACAAATATTCCAAAGCAAATGGCACTGGACAGTGTCCGCTGGATTATGGAGAAGGACCCCAACCTATCAGATAGAGCAGCGATGGCTACGAATTATATAATGAATTTGATAGAATTATGAATGGAAACATACCTACAATCCAATGGGACGGTAGACAAACAAAAAGGAGGAACACTCATGGGATCACCACTGTCAGGCTTATTAACTGACGCAACCATGAAACATTTCAAACCGCCCACGCCTGTGGATCCGATAAGTTGATGACACGTTTGTTGGTAGAAAAAACAGATAGAGCAACCCCATGAACATCTAAGCACGACAGTGCCCAGTATAACATTTATTAAGAGGGAAGAAAAAGACTCGGCTCTACCGTTTCTTGACATACTAATTGTGAGGCAACCAAACGGGAGCACAGAGACAACCGTCTACAGAAAACCGACGACGACGGACAGTATATTCAATTTAAAAAGCAACCATTCAGCCACTCAACGAGTTGTGTGCGAACCTTGTTCCATCGGGGCACGGCACCCACGGAAACAAGAAAAATTAAGGTCATTCAAATTATCTGCGGCCAACGGATATCTAAAATCTTTTATCAACGCCTGTTCGCAGAAAACAGACGGCAAATACCAGGAGGACTAAATCGATGGTGATACTTCCATAAGTATGAGGAGTATCACAATTGCCCACAGACCGATGGGCACCCTGAGATCCGCTCTATCCCACGGAAAGCTCGCCTCGACCATCACGACTAATCAGGGTTAGTTCATGCCATTCCATGGCTCGGATGTGACAAACAATATGTCGGTGAGACAGGCAAACAGTTAGGCACACGCTTGCACGAACCTAGCTTAGCCCTACGACGCGCTGACCCACACTCCCAAATATATATATATATATATATATATATATATATTCTATCTGGCTTGCAATCCAGTTCGTTGTCTTAACACGGACCTACGCACCACGCATCCCGGATTCAATCAGAAGCTTCTATCAACGAATATTCAATCTCTCGTGGCCAGCTCCCCAAAGAAGTTCATCATGCTTTCTGATGATGAAAAACCGCGCGTGAGACATCTGTCGCTTAGCGAACGTCAACCTGATAATAGCTCTGGTCTCCGGACACAAAAGGGAATTCGTAGCATATCAAAATACGTTAAGTAAAACTAACTAGAAAGAAAATAACCACGCTTTGCCATACCTTTGGGAAGATCCACGAGACATTCGGATTCTGTCAATCGATTCAATGAAGGAGTACGGTTTTCTGCGATTGCCAACTGACGCGCGTGATGTCGGCTCAGACGCGACGCAATCGAGTAGCACAAAGGTGTTGAGCTGTTATTATTATTATTATTATTATTACTGGTATTATTATTGGGATTTATATTGTTGTCATTGTTCATGCTGATATTGTTCTCGGGGATCGTGGAACCGTGACGGGTGATACTAGACTGACCAGAGTCCACTGCGTTATGTTGATCAGAATGACCAGAAGAACCACTGTCCATTTTCACACTGGGCTGTTCTGAGTCGGAAAATTCGGATTGATCGTACGGATGCGCACCGCCAGTAAGCACGTGAAACGCAAGAAGGCCACATGCAAAGATATCGATCGAGTATGTCTGACAAGAAGGAAATGAAGGAATGCAATCAAGAAAATCCATGTTAAATCTTCTGGATAGTAATTACCAGTTTCGAACGGTGACGTGTATTTTGCATACGTTCGAGGTCATCTGACTGCTAGTGTTGAGATTAGTAATGCGACGTTGAGAACTGGAGCTTCACGTGCAAACTGATCACTTAGGCTGAATAGCTCAAGCTGACTAGCATCCGATAGAGGCTTCTAGAATTGGTTCCGAGACATCCGAAATTTATGGAATTACCAAATCAGCGGGTTGATATAGACAATTGAAATGATGATGTGATGCGGCAGGTCACTTGGCTCTGAAGCGGTTCTCTGCTAACATCGTTCAATTTTACGTTTTGGTAATGAGCAACCAATAGCAACTAAGCCTGCGTTGTAGGGCAACTAGAAGGCAACCAAAAGAGAAGAAAAGCAACTGTTTGTAACGAAACAGTATCTTGCCATATTTTCCAACGGGTCATTCGCAGTTGCCATCGCTGAGAGCTTATCTGATACAAATTAATGCAGGTGACTCATACAATGCTAGATGGAACAGCCATTACGTGCATTCCTGATGAGCTGAGTGTCGATCCTTCGCGATGAACCGTTTTGAAACGATTAGGTTGGGCTAGCTAAAAATTCCGACCACTACGGGGTCAATTCAGTTCAAGTAGGCCACTATACTGTCGGCCGTAGATGCACCAGTTACTGAAGCTTTCTGTGTTTCGCCACTCCAGGATCCAGGGTGAGGCTTACAATCAATCGATAAAACAACGAAGCACACAGAAATTCGATCGCCAACGTCCGTTCAATGTGATCGGCAGCTGAGCAACTCGGAATAAACCAACAATTCCTTTTTTTCTCACTAGTATATTTCTCATACGGATGGATGAACAAAATTTCCCCGGAAGCACACGACCGGTTTCGCAGTTGTCGTCGCTTTCCAGGTAAGCGTACCTGGCATTATTCTGTCTAACCATCTCTATACTAGTGCGCTCATTTCTTAGTTTCTCGCTAGGATCTCATTCAAATCGTATGCGAAATATACTACTGCGAAGAAAAACCAATACACTCGGGTCTTGTGTCCCTTTTCTGAAGGTTGGCCTCGCCTGATCGACGAAAATCCTCCCACGAATCACCATGTAACTCTTAAAAGGACGTATCATCTATTCACACTCCTAAAGATTCAAATGAGATTCTAGTGAGAAACTAAGAAAGGAGCGCAGTAGCATAGGGATGGTTTAACAGGAGAATACCGGCGCGCATACCTTAAGAGCGACAATAACCACGAAATTGGTCGTGCTTCCGGGCAAGTTTCTAACCATTTGCTCCATTTTTTCTTTTTCTCCCAGAGCCGGCGTCTGCTTTCACATCGGTGCCTCTCCAATCTGTCACCTAGTCCCTCCTAGACGTCAATTCCAACTAATGTAGCTTAAACTCCGGTTTCTTTCCCTCAATCGTCAATTCTGTTGTGTTCATGGTCCTCCTGGTTAGGTATAACTTCCCTATTTTTGTTGTGAATGATATAATATTAATAACACAGCGTTGTTGGTAGATGTAATGCGCCAACGTTTCGACTACCGTGGGTAGTCTTTCTCAAGGCAAGTTTTACAATCAAATGCATTTGATTGTAAAACTTGCCTTGAGAAAGACTACCCACGGTAGTCGAAACGTTGGCGCATTACATCTACCAACAACGCTGTGTTATTAATATTATATCATTCACAATAAAAACCAATACATGGCGCATCGATTTTTCGATACACTCCTTACGTCGTTTGGTCCGGATATTCCCTATTTTTGATTTAATATTATTACTTGAGTGCTCCGCAGTACATTTTCTTTTCAGTTGAATGTCTAACAACCAGTGGATCCATCCAATTTATTGTGAGCCATTTAGTATGTAACAAAACATCTACAAAACCTCTATGTACTGAGGCTAGGTTTATGGCAGTCATCTCACGCTATCCTCCAGCCTAATAAATAACCCATATGTGCAAGCAATTAGAAGCGCTTAGAGGTGAAAAATTACACAACTATAGAAAGAACTGGAATTCGAGGTAAAAATTACAACCGAGTTTGTCAGTATCACTTATCTTATGCGGAGTCCAATTCTAATTAGAAAACTAATCAAATCCACAAGCACTGAGAGATTATATTTGCCGATCCGATGAATAATACCTGCTTCAAAGAATAAGTCCCAATAACTTTACTCTTTGTAATAAATTTGCCATCAGTCAGTCTACTTTTGAGGCATGGACGTTGTGTACATATTAATTCTAATGCATTAGTTGGAGTATAAGACCGCATCACGAATCTTACTTTTAACTTATTTAGTCCCCCGAAAACCAACCATCCAGTCACTAAGTAGACTGACTATAAGATGTCGTCTTTCACTGAAGGTTCTTCAAAGCTTGCTAATTAATCAACCTAGAAAAATCGATTCATAAGCAAAGGCTGGGTGAGAGTGATTGCTTTTGGTCATCGGACTGAAACGCTGATATGCCAAAGTAAGTCTCCTCTACGGTTACAACCGTGATTTTCACCACGTAGACAAATATAAGAGAGTTCATTTACCCGAAGTGATGCGCAGATGGAAACAAGCCTTTATTTCCAGCGAACGAGTAACTCAGAAAGAGAGAAAATTATTCGATCACATTTGCGCCACGTAAATCTGCTGAGTGCGCAAAATGACAACGTATGTCCGACAATGGCCGCATATTGGATCTCCTAACTGCGTTCTCACTGGATGTATTCAGCACGGTTCTCGTTTCAGAATGGGAAAAGTCACGAAAAATTTCCAAACCGGCATTCATTACAAAGATGGGTGATGTAAAAGACAAAGTTTATTGAAGCAAAGACCAATGATGTGACCCAGAAATTTGAAGCGTGAGTTTGGGAGATGGAGTCCCCTGACAACGTATCACTGGTACCCGATATACATGACCGAAAAGACGTACTGGAACAAAAATCAGTGGTGACCACTGGTCTCCGAAGAAATTTCATGTTTTTTTAGTGAGAACGGCTCGGCTGAAAAATGACAACAAACACGGCTGTATATATGCCTCGGATAAAACAAGGGTAGAGTAGGAAGGCCGAAAACTAACCAAATGTTTGGTCTCCGGATCACAGAGTTCTGGAGCCATCCATCCGAGTGTGCCGAAAGTCACACCTACACTGGTTAGATCCGAGCCTGGATCCAGCGGAGAAATTGCCGACCCCGAGGTGGCAGCAACGGCCGAATGTGAGTGGTTGTTGTGGTATATCACACTGCTACCAGGAAGCTTTGGGTTCCCACCATCTGAGGACTTCGTCTTTGTGCCCCACATGGTGTCAATTAGATGTGAACCCATAGAGTTGGTCAAATCCGTGCGACCAGCCGGCATCGGACGAGACAGGCCAAAGTCACCAACTACTACACGAGCCTGGCCACCGAATTCGTCGGTAGCTACCAGTACGTTGCTAGGTTTTAAGTCGCGATGGACTATCAGAAAAATACAACAGTGGTGAAAGAAATAAGGGAGGGGTTAGTGCAGCACTTTCCATAGTGTAAATCCGAATACATCAGTTCATGAGCATCAGCCCACAGCTTAATAGCTCTGTATCACAACCTGCAATTCAAGTCCAATACAAAATGAATGTCTCAAGGTTCTGACCTGTGATACAATACGCCTAAATTGTGCAGTAACTGAATGGCACAAAAAATATGATTAATCCTAACAAAATCACCGAATGAATCCGACTCCAGATTCGCTTTCGCAAACCAACTAATACTGCTTATATCTCATTCGCATCGGATCTGTTAGTGTCGCTTAACTAGTAACAAACGAAAGTTGTTTTTAACATAACCTCAAAGCAGTTGGAATTAGTCGCGTGGTATCCTTCCGAAATTCTCCTTTATCTGTATGGATGTTCAACTTATTATTTTTCAGTCGGTCTTTCGCTATTCCTGGTTCTTTTATCTCCTTTAAGGAAACAAAACCAGATAACTTCAGCGCGCAGAACTGCGGAGATTTTTGGTGTTCAAACAAAGCTGTCTTCGTTGCATTAATGGAATACGGCGGGAGAATTTCTTCACTAACTCAGAGGACGAGCGTAAGATATTGGACCCTAAGACCCAGCTTATAGAACAGGTACTAAATAAGAGTAAATCAAGGTGGATAGGAAATGTTTTGCGCATGCCCACAGATCGGCTGCTTCGTTGTACGCTGTTCTGCGAGGCAAGTATTAGTTGGAAGATAAGTCGAAGCGGCCACTCGATGACATGCCAACCAAATATAGAAACTTCAACTATAGGACTGGCCTCTGTAGGTTCCGTTAGACTGCCGGGTTGAGGTCCACGAGATGCCTCAAAGCGGGAATTGGAGACAGTAGGTGATACAGGTCAGTATCGTAGCCAACTGTGCTTTTGTTTTCAAAATCTCTCTTTTTCTATATAGCTGTTACTTTGCAATAGATATTTCACCATTTTTTCTTTTCTTTCTTAAACAGGTGGAGATGCGATGGAAACCAAAACCAGAGCACTTTGGTACAAGCTCATTGGTTGTGAAAACTGAAAATTCCTCTGCAGATAGTTTGTGAACAGTGGAAATAACTGAAATTTCTCCCTTCCACGTTTGTGTGCTATTCCGGTTTATTTAATTATTATACTTCTTCGATTTCTTATTTCAAACCGAACGCCCTTTAAGCCGAACAAGTTCGTTTAGAGTGAATAGTATGCAGGTATAAACAACAATATAGGAGAACAGAACTGAGGGATGATACAGAAAAGGAAACGGATGATAAGCATTTCATAGTTTACACATGTGGTACCGGTTTATTTACAGACCGGATATGAGAGGACTACCGGAGTCTGTCCATTAGCTCTGTCATGTGATGATGAATAGACGATGACAGAGTTAGTACAAGTAATAGATTGTTTTTGAGCACACAAAGGGGAACTGTGGAGATGAATCACGACGGTTTTCGCCGTATTTACGACTCGACATTGCACTGGCGTAATAAGTTTACATTTCGTATTTTGTTAATGATAGGCGCATAGCTGCTATCTGAAAACATATGAAATATTCTGTCTGAACCGCCTTACATCGAGCGCCCTTAAAAATGTGCCAAGGTATAGCTCTATCTCTTGATCTGCTTTTGCACACTTTGGTTCAATTCTCTTATCAACCAAATTAAAAGGGAACACCGAGGGGACCCCTTAACCGAAGATTTTCCGGAAAACTCTTCTCAAAATTGTACTACAGGAAGTGCTCGAAATCATCCATGACTAATGGTGACCAATTATCAAAAACGACCGCCGTGACGGAATCCGAAAGCATCGTTCGACGGTGAACTGCTAGTTCACATTTCACATTCTTGATTGGCCGCCTATGGTAAGCACAGATGAACACACCTAATCTTGCTTCGCATCTGTGACGTTTTCCATGAAGTTTAAAAAGCAAGTCTACCAATAAAACCACTCGTATTCGAATTTATCCCGGATTAATTAGCAACTACTTTCGTACGAGTCAGTGAGATTCTACCAAGGACGTTGCTTGTAAACGCTGGCGTTCCTCACGATTTCGTACTCACGTCATCGCTGTTTCTTCTGCTAAGATATGATCTTTTTCCGACATCTCCAACCCAAAACAACTCTCTGTCAACGAACATGACATCCGACTGTCCAGGTCTCACCAAAACCCCCACCGACATCATCATCATTCAGCGTTAAACAACAGAGTAAGCCTCATTGACCGCTGCTATTCGCACCGCGTTACGCTGCTACAGGAAGAATGAATATGGAGGTGGGGAGGGAGTGGACGTAAAAGAGTGAAAAAAGAAAAGCACGCCATAGTAGCCAACACAAGAAATATAGTCCGACTGTAAAAACGCATGTATTTTCAGTCATTCTGATCACCGTTCATGGCTCACTATCGCATTCACCAATATCTCCCGGAAATTGATTGATGGGTCTATCGGATCCCGACCACGAAGAAGTGAGACACCTAACTTACTTAAGTTCGCAGCATATTTTTTCATTCCATGCTGTTATATCATCTGTTGACCTTCATATCGTTTCTCTACTCCGTGCTAGCACTGACATTATTTCTAAGATGTCCTGTCTCTAATGTGGGTCCAAGCAGCCCAATGAAGGTTCGCGCGCAGAATACGTGAACTGGCATCCAACCCAAAAACAAATAGCACAAATCCATTCGTCAGATCACGGTCAACGTAAACGAAAGAGTGGACACGAAAGCTTGAAATTCACCTATACTTTTCCCGGGATTGCTGTGAACATCAGGAGACTCTCGAAAAGGTGCAGAAATATATATATATATATATATATATATATATATATATATATATATCCTGGGGCATTCTGCCCTCGTTCCTAAGGTTGGCTCAGCCCAACTGACAAAGAATTATCAACGAATCACAGTTGTGATTCTTCTGTGGACTCTTCGACGAAGAGCTTCCATGCACACTCCTGTTGCTACAGATTCGATTCTGGTGAGAAATATCAATCAATTCGGAGTGTACAAGTATGTGGATGTTTAGACAAGAGAGCATCGGGTACGCATACCTGACGAGCGACAATAACCGCGAAACCGGTCGTGTGCTCCCGGGCTAATTTTGTTTACGCATCCAGATACTACTTCCTGCTTATATATATATATATATAT
>LUCM01005557.1:0-44186 GCA_008360955.1 Fasciolopsis buskii | reverse complement strand
CAGAGGGACCCGTCCCCAGGATATATGGACTTCCTAAAGTCCATAAACCGGGGGTGCCGCTTAGACCCATTGTCGCAACAACAACAACAGCACCAAACTATCAGCTAGCGAAGTACCTTTTCCGTCTCCTACGCCCATGCCTACCACAGGACCAAAACGACACGAAGAGTTCTGCCACATTCCTGGAACAAATCAAAGACCTCAAGTTAGAAGCAAACGAAGCTATGGTCTTATTCGACGTCACATCACTGTTCACAAATATTCCAAGGCAAATGGCACTGGACAGCATGCGCCAACTTATGGAGAAGGACTCCAACTTATCAGATAGAACAGCAATGTCCAAGGACGATATAATGCATTTGGTAGAATTGTGCATGGAAACATACCTACAGTTCAATGGGACGGTATATAAACAAATAAGAGGAACGCCCATGGGATCACCCCTATCAGGCTTGTTAGCAGATGCAACCATGAAACAATTCGAGACAAAGGCATTCGAAACAAAACGCCCACGCTTATGGATCAGATATGTTGATGATACATTTGTTGTGTTAGAAAAAACAGAAATGGACCAATTTCAACAACACCTAAACGCGATAGTGCCCAGCATCAAATTCACCAAGGAGGAGGAAAAAGACTCGGCTCTACCGTTTCTCGACGTACTAATTATGGGACAACCAAACGGGAGCATAGAGACAACCGTCTACAGAAAACCGACGACGACGGACCGCATACTCAATTTCAAAAGCAACCATCCAACCTGCCACCTAAAGAGCTGTGTGCGTACCCTGTTCCATCGAGCCGACACACTGCAGTACACAGCACCTACGGGAACAAGAGCAATCTAGGTTGTTCACGTTATTTGCGGTCAATGGATATCCAAAGTCTTTCATCAACTCTTGTATTCGCAGAAGGCAGAGGGCAAACACAAAGAGGACCAGATCGATCGTGGTACTTCCATACATACGAGTATCCGAAGCGGTCGAACGCATCCTACGTCCACTAGATATCACAATCGCCCACAAACCGACCGGCACCCTGAGATCTGTTCTATTCAACGGAAAAGATCGGGTCGACCAGCACGACCAGTCAGGGGTAGTTTATGCCATTCCGTGCCTCGGATGTGACAAACAGTATGTCGGTGAGACAAGCAAACAATTGCGCACACGCTTGCACGAACATAGCTTAGCCCTACGACGCGCTGACCCACACTCGCAGATATGGAACCACTGTGCACAAACAGGCCATGAGGTCAACATCAACAACGCAAAGGTAGTCAGCCGGGCAAACAGAAAGGGGGAGCGACTGATTCTTGAAGCCCTCCACTCGAATAACTCGTTCAATCGGCATGTGGAGATTGACAAACATTACGTCATCTTAACAAGACCCGGATGCAGAATAGAGAGACAAACAGACGGACAGTGCACAAGACCGAACGGAACTAGCGATCCCATTCAATCACTCATTCACGTTTGACAACGAGTCCTAGTTTGGATCGAAACGTCACGATAAACGTATTAACTCAGTGTACGCCTTCTCAACTCTAAAAAAAAAAAAATATATATATATATAGGGGCGGCATAGTCAACCGACCTCATTTGTCTTATGTGCGGAAGTTTTAGGAGGATTTAGAAATAAATTACGGCAAGAAATGATTTCATCAGGACAAAAACAACATATAGATCTGTAAACCAGTTTCACATGTTGTTCGTGGCTATGGTCAAGAAGAGAGGAGAACAGAAATGACATTCGTTTTTAACTAACATTCGATCTAGCATTAGACAGCCGCTTTTCACACTCGGACTTGAATTCTGACCCAATTACAAACGATTGCACAAACGCTGCAATGTTGTGTACAATAAGCGCATCATCCAAAAGGGACCAACATACCAGAATGTCTATGGACGATAACAAATGGTCTAAGATAATCTGTCCATCTCTGAAATCAAAGTGCGACAGGAAGCGTCAACCAATTAGATGGCATCTTACGAGCCACGTTCGGGAAACCGCGATGAATTACCGCCTGACAAGTAACAATTTAGTAAGCTTAAAAATGCGACTTCCTAAGAATATGTCGGGGTTTCCTGAACATCTCGTATACACGAAACAAACCAGCACAAATCATCATAGTGGCCAGCACTTACCAATGTGATTCTGATGTAAACAAACAACCGCTTGAATAACTTGATAAATCACGCCGCATGGTGTCAGTCCCCACATTTCGAAACTGTGGAGCGGAGAGGCAGTTCGAAGCAGTTGCGATAACGTGGTCTCACAACGCTGCATGACCAAATAATGAAAATTTGCAGTGCTACCCTGGACGGAGAAAGGAAAAGTGAAGGAATCAATAGAGAGCTTACGAATGGTCGGAACGAAAGGGATTGGAAACTGAATAGAGGACTGGCCAAACAGCCGAAATGATTAAACGATTTCGCACGTGTGCACTGGGGGGGGGAAACACTGCAAATTTACAAGGGATCGACAGACCGTCAGAGATGACTGGCACCGAAAGCTGTGATGGATAACAACAGCAGTAGGTAAGATGCGATGATGGTCGACCAGATGACGACAAATTTCTCGGAATATTATGAAGATGAACTGAGAAACTCGTTTAATTTCACATTTCCCACAAGCGCGATAGGAGCAGCCTGGCTTGACACTCGTACTCAACTAAAGGTTTAAATACGAATCAATTTGTTTCAGCAAAGCGTGAATGTAACAGTTTACATTTCTGTTCCCTTCTGACGACATCCTGATTGGAACAAATCAAATACTAACATGCAAAGCGATAGTTCGCAGCACGTGCAAATGCGTCACGGGAGTGAATAAGCATGGAGACACCACTTCTCGATAAAATCATTTACTAAACGTTTTCACCATCTTATCTGCACAAATTTATTTGAATTACTCTTCAGTCGTCTCTGCGAGCCTGGTATGGATGTCGAAGCGGACTTTATCAACCAAAACAACAGAAACCTTTGTTGCACGCTCCATTTGCCCCATAGGGTACTCGGATCTCTGAATAGTTAGTCTATGGAAGATGGTTAGACTCTTATCCCAAGCCAAACACGCGGAGTACGAAGAGTTTAGCACAATGCTCATCAACATCTGCTGCGGATGAGTGGTTTGAGCACAGGATGTCGTATCATCCCAGAGGTGCATGAGCTAAGTAGTTATCGGCTCCCAGAGAGATCAGACCCTCGGATCGTTGTACACCTACTGGACAATGACTCAAACTGGGAAGTAAATCAATTCTCCACTTAATCTGGGAAGCTTGGTAGCATCAATTCAATATGCTTACTTGGAATTCATTGCGTGTATGAGCACTTGATCCCGTGGTTTTTTAATGACAAGCTTGGAGAATGAGCGTAATGAGAGGCAGGCCACATAACCGCTAGGACTCACTACATGGGGGGAAAGGAAAACCGGCTACCATGATCTTGAAACTTCAAATGGAATGGGACCATAAAAGGTGCCAGCAAACAAGGTGTCAGGCGACAGTGTATAGCCTACAACCATCAGGCAAGATATGACCGATGTGCTGATGAAGAATCAACTGTCACTCTCATTGGGTCCATCCACCGATGTCAACGTTACTACTACCTTCTATGTGCTTATCAAGGCGCCGTTGACAAATATGCCGGGAACCGTGACATGGTGAGACGGCTCCCGCATCTCCATTACACAACGAGCTTCACAGGATGACTTATCTCAAGCAGGAGGTTCAAACATACCCGGAAGGTCAAGCCACAGAGGCTTAACGAGGCAGTCTTGTTCTCCAGATAATAGTTTGATTTGAGCTGGCAACCAATTTGAAAACACTAATGCATGGTTGGTAGATCTAAGTGAATGGGCCTACATTCAGTCACTCCCCGCCGCCTTGTGGAAAGATTCTTGCTTGAACCAAAAGTTCTGGTAAACAACTCTAATCGCCCAAATGCGTAGTAGCAGCACCCGCCACCATTACTCATGAGTTGCACGACTACCAAGAATATCATACGGCACTGGTCGTTGCACAGGACAATCAGAATGGCGCTGATGAAAGCATCGATCATGGTGGGTGGTTATAAGTATGCCAGTGGTCAGAGTTTCTGCTGTTTTATTCAACCTATGTCGTCTGTCCCCAACCGGCTCCATTTTCTCTCCATGCCTACCCATAATACCTACGCTGATAATGTGCCCGACATTGAAAAACGGTTCCTTGTCAAATAGTACCGTGAGTGATTTTCCGGCTGGTAGCTGACATTTTCCCAAGCCTCATCAGCCTCTGAGTCTCGGCTCCTTCAATGTGCACACTCCCATACAGGCTGGCTAACAGCCGTATTTGGCGCTCACAATGGACTCACTGCGTCTGTGAAACGCGAATTCAGGACTAGAGTAGTGTAATTCAACTAACTGCATTCAATATCTCATTAAGATATTTTCTGTGGACCTCAGAAGATAAAGTGATGTGGGAATAGGTATGATTGAAAAAAACCGAAGCGGTCCTTTTAGACTGGGTTTTGTTTGATAGTTTTTTTTACTTCGTAAAACTCCAAGGGTCATCTGGTATCCGAAAGGGTGGCTACGTTAAGCACAACTGGTCTGTCATCTCGGCCTATGCCCCACACAGACTGCAGCACCGGCACACGAGACCAGTTTAGTGAAGAAATTGCTACTTTATTTCACAAGAGCAAAGGCCTTGACAGTATAGCAGTAGCAGGTCATTTCAATGCACACGTTGGAAAACTTGGTGTATCAGAAGCTTCTTCAGGTGGGTGTTGCGGCTTACTCGCTCAGGGCACGGATGAAGAAGATAGGCTTTTCCAGTTTTGTACAGACAATCGTTTATTTCTGTCTGGTACGAGTTTTCGGTATAGTTCGCGTCACAGTGACACGACACTGACTCCACAGCTAGGATGAGTCAAATCGACTATGCCACAGTGAGCTATCGCTGGCACAGTTCTGTTCACAACTGTGGACCGTACTGATTCACGCTCGTCGAATCGGACCATTGGTTAAGTTTGATGCGAATTTCGCTGCAGTTCAGTGCTCATCGACGCAAATCGTAAACTCGCCTGGCCGTATAACGTGTCTGATTCGATTGTTCACATCAGTTTTGAACAAAAACTCGGACTAGTTAAGAACCCCAACGAGCAGAAATTTTGGTGAGCAGTGAGATCAAATCAAATAAGCCACACACTAGGCAGCAGGTCTCGCATGCGGTCCTAGATATAACGTCCATCGGATAAATCAGTGCATTATGCTTCGGCTTTTTTCACTACTGCACAGAACGTTAGTGCTGCACATAAAAGTATAACAGAAGAACACCAAATGCAGCATTGGTAAGATTTACTCTGTTACTGTACAACATTTTACCTGCTACAACGAAAATCAAACTTACCGTCCAGTAACACCTAACCAGGTGCGGATGATGATGTCGAAGTAAAATAGCATGTTCACGGCGCCAGTGCTTCTCCAGTTGCGGCTGCCTCACAATCCGTTTCACAGCAGTCTGATGTGTGCCGAACATACCACTAGAAAGCAAACAACATGTGGGAATGAAAACTTGTGGTATGAAAAAAGACATGCAAAAGAACTTTCATTTTGAAAATGATACAATTGTTGAATATTAGGCTAGGAAGTAGACTGTACGATATGGAGTGCAGAAATTTAGGAATCACTGAGCTTGAGCACCAGTTACTCATGATCGATGTGTGCCGACAACCCCGGAAACCTTCAACCCATACACGCTATTCGTATCGTACAGTTCTCACTTTGAAAAGATAGCAAGTTGTCATACTACCAGATAGCCTGGTCGAGAAAAAAAGATGGAGAATGGTGTACTGAGTTCAAGAGGAAGTGGCAGATCAAGAAAACAACTTTGCATAGGTACAGGAGCACTACTGGCTGCAACAGATAAACTTACCAATTGCTGCAGCTCTGAGCAGCAACCAGAATCAAGGCATTCCGAACACCAAGTAACAGCGACAAATGTTGCTTGCTTTTCAACCTCAGGCTGCATGCAGGAAATTAAGGCAGCGACAACCCAGTTCGAGAATTGTATATCACATTCGCTCACAGCTGGTGTCTAATTATAGTGGTCTATTTCATTTCTCGAGCACCTGTGCAACTGCTTGAGGTAGCTAAGTTCAAACAACGATAACCCCAATGACCACGTCTTTCGGCTGCTAAGAACAAGTGGCGTGCCTGCGAAGTGGACATTCGGTGTGAAACCGATTTCCCTGACACGATAGAAATGACTGATACGGAACTGTATTTCATTTGGCAAGACTATAACATGGAAATAATTGGCCGTTGGTTTATTCATAACTTTGACGTGGATAACGAACCGAAAATCAACGTGAGTATGATTGTAAGAAGGACCAGTGCCAGCAGGAACACTCTGATTCGGTCAGAATGAAGCCGAAATAGTCTAGGTCTGTTCACAATTTCAGCTGCTTGATTTGAACGGTGGAACTGTGAAGTGGTGTTGGTCTTATGCGCAGAACAAAAATGAAAAAGACAGTCTCCTATGGGGTGAAACAGGCCGGCAACGAACCACAATGCTGATGGAGCAGATTTATTCCGAATCTGCCGAACTAACGTGAACTCGCATTCGATAAGGTTACAAATGAAAATGATTATTGATGGAGAGTCCTCAAAATAAGAAAATAATATCGCTATGCTCATTAAACTCTAGGAAGATGATAGACGCGAAACAACAAAAACTATCTTCTCCACATGAAAACTGAGCTGTGAATATGCAGTTTTTTTCGGCAAGAAATAGTGGAAACAAAAACGAAATGATCAACGAGGTAAGACTGTGCACTATCCGTAGGGCGTTTCATTTCCTCTTTAGAGATTATTCGAGTACAACAAACTGAATATCGATGTCACTCCCATTGATACAAATGAGCGGCGCGAGTATCGATGGATAAAACAGGTTTGCAAGGAACCACTGAATGCAGGAAAAATCGGAAAAGACAAGGTAAAAACAATGGTTTCTAAAACGGTTTAAGTAGAAGTGTTGGCAAAATTATTCGCGTAGTATTCATTACCTGTTGCTATTGAACCCTTAAATGGTAAACGAACTAATACGTTTCATCTTTATCACATAGATATGGGCAAAACTGTGTCCATAATAAGTCTTATTTATTTGTTATGGGGCAATATGAGGGTTAGAAATCTAGTATTCGGTAGCGATTCAGAGAACAGCGTATCCACCTTGATAGACTTCGATAGTATGACCACATCTACTAAAGTCGTGTCATGTTTACCGTTCCTTTCGCGGAGTTTAAGAAGCTATGTGAAAATCAACAGCTTTGAATGCGAAATTTCACAAAGAAATTACGTAAATTGTTGCAAGTCTTCGTGGTTATCATCCGAAAGACTATAAACAGTGGAAGCGCTTTGAGTAGATTTTAGAATGAGGAAAAACATGTGCATGTGTACAGTACACGTATTCCGTATGTTGGCCACTATGGCATTCTTTTCCACCACCTGTCCAGCTCGAGTACTTATTCATACTATAGCAATGACCAACGTGGTGAAAAAGGTAGCGGTCTGTGGGGCTTTCTCTGCTATTTAACACTGAACTAAGGCGATGACGATTATTTGTGATGAGGGGCATTCTATTCAAGCAAAATTAACTTTGTCCCCAACGACATATCCGTGAAAAAACCAAGTACATTGAAGTCATTTTATCAGCTACTTAGTTTGGCCGGTCAGTCTGACTAATGCAGTTGTAGCTGCTCCTTTTGAAATGAACACGTTTGCGTCCCAATTAAACAATAAAACCGTAAACGAACCAGTTTCGGGTTGAACCACCAACCGCATTTCGTGTGATCCACTGGATTTGACAACGTTTGATATTCACTCCCAAAAAATCTTTGACATCAAACACCAAATACTGTCAGCACAGTGATTGTGGCCATATTCGCGGAGAGCAACAAGCAATAATGAAAAAAAACCTCATTGTTATTAATTATTTAAATAAAACGTTTCGTTGATCGGGTGATTATGGAGCTAATATAATAAGGCTGCGACGCAATAAACCCAACTGATTCATCACTAGGTTTCATAGTTAATTACTGAGATGGATAAAGAGTAAAAACGGGAAACATGCAGGGCACACACAGTTAGTTATTTACAAGCATTCGCTGAGCTAGCCATTCTCACCAGTTAAAGCTTCAGATTTATTTAAATGAATAGTGATTCAGATTGAATCTAAATCTCAGAGGTTGTTCAAATAAGGTTCATCAGTTAACATCAACAGTGAATTAGCTCAAAACCGACTAAGTCCGCAAACTCAGGAGCCGAGTAAAAAGGGTATCTAATAAGGGTAGCAATTCTAAGCTGGTATACTCCCAGCTACCTTATAGCATCAAGCAACACGCGTCGATAAATCAGACCAAAGGTAACCAAGGTCTAAAAGCCTCAGTGAGATGGCATACCTATGTGAAGATAACCCTCAACCAACTAAATCCAAAGAAAAAGAAAGAAATCTACTCAAAACACCCAAAACGCCATTCGGGAAGATAGCAGAGATCGATACAACAGAACAATGGTATTAAATCCAAGTAGAATAAATTGGTCAGAACATGTTTCCTGCATCCCCACAAAACACCTTTCTTGCTGTACGCTGGCCTCCGAGGGAGATAGTGGCTGGAAATCAAGTCGAGATGGTCTCTACGATATGGCGAAAAAGTAAGAGAAGTCTAACTAGTGAACCGCAATCTCGCAATTTACCCGTCCGTGATATATATATATATATATATATATATATATATATATATATCGTCCTGAAACCTGATTTACATGACAAAAGTTTTATTCACACTTTCGTCATTCAAATGATATTCTGAAAGCAAGAAATTCGGCGTGACCAAGTACGAAGGTGACATAATACCTGTAGTTTGCTAAAATAAATTATCCATCATATATTCTCGCGAAATAGCTCTTTGTTCGTGATGAACGCTGCTTGGTTCTAGGACTCTCAAACACACTAGTACTAATCAGATCGTCATTTACAGAGAACAGCTAAATCTGCTTTCAATAGCGATCCGGGCACACACAAAAAAACAATAATTCGAATGGAAACGAAAACGTTTTAATTCAGCTTAATTCAAACCAAGAGTAGCCGCTATCCAAAAAGATATCGAACTTCACCTGAAAGGTATAACAGTAATAACTGATGGGATGGGACAGAGATGATATTTGGGGAAGTTATCAACAGTTCGCGAGTGAACAGCATGCCATTCATTGCATACTAGGCACGACACAACGTTCCTACTTAGCAGCATTAACTGTCAACCGACTGACCACGTGACCGAGCCTGTTTCATTACCATCTTGGAAAATGTATACGTTATCCGTTGGTTTCGAAAATTACATTTTGTAGGACCGATGGAATGGATACAAAAGGATAGAAAAGAATTCGTTCGGAGCAAACTACTACCTCTGAAAAGTTGCAATACATTGATGAACCTTTCGTTGTAACTTTACTCAGAAAAGTGCATTTTTGGTGCATATAATAGGAAGATAGTGAGAGAAAATGTCGAGGTTTTGGGATACAGAAAGAGAGGGGGCAAAAATTACTTAGGTGCCTGCACCATACATTGGAGTGCAAACGGCCATCTGGAAACCAAGAGACTAATTTTCACCACAAAACCTCGTTTGTGGCTGTTGTGTCTTAGCCGAGAGTGTCCGCGCGTGGATTCTAATACACGTTTCATTACATTTTTTTCCTAACGACGTTTTTGGTAATTATCTACTTCTCTAAAAAATATCCATCAATTTATTTAGATGAGAGTGCTATTTTCTTTCCACTGGAAGTGTTACCGTCCACTAACAATACATTAACTTCACTATACTGTTGGGGGAGTAAAGAGAAGGCTTTTTCCAATTTCCATTGAGTTACAGTTTAGTAGCATCGGAGCCAAGAACGAACAGATGTGAGCAACTGACATCGAGATTGATATCTAAAGCAGTAAGGTGAAAATAACCCGCAGTCACGGTATATGAGAGAGCAGAAAAGTAAATAGGTTATTACGTGCAAACGTAAATGATAAAGTAAGTAGCTTTATTCGACGCTTGCTTCATCGTTTAATGTAAACTATCTATAAGAACCCATGAAATCGAATACCGAGTCAATGTAGTGTGAGTTCATGTGGAATTGAGGTGGCATGGAGAACGATACTCGCTTTCACTGTCCATATTCGATAGCAACACTGCCCCGGACTGGCTGTTTCTGGCATCCGCGCAATACGCACTAGATATATGCTTCGATATAGTCTGATTTCAGCCATGGTGGGATGAGAAAAATGAGAAAATTTTTCATTAACCCAAATGACAGTTCTTTAACGATAAATTCTGATTTCCAAATTCCGTATCCCTGTCCACTACAACCAAGGGTTTCGCAAAGCTGTTTTCACAACCCGTACTAGTATGCTCTGGTTTTATCTGCCAGCTGGCAGCATCAACTGCACAGAAGCGAACTGAATGACGGATAGCAAAAGCGAGACCATAGGGTAACAAGTAAACGATAATCCTATAAGTAAACAGAAAGAGTTCGAACCAAACGACGTAAGGAGTGTATCGAAAAATCGATGCGCCATGTATTGGTTTTTATTGTGAATGATATAATATTAATAACACAGCGTTGTTGGTAGATGTAATGCGCCAACGTTTCGACTACCGTGGGTAGTCTTTCTCAAGGCAAGTTTTACAATCAAATGCATTTGATTGAGAAAGACTACCCACGGTAGTCGAAACGTTGGCGCATTACATCTACCAACAACGCTGTGTTATTAATATTATATCATTCACAATAGAAAGAGTTCGAACCTAGGAACGCCAGCCATATAATATATTGTCCCTAACCATCGTGTGTGAAGATTTTGTGGACCAACTTGGTAGTCTAACTGGGCCTTCTCCACACAGTCCATTTTTCACCATGTCATGAACTGATCATCTCCAACCATTTTCAGATTAACATTTTCCACGGGCAACAGTGAGAGCCGAGTAGACTATCTTTGGGCATGCGCAGCCGTTTAGATGCAACCCAATCCTGCAGTACTGTATTTTACACCTTGAAGAATTAGAAAAAGACCATTTGATTTTTGCGACCAGCCAATCGCGTAATAAAAGAAAGCATCATGAACCGTGTAGTACGGTTGCCTACTCCCTACTTGTGAATGAAGTTTTACAGCGTCAACTCAATTTAAGTAGCAGTTCCATGTGAGAAATTTGCGAATTCTGACTACTTGCACGTTTCCTCCATGAAAAATTTTACCAATGTCTGCCAATAAGTTTTGCAAAATCTGATTATTATGACTAATATCGATCGACTTGTTAAACAAGCAAACTAGCTGGAACAGTTTTGACTGTTCGACATAGTGACCCTAATTTGATGACGGTGAGAAATGAAACATCGTCAGTGATGTGACACATTTGTTAGAATTTATAACGCTGTTATAAAGTAGAAGAAATTAAATGCTTCGTAAACTCAAATAATCAGGAACAAAGCTAAACAGTTCCTGGAGGGTATGGCGGTCGCAGGTGTCGAAAAAGAAACCGAGTTGGTCGTCATCGTTGAATAAAACAGGCTGAGACCCTCCGAATAAGCGGCCACGGAGAAGCAGCATTTGCAAACGAAGATGTGCATTTCATCCTAGTTAATGTCTTCCAGATAGAATTCTACAAGGGTCTGACTAGGAAGAAGTAACCTAGTTGCCAGTAAAGGTAGAATAAATGCCATTTTTTCTTTTTGAAAAACTGCGATCTATCAAAAGAATACCAACCAAACCTCTCAATAACCAGCACCAAATGGAATCTTGGGAAAGTTGGACACTAGTATCAATCAGGGCCAGAACAGTGGTCATCGGCTCCCAAGGAGTTTTCCCCGCTACACCCTCTTGATCAGCTCCGCAGATCAAAGTTTCGCGGCGCGGCATTCTAGGAGAATTCTCTAATTTGTGTTTTGAAGCCGATTAGTGTCACGCCGACTGTGGAATCACGGACTGTGGTGGTCAATCGATGTTGCCTAGAGCGAGCATAAAAGAGTCGACATTTTTCTTTTTACATATTTTCCTCTTCTGTCATGCCAACCTAAATCTGAATAGCTGGAATGAGAAATGGAGTGGTGAAATAGCCCCAGACGAACCATGTAAGACGGCGGACAATTGATGATCTGAAGGAATAGTCCAGAAGAGCTAAAGAATGTGGTGAATTCTACACGCTTCTTTTCCTCTCTCTCTCTCTCTCTATCTCTTTCGTTAGTTTCGTTTACTCGCCCTGATTCTGGAGGCAGAAGATCTGTACATAGATCAGTAAAAAATATATAAATATAAACCAAATATCCGGTGGTTTGGTACTGAAAAGGTGTTATGGACTAGCGTATATGAAACGATTTTTCAAAAAACCGTTCTAATGTAGCTCTAACAACATTAATAGGCTTGACTGGTAGTTATGAACGGAGGGAATACGCACGCGAAAACCATAGTCCCGTTCGCTCCATGACCGAGTACCTCGTTCAGATTGATCCGAATAGCTTCCGGTTGACCAGCTTCCTGAGCAGTACAGCCGGCCCAACCAGTGATGTCCGGAGTGTCAAAATGTGTTGGCAGAAAGCTGAAGTCCATTGCTTCAGATGCGGGACCTAAAAACTGAAACGGCATGAGCGCAGATGCAGAACGTGAGTGGGAATAAAACAGGTAACTGTAAATAAAATAACGAGACGAAGGATGGGGATGTATTATCGAACAATAAAGCGGTAGCTCTACATCCAAGCGGTAGGTAGGGAAAGTGCCTACATGGCTCAATGACGGAGTAAGAAGCGGCATTCACCCATACCGCCTACTGTCTCCAATCATCGCGCTCTGGCTAACACTCTAACCTACACTTCTGAGTATGAATCAGTGGGCCGTTGGATTAAATGATCATCTCGCTCACACTGGACTATTACTTCAAATCAGCCAGTGTAGGTCGCGTCTGTTCCCGTTAGTCACAACCCTTTTCTTGTTTCGCTGCATTTCTAAGTCCAAATCCAAATCTAACACAGTCCGGTCAGTTCAGTTCGCAGGGATTTGCGCGTCCCATTGCACGTGGCATTCGGGAAGACGGATCTGCGAGCATCCATCAAAACAACCAAAGTGGAGAATATTCACTTTTTCTAAGATTCGCACAGACTGAAGCCCTGAGTGAATTAAATGATTCCTTGCTCTGCTCCAAGTGTTTACTTGGATCCTGGGTAGTTGGTTTTGAAAGCAGCTAAGTGAAACCAACACTGAGGCTGAAATAATAAGCGCATTTAATTTCTTGATCTCCCACTAATCAGATAAATCTATCAAGCCACAATTTTCCTGGAACTTCATGTGGTCCCTATATCGGAAGAACGAAGGTTGATCAGGCACCATAAAAAAGGTGCTGGGTGTTTGAGCGAGCGGTACTTTACGGCTGGAAACTTCACAGAACCAGTTTTTCTTCGGGAAACCTAACCACAGCCTTTGACTCAAAATTCACACCCATGAGGCAGTGAGGCGTTAACCCAGCACAAAAACCTCGAGCAGAATCGTATTTATCGTTATCTACTCTATTCAGTGGTCATTGTGCCACTGGTTATGCTGCGCGACGACCATGCAATGCGGAATTATTTGAAGACGTGTAACTCATTTGAGATGGTTGCCAAGTAATGCTAAGGAATCCAGCTGTCAAACAGAAAGATTAGATTTCTCAACCAAAGCGTTTGGTTCTAAGAAAAACCAAGCCACAAGGCAGCGGGGAATGGCTGAGTAGAATCCCGTTTGGTTAGATCAGTTATTCTTTCATTCATTTTTCCGATGGCACCGGCAGCTCGAATCAGCCTCCAACCTGGAAAACTAACAGACTAATTCGCCAGGCCATTGTCCATTGACCCTTCAGTTACCATTGATTCTTCAGCTACAGATAAGCCTCGCTGGGTCATGGAGGCACGGAAGCCATCATACCACGTCAAGGTATTGTCTTACTATGGTGGATAAAGGTTTCGTAGTCAAGTTTTCGTTCTTATGAAGAGTATACGTAAACATACAGGATATGAACCTCAATCAAGACTATACTGGGGCTAATCTGCGGCTTTTTCAGCATTTTAGGTCCCGAAGCCTTCCAAGTGCTGTGTGATACTCCTATGTGATTAGAAGCTGAAGCCGGACGACCTCCTACTTACTCGGGGACTGTTGGCGACAGAACGGGAATGTAACGCTTCACTGCGGCACTCGTCGATGGTTTACGTGATACCAATTACGAGATGGATCTAACATCATTCGGGATAGTTCCAAAGTGTTGCTGGCTCGGTCGCGGATGCAGCCAAACCGAGGAAAATCCTTTGTACTCATATTTATCACCACCTATGAGTTCGCAGCTGTAAATTCATATTATTCAAATGAATGGCAATATACGAAGCTATTTCTTGACATTATGCAGGCCTCCATCAACTGGTCTGCCGTTGGTTTATCCTCTCCCACAAAAGGACCAAAGGCTAACCGACGGCAGTGCTGGACCAAAATGGCGAAGCTTGTTTTAAGCCCCACATCTTGTTGAAAATGTGGAGTCTTCTAAGATAAAGATTCAGGAACTATGTGAAGGAAATTAGGATGCCGGGGATGAAGACGCAATTATGACTTTCTTTGATGATCACGACTGTAGTTAGTTTGGCTGTTTTTTTTTTGTAAAATATATAGGGAAACAAATACATGAGCATGCAAATTTTGGGTAGTTTTACTTAATTAAAATGATGTAACAGCAGAAACGCATCGGTCGTAACTTGCCAAAGATTCTTCGACGTTGTTAATTTTGGACATTTTATTCATTACCGTAGCTGCACATTATACTTCCACTTCAACCAAACTGGAGATACCGTGAACTGCGAAGATGTCTATAGGAAACTCAACGCACCAATCGCCCCGGATGAGTTATCCTTCATCGTACAAACTCTGGCATGCATGGAGCACAGGATGAACAGATCCGTAAACGAGAGACCTGAGTGAAATCGCAATTTTCTAAAGATAAGCTAAGATGATTATGTTCATTGTGAATAATAGGATGAGGTGGGGCTTTCGTGCCATCGGGTGCGCCTATATTGGAACGATAAGCGGCATTGAAGAAGATGGAACCGATACGGAAACGTAAACTGAGACAGGCAAGGATTCCAGTGGGGAAATCAGCAAGATTTTAAAACAAAAAAGAAGACATGTCACAAGATGCAAGCATTTCGTTTACTTTCCTCGACCGTGAACGCAAAACATTACTATTCGTAAACAGTAGGCTGTGAAGAACACAGTGGATTGAACTAGATGAGAAGTCCATATCTACAGTTATCGATGAGGTGGCGGGAGAATGTCATGCGAGTTAATACCAAGGTAGACTAATACTTAGGGTCAGCCGCTTCTGTGCGCTAAGCGATGGTTCACACATGCTGAATTAGTTCGAACTTTTCTGTAGAGTGCAGAAAATCTGCACTCATAATCAAGTACAAAATGAAGAAAAACTTATAAAACGGACGTGTTAGCCGGGGGTTATCCAGAAAATTTAATCGAACAGCATCGAGGGCATAGAAAGCCATATGAAAAACCGGTCACTGCGGAAAGGAAACAAGCTTTTATTGCCTTATTATTTAAAGCTGACCATTCCTTTAACCAAATTAACAGAAATCTTAAATCGGTCATGAGACACGCATCTAGCAGCACAGTAGCATCTACTACAAACAACAGAAAAGTTAAGCTTTTTGAATCACACAAGCTGTCTTGCCGATCCTTAAGTCTTACGCGCTGCCAATCAGTTCATTTGCAGTTGGGGGGACGCACACATAGACAAGACGGATCGCTGCTTGACTCAACGAGTGTCAGAGCATACCAAAATTCTTTGTGACCTCGTTTACTGATGCGAAATCTCCGTCTTTTGGATTGCGAAGCCCCTAGTTTCATCGGGACCCAAAGTCGACATAACCCAATCTTTCAAAGTGCTAGTGGGCAATGCCAACCCAAGCAGTAGCTTGAGTGCCAGTAGGCACTCAGTAAGGCTATGCTAATCAGCAAACATCAGCCAGCGCTTTCTGCACAGAAACGGTTGACCATGAGTATCTGTCGAGCCTGGCACTAACCAGCACGATCTTGTCCGGCCCGTCACTCCGCTTTATCGGCAACTGCGTATATGAAAGTCCCCATCCTGGTCTAATACGCTGTGTTCTTCCTTATCTATTGTGTACAAATAGTAACATTTTTAGTTCACGATCGAGAAGAGTAAGCGCAATGCTTGCATCTCGTTACATACGTCTTCTTGCTTTCCTAAAAGCCGAATTATGAGGATATCTTAGAGGGGGCTGCTCCGAATCTTTGGTCGAAAGACCTTATTCGCAAGACATCAGAATGAAACACGGTGTTAGCAAGCCGATCATTGGTAGTTTAATCCTCGCTCATTTTGGTCAATTCAGATGATTGGTCCAAACGGCCAAAAAGTACCTGACAGAACTGACGACTGGGAAATTCGGTCCCTATCCTTCAGCTAATCTAAAAGGTTTTGAAAAGAGACAAAGAGTTGCATCCGTCAAAATACTGATCTAATTCCTGGCTCAAATGCACCGGGAGTAGAATTACGAATCGCACCAACCATCAGCCAACGCAAACCAAGCATTGAGCGCGTAACAAACCAAAGGGTTCTGCGCGGAAATTGATTTACTTTGCTGCTGTGCGCATAGTTTGCAAAGATTTGCACATGGTTCATAAAAATATCGATTATCTGAATTATCTGACGGTTTGACATTCGTCAGTTTGATTCATTTGGTCGAGGATAGTGTACGGCACTCAGGGTGGATTCCATTCAACGGTGCGTGCATAAAGACATCTGCGGCTAATGACACGTTAGCGAACCGATGAGGGTAGAAGCGACCATGACTAGTTCGTCGATCAACAATGCAGACAACGGATTTCCTGATCCCGGAGAAGCTGGAATTGAATGCTAAGGCTGGGATGCTTCCAACAATATAGAGCTCAGTAACTCATAGCTTCAAAACCAGAATAGCTAAGAAGAAGGTTTCAAATAATTCTTAAAGCCAAATAGGATGCGCACTAAATGAATTCCCTAATTTCATTGTACTTTGTCCTGAAGTGCAGAAATAAAAGGCCAAGCTCTTGAACCGATGTGAAAAAGATAAATGCTCCGTGGTTATTCAAACATCCTCGTGAAACTTCCAATGATTCCTAACTGAAACTTCGATCGATTTCGAACCAACCTGAATAAAGCTTTGCATCAATAAACAAGAATCTATTGCCAAATATAATGCTCGTTTGCTTAAGGTGGTGTTCATACCACAGTAGATTCGCTCCGCTTCACCAAGGATGCGGAAATTTTCTCGTGAATCTCGGTGACCATTTGTGCAAATCAGAGAAACAAGGTATTTTATTCTATTGTTTTCATCAGAATTTCTTCTCTTTGGCCGGTTGGACCATTCATCTGAATTGATCAAAATGAGCGAGGATTAAACTACCAATGATCGGCTTGCTAACACCGTGTTTCATTCTGATGTCTTGCGAATAAGGTCTTTCGACCAAAGATTCGGAGCAGCCCCCTCTAAGATATCCTCATAATTCGGCTTTTAGGAAAGCAAGAAGACGTATGTAACGAGATGCAAGCATTGCGCTTACTCTTCTCGATCGTGAACTAAAAATGTTACTAATTGTACATGGCACCCGCGTGCTTATGCGGGAGTTAATGGTCACGAAGATACCTTAGCGGCACAACCAATGAAGGAACAAGCCACTATGATGAGATACTCCCGAGGACAAGAAATCACTATCACGGAGACAACCTAACTGAACGGCAACCACCTAAGCCAGTGAGCTGTCGACATCACAACTAAGCCAGTCCATTGGTGCCGCATCGTAATTTGCCGGACGCATTTTGGGGAATTCTATTTGCATCAGTGGAGCAGCGGTTGCTACACAACCGATCTTCTCACTGCGAGTCTTCTCGTATTCTGGTCTTCCATTAACTGGAACAACATCAGTTCAGTCAGAAGTTGTCCATGCGCACGTGGTTTAACTAACATAATAAGACCAAAGAAAACTCAGGGATTACAAAGAATTTGCTAGCAACATTTGTAAAACCCATGACAACCAACACCAAAACAATAAGTAGAAATCAATACTGTGATGCGCCGGCTTTTAGATACTGTTTGATTATCACATTCCACTAGCGAGTGTAATTGACAGCCTCGAGCGGAACTTCCGCTCGAAATCTCGGAATAAAACCTAACGAGTTTCGGAAAGTTGGAGCTGATTTTATTTCCACCACATTCAGTATAACAAATCAGGCAAAATAAGCGATCCTTTTTCAGACAGCATTTTGTTGGTCTCGTTATGCGCTTTTTTAATGTTTCAGGAAGCACTTGAAATATATTCCCCGAGTAAAAAGTATCTTTGCTTCTTATTAACTGGGTAAATAGTCACATTTAATTGGCGAATATAGTAGTAGAGAGAATATACTGACGGATAAAACAATTCTAGCCGTACGCCCAATAAGCATAACAACTTACCATACGACGAGATCGTAACACATAGGCGGCGCTGAAGAAACACAGGAGTACAACAGTAACGGTAGAAAGAAGACAAGCAAGATACCATCCATAGGGGTCAGTTGTTCTGCCTTCAATCTCCGTAAGCCCTGTAGAACTGGGTGGGGAAATGAATTGGTAGAAAAGTGGTCGCATTCGTTGCTTTTCGCTGCTTTTCACACTTCCATAGTCAATGCTCCAATGCAATATTTTTCACTGAAATGATTCAACAGATAATATCCCAACCGAGACCACAAGTGGTAACCAAACAAGCATTGCACAGTTGATTTGCCCTTGTTAGAGATAGTGCGACGCATATTCAACGCGGCCCAAGTGACAGACTGGATAGAAACATTGTGCGGAAAACCATTTTGCTTATGAATCAAATTTCCCATAACCCAAATGGGTCAATATTGTTTGAGTACGGAATTTTGTATGGTTAAGCATCGTAGCTGTTTGTTCTCATGATCAAATACAGAGAGTGAGAAATCCATATTGCTTGCGCCAACAAAATGCCTATCGATGGCCCGAATCGTTTTCAGTGATCCTAACCAACGTAACTAATAGATCAATTTCAGATGTAATTGGATTCCCCGGGTGCCACCAGATGGCGGACATAACCACAACAACGATAGCGACTGAGTTCAGTTACCGCAGCGAACACATTTATGTTAACGTGATCTCGCTTCGGTTGCTACCTCACAGTACTGCCTACTTAAAAAAATGAAGCAGTTGTGAAAGATCAACCGGAGTGCGAAAATGTGAGGAACTAGAAGACGAACGATTCCAAATGCAATAACGTCATGGATTGCGGTATTCAACCACGTAATCTACCGTCCCGAATCATTGCTTGAAAGGATTTTACGGACTCTAAACCGGGAGTCTGATTAAACTTACACGTTCCAGTTCAATTGTTGTGAGTATCGTATCGTACTGCTGTGTCATCCAGTGGTTAGTCGCAACTAAGCGACCTCATGAGGCTTTCTAGATTGGCAGACTGTTATTCAAAAAGCACAGTAACCGCTAGCTTAGTCGACAGGTATCGGCGCACCCACGCACATGCTTTCCGCTGTCGGACTGGCAGAAGTTGGTTGTGCACGGGTAAACTCGAACAAATGCTGAATGGCCCTGGGTAAACCACCTTATACAATATTCACGAGATAATGCACGAATAATCAATCAAGTCTCCTCAACCGCTCATAAGAGCAAGTCGTACGCAAGTGCAATGCGATGAAGTAACGAAACCAAAAAAGACATTTTGTTATCATTTAGGTAGTCACTGACAGTGCGTATTTTCAGATAGTCTTGTTGAGCGAAAAATTTGAGGCAAAAGCATTGTCATATTTGGATTAAATCTCTTACCGACTGAATCCACCAAAGTAAATGACGCGGAGATCTCTTGGAATTGATTCCTTAAGAATTCATTTCCAATTATCCACGGCTCCTACCTTGAAGGAGGATCCAGAAGTGAGTTATAAGTCGATACCAGCACGATGTGTGCCTGACAAATCCATCAACGACTGCTCAGTCGCCCTTACTCAGTGACACGGTGAGACACCCAGCTCGTTACTCCACATGACCCACTGGGAATCTGTGCGGATCAATGTCACTCCATGTTTTGGGATCAGAGTTGCCGGTTTTCTTTCCCCTTTCATAGCAGTGGGGTCTAGCGGCTATGGAGCATGTGCCATCCATCGCACTCATGTAGCGACAACAGGGATCAATCACTTTTGCGTGCCCAAGATTTTAAAGCTTCCTTAGCTGAAATCCAGAAGCAAGCAACGGACATATCTTCGAAAGCATGATTCTGCGAAGATATCACATATCACATTCCCGCAAAAAGGGTGCAACGAAAGGGGCGTGATTCACATCCGCAAGACTCACTAAACTACGGCGCGTGTTGATAACGTCGATGATGAAACGTGTAGAACAGGTCTGTTTGAATTTTTAACCGGTCAGGAATTGCAAATAGCGAGATGGCTAAGTAAAATCTGCTAATGGCAACTAGAGGCGGGATTCAAACCCTGGTCTTTGAGATGATAAACACATGATTCAATCCGGAAAGCGCATCGTGAACCAAAGTGCAGGGATATGTGGGTATTATCATATTACCAATCGCGAAAGAAAACCGAGATTCAGCCGAAACCTCCAAGGTAGGTCTTTCAAAACCACTAGTTCGCTCTCATATCAAACTTACGACCAAGTCTCCTTTGGGAAAAGACAAATTCAGGTTGCCCTAAGCTCCTTTGACGTTAGATAGAAAATGTCAATCGCAGAAATAATTGCACATTACTGAGTTTAAGAACAATCAAACTAGTGATATATATATATATATATATATATATATATATAATACTATCTGATCTTTTCTCAACTGACATCTTCCACCCCCGACTCACGGCGTAAGGTCTCCCCTATCGAGCATACAGACAATGTAGTTCTTGATATACCGTAACTCCTGCAACTCTTTATTTTCAACTTATCAAAATAATACAGAACTTCCGGAATGTTCCGCAGAATATAATGTTTATTGATCCTATAGATGTGGAAATATTGCATTTCGTTACATTTCTCCTCAAGGCATAAAAATAATTGGTTTTTGGTGATGCTTGTATCTAAATATCCGTTAATGGAAAGCAGCTGAACCACCAAAATCCAGTAAACTACCTTGGCCTGATGTTGGACGGAGGTCATACACAGTCAAGGTATATGAACTATATTGTTGCAAAAATCGGACGTCTATCTTTATATCCATCGTGTTTCAAATTCCATTTTACAACAACATACCTTACTGAACGATACCTCTTCGTGCGTCCTACCTCAGTGGATCTGCGCCTCTCCCGTAATTTTTCTCGGTCTCTTGCCAAAAGATCACAAATTAGTTCTTAGACCCCTCGATTTTCATCATTTTGTGGCGGCATATCCAGATGTCTATTCACTGAACTCATGCTTTCCTTACACACTAAGGACCGTCATAGGCTTACCACAAGAATACTCATTGATTCTTTCCATCCTATCCAAGGGTGAATAGAATTTCCTCCCCTACTATCCGCTCCACTTATAAACGCGTTCATGCATGCACCTGTCCGCACCTGAGTAGATTATTAAACAGCCTCGAAACCGGGACTTTAAAAAGACTCGGGGTGATAAGTTATCACTGGCCACCGCATAATTTTTATTACCCTTGAAAATGTCTTTTGGTTACGTGGAAGAGAAATATACACCTACAGCGGTGCGCAAAGGGTTTACTTAACTTGATAAGGCCTGATAAATCAAATAGGAATTATGAAAAAACACTTCCTTTGTTTATTTTTCATCAAAGTTAGTGACTTAACAACTGGTTCCATAGCGTGTTTGCTTAAACTTCTTAACATTATATTTCGATGAAAGACTACCTCTGAAACTCGAATATTACCATGATTTTCCAGTAAACTGTCGCAGATTTGTGGTTTATCTCTCCAAACATTTTAATGCCTAATTTATTCCAGTGCATTGAACGCACATTCGCCGATTCTCGAGCAGCTAATCCGCGATTATTTTCAGCATACCACCATTAGCTAGACGTGTTACGCATTTCGCAGCCCTTAGTGAAACAGCTCCAGTGTACCTACCTCCAATTTTAAATTATATGAAGAGACAGGAGGGCAGGGAGAGAACAACGTAAATACAGTACTATCTACCTGTTTATTTATCATCGTCTATTTGTTCTGCCGGAATATTACACTTTGGGTAACTTATCGTCATGTCTTTTCCACTAGATTTTATCTACCATGTTGTTGTTACCAGACAAGTGCGCATAATTAGTTCGCGACCTCACTGTTCTCGACCTGCGCCTGGAATTTCAAAGCCATTCAAGGTGGACCGCCAGTTGTCAGTTGAGCACCCGTTGTGCCATTGCGCAGACTATCTACTAGATCATGTAAACCTGATGATGAAGCCTCCCAAACTCCACTTACTCTCCGTACAGTGATTTAATCATGTGTCACTGTCACGTTTCTAGATGTTCACTCTTTTCATCCCACACGCTGGTAGGTCACTATTCATATAAACTAGGCTGTTCATTAGGCGACATAGAGCTTCCATGATTGAGCGTGATTCTCAAATGAATACCTTGGTGAAATCAGAAAAGAAACTTGGGAGTCAACGATTCCGTATAGATACACAAACACGCATCGCCTTCCATTATTCATCCTGCAGGAGATAAACAATTGCAAGCAATCGACAAACTGACTGCAACAGAATCAGCAGAGAGCAAGCTTCTGGTAACGTGTGGACCACAAACGGTCTACACCACTAATGTGAACAAAATAACCTTACTTTGGATGACACCAAATAGTGAGCATGAGCAGACGATAGTAATCTCCGGCAGAACATGGGGGCTAAAACTGTAGGGGTTTGACCTCGTTAAAGTGCATGACTAACTAACTTGTTCACCACGCAAAATGTACCGATCGGGGCGAACAAAAGATACATAACACACGTATTACGCCTAGTCCATCTGTGTAGGACGATGATCACAAAGAATTCAGGATGAACCTGCAACCCAGAAATTGTGTAGTTGACAGTCAACAAAAATAACCAGACAATGAATTTTAGCATGGCGACTTAAGAATAACAACGACGAACACGATGATAAAGATGAAGACAGAAAAACTCGAACATGCTAGAGGCACTATGAAACGACAAAGAAGAGATGGATTATCCCGAAGAAAACCAAGTGATACATTTTGCCTGTTAACTCTGTCCTGCCTTAGAGCTCAAAAGGATTTTGTATGCGAGAAAATAACGAACAACGTACCAAGATGTACTTACACCATTGTACGAAAGGGTGGGATAATCGGTGGAAACTGAGACTATTTTCGGCTGCTTCGTAGTTACCGGAAAATCACCAAAAGTTGTCTCCATTCACAGATATCCGCTAAATATATTATGAAAACCAATTCAGTCTAGTTGGACGTAATATGATCTGCTCATCTGATATGAAGATTTTGGTTTCTGGTCCTTATTGATAACTGAATTTCATAATCGCAGCACTTAACTGTGAAAAGCAAGAAAGGAAAAACACCAATGACGATCTTCTAAATACGAGCGAGCTTAAACTATCTACCCCCAAGTCTTCAATCGCTGAATTCGAGATCCTTTTGGACTCCGTCAAAAACCTGGCGTGCTGTATAAAGTACGGTTCATTCATCAAGCTTCTCAAATTATCCCCTGTCCTATCCAGTAGGTTTATTTACATGCTTAAAGCATGAGTAGGGTGAAAGGGGCAGACCCCAATGCCGCTAGGGCCCGCTAACAAGGACCAGCAACCATGATCCAGGAAACTGGAGTATCACTGAACCACATAGTCTCGCCGGGACGGGTGTGGTAAGGAGACCGTCGACAGCGAATGTGTCTGACGACCGTGCTCACGTGGTGAACACTAACCCTGTCAGCAAACATACCAACCGGCTAGTTTTGCCGAGGGAACATGAATACTACTTCCAGTGGCCTTATCCTGGTGCGAGTGAGAATTCGGGAAGTTATTTGTTGCAGGTTACCAACTCTGTTTCCACCAGCCACTGCTGTTACGCACTCCCCGCCTGACTTCGAATACCGATAAATCCCATAAACCTATTGTTCCTTCGGCTCGTTGCCACACCTTATCCATTGAGAACCTATATGGATCCAAACCAGTCCAAGTTCAAAGGTCCTGGTTTCCGGTCCTGTTCTCCCGTGTAACGGACCTTAGTGGGCATGGATCATTCCCCCCTGAACTACACGCACGTGTGGCAACATGCAATGAATTTGAGTAGATCCGGGTGGTTTTACAATAGAGAATTCCGAGTTCGCAACTACAACGCAAATGCTCTGATAAATTATAAAACAAGCTTGTCTGGAGTGTCTGAAATTCAACTGCCACTGTTGATGTACAATCAAGGTAAACAACCATGATCATGGAATTGAATTACCAAAAAGAATGAGAACTCACTCCACCCCGGGACCATCAAGTTGAAGCAATTTCGGATGGGGTGTCTGGTAATTCCACGACCAAGTTTTTGATTCATCTCTGGGAAACTCGTAGAGACCAACCAAACCAGCGGGTATTCCGCTCCAATTCCCTGAATCTTCCGGTAGACGAGCAGGGAGAAGAATCGGGCCTTCAATCATAAACGATTTCGGGGCGCGGCGAATCCCGCGTAGCTTTAGACTTGCTTCAGCCGCGCATGTGATAGCGTATAGGGGTGCAGTCACAGAGGTATCCACTAGTAACGAGGGTCTAGAGCACATGGAAAAGCAAAAGACCTATAGGTAGTCAATATTCTATCATCCACAAGTTTTAGGATGAGTATAGGATCTATCACCATCATCATGAAATAGAAAGCCCTAAATTGCATTTGTAAACCATCACGGCGACAGCATAAGACAAAATGTTTCAGAAATGTCGTAGTCTTTGAACGCATGTCTCCACTTGGCACTTCGTAAATTATTACAATTATTTCAAAGAGTATCTTACCAAACTTTTATAACTAAAAAAGAACTAGTTAGACGCAAGAAGCTGACACTGGATTGGCATTAGCATTTGATTCGATCGAAGCCGAGGTGATGTATGTTCATTTAATGAGATAAAGGTATCCTGGTTTTGTAAGTGTCAAGGAATTTTATTGTGATACTCATTTACATCATGGCGAACTCTGTTGTTGACAATACGACCATGCTTAATCAAATATCGTTGAAAAAATATCCGTGGGGTTTTGAATCATCCGTTTTTAAATATTATTGCATGATTAATGCGGGAACAAAACATGCTTGGTCAAGAACACCTGCTGGACTTAGTTAAATCAAGCTTTTGAAGGTAGGCAATGCATCGAATTTACCACCCTGTTTTCCTTTGGTTTTATACACATCGATTCACTTTTCCCACAAAATAACCCTTGCTGAAGAGTAGAACCCACGTCAGCGGTAATCTTTTTCGTAGTGAAATTCGTAACTTCCATGCCTTCTCCCTATAACGAAAGCCAATCTGGCGAAACTTTGCAACTGGGATTCCTTAGCTGCATGTAGCTCGGCAGTGCAGGTAAAAACGCGTATATCCAAGACTCGAGCGGCCTACACTTTACTGAAGCATTTGTGGCGACGGTCTGATATTTCACTGAAGTTGAAAGGTCGTGTGTACTGTGTCGCAATGCACTCAGTTCTGCTGTACGGTTGAGAGACATGGAGTATGCTTGTCCGAGATGTTCGTCGCTTGAAGGTTTTCGACCACTGATGTCTACGTAGTATCGCTAGGATTGGATGAAGTGACCGGGTGAGTAACGTGAATGTTGGAAATGTAGCATTAGGCGCCAATTCTGGGAATACCTATTAGCAGAGTATGAAGCTTAGCAGACTGCGTTGGTTGGGTCACGTGTTGCGCATGGTGAATACTCGTACACCATACCGTGACCTATTTTGCGTCCCTCCCAAGGAGTGGAAGAAGCTTTGTAGAGGTCAGCAGGTGACGTAGCAAGGTGGGATGGAAAAATGTACAGCAAACGCAGGTATAGTTAAAGTGGGCGTCTCACGTCTTCTTGGTTGGGGTCCGAAAGACCCATCAACTAGTTGACTGAAGACACTGAAGGATTTGGCAGTGAATCGCGAACAGTGGTGATCGTGCTGCCATTTTCTATGGAATATATAAATATATATGTATATGTGTACAAGAAAGTCTGTTTTAATATAAAAGTACTAATCCGGGTATCTGGACCTTCATTTCGACGGAGACGAAGGATTCCTATATATGTTTATCAAGTGCAAACGCAAATGTAATTCCACAACAAAATTTCATGATCAACAAAAGCGATTAAAATAACGACGAAATCCAGTATGAGAAGTAGAGTGGCAGCATTTCAAAGAAGAATCAAACACGTCACTTACGAATTCCCTTTACTCACATCTATTGGTTATGTAGACAGGCTAAGCTGGTGTTCTAAAAGACTATCAGGTTTCATGGGAGCATGGTAAGAGACGTCCCGAGGGTCACTCGGTTTTTCTTTCTTGGTCACCTCTAGCCGTAACACAATGAGAAGTGAGTTACAAGGTATCAGCGCATTGGATCACGGTTTCCGCTGGCTGCAACGCAGCCTACATAAATGATGGAAACTAAATGGAAAGAAGGTAACCGGAAAGACGTGACAGTCAAAAATTCTAGTCCTAACGTGTTTCCCTTACACTGCTCATATACGAACATTAGTCGACTAGTGACAAAGGTGTCCATCATCAACTGACCGGACGACCAACCGTACGGAAGTTTTAACATACTAAGGACAACAATTAAATTAATCAAATAATAATCTAGAAGCCACCGGGACCGAGTGAAAATGATAAGCAACGTTATTTAAACTCACGCCAACTCCAAAGACTGATTAAATTTTGTTTTCAGTTGTTCAAATATGATACTGCTAGGTGACAGAGACGCGAAATCTGGAGGCACGTCTAACGCGTAAGTAGGAAATGAAATTCCACGGATGATTCGTGGCATAAGCGATACTGAAGTTGGCGAACCAGAAGAATTAGTCCATCCCGAAGAATCGTTGACATTAGTCGTTCGAGAGGTTTCGTTTAGTTCAATCTCTTGGGCATATTCCGCAGACGGCGCCGTAAGGGTGCTGGGTTTCAAATTATGACCGTTATCAGCAGAGACCGAATATTGAGGTGGACTCCACACCGCATAGAGACCGACGACCGGAGAGGAAAGTGGAAGGTACCACAACACTGACGTAACGGAGTTGAGAATAAAGCACATGGGTGTGAAAAGAAACCAGCCGAAACTCAGATAAATTATCTTTCATGTTGAGCATCGCTACTAGGGAACGAGTTCGTTTGACTTCAGAGTTAGGACCCCAATAAACTACGAGCTCTCGTAAACAGTAACGTTTCTTGTATTCGCTTTCCAAGAACAGTGAGTCAATTGTTCGTCGAAGAGTCCACAGAAGAACCACAACTGTGATTGGTTGATAATTCTTCGTCAGTTGGGCTGAGCCAACCTTAGGAACGAGGGCAGGATGCCCCAGAATATACATATGCATATTTAGAAGCAGTAAGTAGTATTTGGATGAGTGAACAAAAGTATATATAAGTAAAGGGGTTCCAAATGACTTCCCAATCGAGTTAGTGGGCTCGAAGTCAAAATGACCCCAGAAGGCAATGAAGGACAGTGACAAGTCTATAGGTTATTTGTTCATGTAAACATAGTATTTCCACCATCATGCAAAAAACTGTGTTGTGAATAAATTTAATCGTGTCCCTCTTTGCGAACTCACAATGTATTATGCTTGTTTTCTACTGACTATGATAAAAAATCGAAAACGCTAAATTTTTAGCGAACTTTCTCGCTAATTAGCTTTATCGCTCCCCGTTAAGTAGGACAGCGAGAAGTGTTCATCACAGGTCTATCGTAGCACGTTTCGCACTGACTTTGGAGCAAGTATAATACCCAAATAACAAGATAGAAGCACTTTGGGGAAAGTGGAACGAAAAGGAGAAGACGTGGTCGCTTAGTAGCCTTTGGTTTTGATCTAGCATCCATGGCCTTAAGCTAGAATAAGCAGTTTTTTGTTACAAAAGTTACTGATGCAACTCATTCTGAGCTACCAAGTCCCGTGTCTGGGTTCAACAATCTGCATGTATGCTCTCTTGAGGTACGCTCGAGCCAGCAACGTATCCACTATACTTTAGGCCAGTGCTGGTAAACCAGAGACCAGAGGCTGCTAAATGATGAAAACCCTAGAAAACAGCAAAACAAAAAATAAAATACCAGAACCGAAGTTACTTCGGATTGCACAGAAAAAACGGTGCACCATGTGAAACGATATTTGAGACGCTTGAAAAACAATGAGATTGAGAATGTCTGAAAGAAGTTTCGGGCATTGCGGGTGTCTTAAAAGTTTTACATCGCAGTCGGAAGCTCTAGCGGTTCACTGGCTTCCCTTGGTTCCGGTTCAGGTCAGCGGCATCTTATTTTTTCCCGCCGGTGTAGGTCCACTCCCAGTTTCTCTTGCATGTTTACTCTTCTTGTAGAAACATGTAACCTTGGGGGAAAGGCAGCGGTCAGTGGGGCTTGCCTTGCTGTTTAACGCTGAACGATGACGATTGAACACGGAGACTTTATACAGCTCGAGCAAAAACATGCCGGGGCGGAGAGTGAATGGATGGAAAATTGGTGTTAGTCACGGCTGTTTCATGATTTTTTGTGGAGTGCTGATCACTGGGCTAAGCGTCAGAAAGTAAACGCTTCCTCACCAGTCTAGGTGACATCAACAGCGCATGAATGTAATTGAAGAAGACTACAGTCAACTGTACCCTTGCATCTATATCACCTCTATTTGTGATGAAAGATTGTGGTCTAAACGTCAAATCCGGGGACCAAGATTTTATGAAAAGCGAATGGATTGTTTCAGTAATATCAAGGACTTACATTTCGGACCATCAAATGTCAACAGTCCCGGATGAGTAAGCGCCACATGGCGTAAACCTAGGAGGCAAAGTAAAAAACGATCGAACCGCGGTAACCGAAACAGAAAAAGCATTCTAAATAATGAAAAGTTCGTTTAGACAAGAAGTCGTAAGTGAAAAACTAAATTAATAGTAAATAAATTCGGTCATATTAACAACACAATCTAAAGGCTCACAATCGCGTGAAAACTAGAATGAACCAAAAGAGCAAAGCTTCAAGACATAGTTTCCTTAAATCAAGAATAAAGTGATGTGAAATCAACTATTTGTGACTTAAAGGACCAAAATTGTAACATTCTTTCGGCGTAGACTCGGACTAAAGCCCTCTATATATTAGTAAGTGATTAGTAACATCAACGAGTCCAGCTTTCCCAAGCGCAGTGGTGTAAATCGAAGCAAACATAGGGGAACTTTCGAGGAAGCGATAACCATAACAGCTCACTAGGAATGATGCGTGGAAAATAGCCTACTACTTTGAATACTTTTAATCCATCTCAATGGATGGGAAGTGCGAGTATGATCAAAATCGTTTGCATGTTTGCTTACACTTTCGGTTGACACACGACAATGTTAGACGATCTTCTGCTTGCCCATGGTAATGCTTATCTGAAAACAATCCCTGCAAATTCTAATGTCAAAGATTAGCACATGTGCATATGCAAAAAATTACAACCATTCTTTCCCGACAACCGTTATAATGGATGTTATCTATACCTATTGAAAACTGTTTTGAACCGCAACTGATTCCGTAGTCCCACTGTTCTGCTTTCGATGCGAGTTCCCAATTCGCCAGACACCATTCGCATTCAGTCTCCCGACTGCTGATCATAACACCTTTTCGTCACCAGTTCACACTCAACAAACTATCACCATCAATTGTGTCAGAAAACAGAAATGCCTAAGAACAAAACCCGTAAGATCGTTGAATTTCCGGTTGCGCTGTTCAGACAATTATTTTGATACCGTTAGTTTCTTCGTGAAAAGTTGCAACGCGTTGATTTCTAACATCTCAAAAGATCTACTGTTTACGTTGGACTGCAGATACCAATTTACGATTACGGTGATTAACAGCTACAATGAGGATCGGCTTTTACAATTCACATAATCTGTCCTTACGATGATCTATCTATCTAATCCACTTCACTGACATTTCAAATGCACCGTCAATCGGGCTAAGGGAAGGATCTCATGTTAAGTGCTCTCTCGGAGGTCATTCGTCCTCTTATCTTTAATATCACCGCTTCATCTATCTTACTCGCCAGACATTGACTTGACCACCTACTTCCTTCGAGAAACCAAGAATGCACGTTTTTGTGTTAAGATTTTGGGTTGCTCTTGTAATTTTATGATTATGAATTTCGGAGATGACTGATGTTTCACACTTGACAGTTTCCCCTAGGTTTTAAATACTACGTAAATTACTTACAAGATATTCTCCTTTATTTCATAACTCCATAATCACATCAAGATGATATTCTTTAGGTGATCCAACTTTGTGTGAGACAGCATCGTATTTAAAAATAGTCCAAATTTAGACACTGGTGAAGCCTACCAGTCACTGGTTTTGCGAAAGCTCTAAGCAGGCAAAAACAAATGCGCATTTGCAGCTTAGAATATCATGAATAAGTTTGTGCACCACAAAGTCGAGAAGGAAACCTTATACCAATAGTATCAGAACGTTTTGATATTTCAACCAGATGTATTCTGGAATTGCGCCCCTGCAACCTTTTTCAATACCACCAATGTGTGAACCTGTTGAAAAATTTATGAGGTCTGTCTACCGTTGTGGTTTTGATCCTACCTTAGACAACTATTCTGTTCATCAAATGTCAACCTATGTAGTTAGACCATTTCCTCCACACAACGAGAAGTCCGTCTAGTTCTAAAACCCTAAGACCTTAAAAAAAACATTCGTCCGGACGGTATTTCAGTAGCTGTCCGGAACATGCATTTCTGAGTTCTTTTCTTTGTCGTTTATTTTTTTTCATTTTTATTTGTCATATTGGCCAATCAGCAGATTCCGATAATTTATACTCCATCGTGATACCCGACTATCGTATGACACTATCACTCAGCATTGATGAGGAATCACAGGGAAGTATAATCAGTCTCACTGGGCCCATTGAAGGTCGTTGTTCGTGCTTCAATTGCAAACCTTCAGTCTTTTCGTGTCATCGATTTCATAGATCACATACACTCACCCTTCACGTTGGTGGTCAAGGGTCAGATGTTTGGATCTTTGCTTTGTTGTTCACTTTAGCGTTAGTTCAGTGTTTTTTTTCTTTTCTTCTTTTATCTTTCACTTCCCTTTTTAATGAAATAGCAGTGTGCATTGCTTTTCAGGAAGGCAGCTACGGCCAACAAAGGACGGTCAATTGAGGAGGCTGACCGGCGGTGGGAGGATTCGAACCAGCGGTCTTCACGTACAGACACTACGATCTTATCCGCCTAACCACCGGCTAGTTATCAAGGCTGATTTCTTGAATTTTCACGCGATCCAATGCCATTGTAAGCCTCAGGATCATGGCTGTCAGTTTTCTCACATAATGTTGAGAGTTCCGGGAACAATGCGGCACAGCTCAATCATAGAACCCATGTTATATGCATGTGAAAAAACCCTGCGACTTGTATTCCCAGTTCTCTCCTAAAAACGCAACTGTTCTCGGGGTTTTTAATTCCTTGCAAAGGGAATCACAAAATGATTCCTGTAGCTACCCATCCACTTACAATACTCTTCTTCCCAGAACAGAACCACTAAGTTTCGGTACTGAAGTCCCGTTCAATACTCGTCTAAACCATAGCACCCAAATATACAACAAGCTCTTTTCCATTGTGGTGCATCTTATGGCCGGCGATGGCCAGGCGGATAAGGCGACGGCCTTCGGACGTGAAGGTTCCAGGGTCGAATCCTCCTACCGCCGGCCAACTTACCCAATTGGCAGCCCTTTGTTGGCCGCGGCCAAATTTCTGAAAAGTGATGCACACTGCTATTTCATTAATAAAGGAAGTAAAAGACAAAAAGACAAAAGATAACGAACAACGAAGTGTTACTTCATTGTCATTTGCCTTATCGTTTTATGGTATTACTGCATCTAACAGACAATGTTAATCAAAACAACTCAAGTAGACTACTTACAACCAACTTTTACAACCCTCGGTTCCAACTGATGGGGCTGCAGTGTACCACATTTATTTCTCAAGTTAGGGAAAACGCTTAATCAGTGCCACTTCAGCAGAGATATCTCCTCTACTTAGAAAGTCAACCGTACAACTCTTTTCCGCCCGATAATACTATAGTAGAATGACGAAGGCAAATGCCCGACGCTTTCCAACGAGCTTATTAATCTTTGGTAGCCCATCAAAGAGGAATACTTAAACCCGGACACCAAACCAACCACGGACGGCGCACAAATGATAAAGCATCAGGCTCACTTGCATCTGTGGCGGAGATGTGTGCTGGGCGCGTAGGATGTTCAATCGATTCAAAGAACGCAAGAACAAGGCAAATATATACGGCTCCCAATGGGCTACGAAGCCTTCAGATCGTCCCACTGCCCTGGGGGCTAGACCCTCTAGTCAAGGACATGCAGTAGGATTTCCTAAGTGAACCCTTCAATTCAGTGTTGGAAAGCGGACAGTATCTAGTCCAATGACCAACCAAGAATCTCAATAAACAATCGATAGCCTTAAAAAGAGGCGTTTTAATTCACTTTGAAGCCTATGCAAGCACTGCAGTCATACTGCAGCAATTAAAACAATGGAGTAATTCGTTAACTGCGACAGAATATATGATAAGAGTAATGCATCTAAAACACCTTTTGATTTTCAAGAATTTCGCAAGCAATCCCGCGGCATCCGCATACTTGGTCATCATTACACAAAAGCGAATCAACAAAGCAACATATATCCGGATATTGTATGCGTTCAGACAGGATCAGGATATGTAACGACATTTCGAAGAAATGCTAAATTTGAATTGAACTGCCTTAGTTTGTCAGAAGTATGAGTGTTTCTCGAATACAAATGTATGGGCTAGATTTCCGTGGACATGCTAAATTATCATCATTACTTGAAACGCCATTTGGTACATTTGTAACGTAAAGCCTAGGCACACTTTTTCACTCTGGCATGCATTATTTTATCGTATATTCTGTTATTACAGTTTACGTATTAATTTATTTTAATCGCTGAAATGTGAATACAATGGTTGCATAGGTTTCACAACGAAACAAAATACGTCAACCTGCCGTGAGCCAATTTGAGTACCGCCCAAAATTAGATAAGGTGAAACTTTGTTGCTGACCACCTTTGGGCGACCGAATCTGTCCATCCCATGCGCTGTTGAATTCCAGTCTTAGTACAATCAGTAAAACTGATATTCACTGAGCTGCGAAGTTTTCTTCCCCATGCCCAATTAGGCACGAAAGGGGTCATGAGTCCGGTTAACATGCATATACTAGCCATCCTGTCCGGTCAACCAAATTTGTTTAAGACAAACAGTTACACTGCAAGCGTGTACAAGAAACCAAACTCGGTCATTCCGGCCAACTTAGGCTTGCTTAATCAGCGGCTTTTGAGGGGGGAGTGCAATAACACCCCCGCGGCTACCCAACAATGTATCATCAGGTTGCACTATAAGCATGTTGATGACATCCAGAAAGTATGAGTGCAGTGGAAGGGACATGCTTCATATTCGCTAGGGACCACTACAGTTCATGGGCGGAGGGAGATAGACCGGCAACTGTGCAACAAAACCACATAAGGTCTTATTTGGTCAGGTGTGATAATGAGCCAGGCGACATCAAGTCCCAATCTATCACCAAAGTGATCAACAAGTTTGAGACTCTAACCTCTGGCATCTTTGGAGTGAAAGGTGCTTAATCCACTTGACTACCGAGGGTCTATGAACAAAAATTGATTAGAATACAGTGAAAAAGCAGATTATCAATCCTGTGGGAGGAGACAAAACTGCTTTGAACACAATTCCAAACTGTAAAACTCCATAAAACCAACGGACCTCGGTCAAGTCGCATGAAACTGGCCAGTATTGTTTAGATACTTGCCACATACTGGTCACAGTCAATAATAACCTGAATTCTCAGCTCCTATTAGAGACCCGCAGAAGTAGCGTATTAAGCGTTAAAATAGTGTACACTCAAAACCATTCCGATGAACAAAGGTAATATGACTGATGAACGTTCGATGATATTTCATGATAAGTGGATATCTGTCCACGATTATCTGGTTTTTTTTCTCTTACCATTATTTTCATTTTGATCTAAGCAAAGGAAGGCCAAAAACAAAATATTATGCGAGGGGGATTAGAGATAAAAAGTATCCCTACTAGCACTTTTGGCATAAGCGCGTAAACCAACAAACTGAATAATACACTGACGGGTGGGACTAACTGTATTTGCTAAATTGGGCAGTAGCAACTTCATTCTGTTCTAATTTTGAACTTAAGGCTTCCCCCTATGAGCAGCCGAAATCCCATTTCAGATATCGCGCAACATATGGGATAATCAAATTGAAACGCTCGCATATCTGCCGAAATCCTATGAGCGGGTTTTGATTGAGAACTCATTATGCCTAAAAGCAAATTACACGACACAAAACTTACTTAAATTTTGGACATCCAGTTCGGTATGAATAGCAAGGACTGTGTATGTAAGGTTCAATCTGAAAAAAAACATAACTGACTCGTATGGGAAGTGCGAGAAGCATAACGTTTCAAACCCTTTACAGTGTTTCAAAGAGTGTTGTATGCTCGGAAACGGTCACTTATAATTCAGTATATATGTTAAAAGTTTTCAGAGTTGTAGCATTCCTTTGTGCCATCTGGTTTAGGCTGCAAACGTTAAGAGCAGTAAAGTGACACTATTGTGTCATTAACAGAGGAAGTGAGGACGATAGAAACGTATCCTGCATGTACGAAAACCGGTCGAGTTGCATGCGGTGGGACCGTAAGATTGTCGCGTTGGTGTTCACAAGTCCCCTATCCCCAAGTCATGTTTGCAGGCTGAACGTGATGCAGTCAGTTGCATTCTTTCATTCACATTCTTTCCATTTTCGCCTTTCTTTTAGCTTACTACCTTTGTTTTTGACTAGACTGAGCTGTGAGGTAGAAGCATAAGTCGAAATTTAATGGTGGTTACAGTTCGGCTGTACTGTACCCTGAATACTACGAAGGCATTTGCGATTTTCCTTCACTCCCGCTTTTTGCACTCAAGAGTAGTTTATGCTTACATCAAGTCTGCCGTGCCCACTTCTCCGTCAAATAATACACGGCGATCAGACAGACAGCTATCTGTAAGGTAGTACATCCACATCGGGTTTCCTAATGAAGTGGCACGCAGGCTCTGTGGGCTGTAGAACTCCCTAACACCTCTTTCCTTTGCTTTGATTATTTTTTTACTTTTGAGGTATGCTCATTCTTCACAAGCTGATTGCAGATCATGTGCCATCGGAATCAAGGCGAAGAATGAAAGCGGTGAGTGACAAATAAGAAAAAGAAACAATTTGCAGAATTCATAACACACTTAAGCTTCTTCATTTTTTATCTTCCTGTCATCAAACTCCATGATTCCTCTGTGAGCTTGATACCACTCGGTTGTCCAAATCGAAACAGTAGGTTGATTTGAGGGAATCTACCCCCGAACCTTTGACCAAATGGTCTAACGCACAAGGCAACAGGACTAGTTGAGGATTGCATAACCCAGTGGGAACTGGTGACTGATTGCTCAGCTCATATGTCCTTCGGATGGGGCTGAAAACTCTTGGTGCCCAATACACTCTTCTTTCACAGATGCTGAATATATATATATATATATATATATATATATATGGTCACAAACATATCTAACATCACTGGTTTTCGTCGGCCAAACAGCATTTGCTTTAAAAATCATTTTACTGGTCAGATAGTGACAGGGAAAACTTGGGAGAGCAGCATGGCATTTCAATTAAAGGCCATGTTTCCCAGCCAAAATAACACGAAGTAAATGAGTTCTAATCATTAGTGCAGTTTTGAAATTCCTAAAATATAACCCAATCAGGGCAACATGCTACAAAGTTTGTGTATTGGAACTCTTACACAGTTCACCAATGTAGATATTTTCCTTTTTTCTATCACCTTTTACTTCTGTAAATGACGCAACAGTGTCACTTTGCTGCCCTTAACATTCGCACCATAAACTAGATAGCGCGAAAAAATGCTATAAATGCTAAAGAAAGCCAGAACTCTCGAAACTTTTAAGATATACGCATGCTGAACTACCGAGATACGCAGATAAGACAGAACTTCCTTAACCACTTTTCTGCTGCGCAACGCAATCTCCTTTTTAACATCGCCTTCCGGGTATCAGGTATTCTATTTTCCAATGCTCGTGATCACATTGGCGTTGGTATCGCTCCGAGGACGAGAGCCGGGTGCACACTGTTAGACTAGACCACATACAACGGTGATTCGTGTGAAGCTCGCTTGGGAGGTTCTGTATGTGTCAATAGCAGTAAACTGAAGCGTCAATGCATTTTCACCGTATCTATGTATGCGCCTACAGATTGCAGCTTTGCTAAGGTCAAATACAAGTTCCACCGACTGCTCCGAAGTGCGTAATCGATGGACTTTGCGGTCGTTGCAGAAGATTGTAACAACCAAGTGGGCAACTAAGCAGAAACAGAACTTTTGGTCGCACCGAAAAAGGCGATGGCCTCAAGTTTTTTCCCAACGCAAACTGTTCCCGGCGGACAACAAAGGTGACATCCGTTCACCTGGAGCCCTCCTTCGTCTTCGCAGCGTTGGACTCAGATTGACCAAAGCGCCACAGGTCATTTGCGCCGTACGTCAATCGTTGATCTTCGGTAATTCTAGTTCACGTCTGCGGACTCATCATGCTTCAACACGAAACGGCTTTTGTTTACCTTTGGTCTATGGTCGCATTCAACACAAAATCAACGAGTTGTGTATGTGGTTCTGGAAAACAGTCGCCAACCTCATCCACACTTTTATGGTCAAAACAAAAGGTCCAGCATTCAAGTGAACACAGAAAGCGGACCAAAGAAGCCCGCAACTACCAACAACTATTACTCTAGGCAGCATGAACCTCAGAAACCATAGATATCCAAAAGTTCCTTTCTGTCTGTTGGGCACTTGCAATCCCTCACCTCACCCTGAATGCCAAACATAGTGAGAAGCGTAAACATCGGAGAACTAAGCAGACCATAAACCCGAAGTGTGGCCGCAAGCGGTCGTGGACGTGGAATTGTAGCCAAAAAATTAAAATCTGCGAACATCGAGAACAGACGAAAACAATACATGCTCGTAGGCCGGATTTTATCCAGGTAGAGGTTGCATCGACCAGATATTCACTCTTCGGCAGTTACTCGAAACGCGCCACACAAACCACCGCCCTACGATCGTACCTGACTTGAAAGGTGGGCTCAACTCAGTAGGTCAAGTTCAAGTTCATCCGGAACGACCAGCGGCGTTAGATAAAGGTACTCCATCTCTCCATTCCTGTTCAAATTCGTCATGGACGACATAATGGAAGATGCTTTAGGAGGTCTGCAGAAAGTAGGGGTCGGATTGGGAACCGAAGGGGAGCTGTGACCTAGATTAAGCAGATGACGATGTGATTGTTCGAATCTTCGGACCCTGCAAAACGCGCACTAGACAGACTGTTGAGGTCTGCAGCTCGGTTTGGTAATCGCTTTGCAGCTCCAAAGTGTAAAATGGTGTTACGGAACTAGACGATAGGAGTCCCGAACTTGATAATAGGTGGAGAACTAAAGATTGTGGGCCGTTTCACTTTTCTTGGTAGCCGCGTGTCGAACAATGGTAGCAGGACAGTAGAAATGGATAGGCTTACATCTAAGGCTCGAGCGGCCTACGCTGCACTGAAGCATTTGCAGTGTCGGCCTGATACTTCACCGAAGTTGAAAGGTCATGTGTACTGTACCGTAGTGCACTTCAGTTTTAGGGTTGGGAGACAAGGAGTATAGGTGTGGGAGATTTTCGTCGGCTAGAGGTTTCTGACCACCAATGTCTACGTAGTATCGCTAGCATTGGATGGAACGACCGGATGAGTAATGTGGAGGTTGGGAATCTAGTACTAAGAGCATACCTTATCTCAGCATGCGAAACTTAGTAGACTACGCTGGTTGGGTCACGTGTTGCGTATGACGAACACTCGTCTATCATACTGTGTCCTATTTTGTGTTTCTCCCAAGAAGTGGAAGAAGCCATGTGGAAGTCAACAGATGACGTGGCAAAGCAGGTATCTCACGTCTTCGTGGTAAGAGTCCGAAAGATCCGTAAACTAGGTGCCTGGAGACAATGAAGGATATAGCAGTGAACCGTGAACAGTGGCGATTGTGTTGTCATTTTCTATCGAATCAGAACGATAAAAAGAGTGCGTTTGTACAGTTACACTGTTTCGTGTGTTGGCTAGAGCAGCACTTTTATCTTTTTCCGCCTGTGTAGGTCCAAACCCGGTTCCTCTTGGATATTTTATAGAAACATGTAACCTTGGGGAAAAGACAGGGGCCAATGAGGCTTGCCTTGCTGTTTAACGCAGAACGATGATGATAATGATGATACCTGCTCGTTCGGAGTACTGGACCATGAAATCCCAACGTAAGTTAGGCGATCAGTGAATCCAAGAATTCATTCTCAGAAGTGTTGATTGGAGCGTCGGAGGAACACTTCAGAGAGGCGTTTAAAGGATTCAGTACGATTAGGTCGTCCACTTGAGCCTGGAAACAAAGCAACACAAGCAAATACCAGCCCCTATTAGAAATGGAATTCATCAAAGACAGTTATTCTCGTAAGATACAAGGCTGCTGGATCCGATGAGCTGTCGCCTTTCGCATACAAGAACAGTGGGGAAATGTCCGCATCGGAGTTGACAGAAATATCGAAATTAGTCAGAAGAGATTACTGAAGGTTGGCAAGAATCGGTGATTGTACGACTTTACAAAGTTTATAGACCCTTGGAACAGAAACAAAGACGGATTAGATTCCTAATCAGCTCATCCAAAATGGCCGATGGCTCAGTGTAAACACGAGATGCATATACGCACGAACACCGCGAATTTCCGATAAGCTTGGGGATGCATTCACGAAATTTGCACTGTGAAACGAACCGCAGAAGATACGCATATTCACGTAAAACGAATTTTCTTTCCGAAGATTGGAAAACTCAACCAGATCCAAATCATCGCGCAAACCAGAGGCGTGCAGGATCATCAAAGTGTGTCCCAAACAATCACTTCACTCTTCCAGCCACCGCGTACCAACGGACGAAGGAACAGCGACTTTACAGCCATCAATCATCCGCGTTCACCACCAGAATTGATGTTCATCAGGTTGCCTTCTTTTACACTTTTTGTTTAATATTCCATTTCGGATGATCATGGAAATCGCTCTACCTTCACTTGAGAATAGTAGCATTATTTATTTCCCTGGACAGATACCTGTTTAGGTTAGAATATGGGGCTAACGGCGGGCTTCTGAGTGACACCCAGGCAAATTTCAGGTTTTTCTCCATCACCTGAAGGACAGTGTAGTTACGTTTAGGATGCGTTTTCCACCTTCGAAGTATAAAATGCTGTTGCCGTAATGAACTGTTTCGAAGAATGGGATGAAGTAGGTAATTTTAGTTGCTTGAGTAGTCGGATCTCACCCAGTGGTCGGATATCCAATGAAATTTGCTCGCTTGTGCAGAAAGTTCGGTTAGTATTCACCAAATTGAGACATTCGTGACGTCAGCGTGACATCCATTGTCGCCCAAAAGTCAAGTATACATAGCAGCAGTAAGATTGATTCTGTTATATAGCTCATAAATATGGATGTTGAAGGTAGAAGATGTACGGAGACGTTCGGTATTTCAACATCGTTGTGTTCGTAGCATTGGTGGAATATGGTGGAATTTTTTTTCAGTAACCCGGAGGCTGTGTAAAGTACTGAGCACCGAGTCTGAATGGGGTGTGATTGAGATGCCTCTTTGGATGCCTACAGAACATCACCCTCGTTGTGCGCTGTTCTCCGAGTTGGGTTATAATTGCAAGATGAATCCAGGTGGTCAATCGATGGCAGCGTGAAAAGGTATGAAAATTTTAACCGCTGGATTGGATTACTGCTCTGGGATCCACGAGATCACTCAACATCATGGTTGGAGGTAGTAAGTGACAGAGGTGAATGCCGCAGCCAGTGACGTTTTCTCGAGCGAAATCTTTGTCTGTGCGTAATTCTTCAACTTTATTTTGCAGTGGGATACCGAAAAGATGCGAATTTAATGGAAATCAGCGACATACGGTCGAGGACCGACGTGAAAAGCAATTGGCTCTTTTCACAAGTAGCACAGGCCAGCAAACTGCAAGAAGCTTAGTTTTATGAGGACATGAACGGAAAATCATGTCGATATTCAATATGTTACTGTAGCGATTTTAACAGATACTACGCCCAAGCTGCACGGCAATGGGATAAGTTTATGCTTGTTTCCAGCTATAAACTATTTTTTTCAAATCAACGCCTTACATGCCTAGTAATAAAAAGGGGCAGATACTCACCTGGCCAGCCCAGTCAGTCGGTCGCGAAATAGAAGATTGTACTGAGTCCGTCCAATTCCGATTAGATCAATCGTTTTGTTTTCGATACCACTATTTGCTGCATTGGAAGTTGAATTCAGCTGCCCTGGGCATTGTAGTACTAAATCTTGACCAGCGGATTGGAACAATCGTCCCGTTTTTAATTCGACGTACATCCAAAAATCCACTTTAGAACCTACGAGTCATGCAACAATACGCCATTATTCTCGTGAAGGAAAAGCTATCCGTTTTTTAACTTGCAGAACTAAAATTGTATACACGTCAATAATGTCTTGTTCTCGTGTTCGCATCATGCACGTTCATCGTGCACGTTGAGACAATAATTCAGCTAGAAAAACCACATTTCTTCCACAGCATATAAATGGAAGACTGATGTCTACTAACCAGAACGTAAGCGATGAAGCTCAAATACAAAAACGTTTATTAACATAAGTAACGGGCCTAAGTAATACAAATGAAAAAACGCTGATGAAGTCAGTTCTCCAGCATACATGATGTTACTCAGGAGAACTATCTCTAATGCTAATGCACCGGTTCCAACAGAAGCAGTGCCTAATGGGTGAAATCAGGTTGCCAACCGTTTTGATGCCCGACGAATCCATCTATTTGTATCTTGAATAAGGTTCTCGAATATTTCAAGCATAAATAGATGTACGTTTACCGCTAAATAATGTCGACTGTGAATTGAAAAGCATTTGAAGTCTCGATCTGAAGAGCCAACGGTATGATGAGCTTTTTACTTTCAGCCGAACTGCTGTTCAGCAAGAGTTGTTAATCTAAGCCGCAAGTAACATTCCAGTGGTGGGCTAGGATTTTCGACTCGGGGTCACCAATAAATGATGTGCTAATGCAGACCCCCGCGCAAGCATAATGGCAAGATTTATTTCTTTTGATATAATTCTGAAGTGCAGACGATGGTAAATCATGCTCGGCCCCAAAAAACCAATTGCACTAACCACCACAAAATTACTCGACCGCTGCAGACACCTACTGATTGTCCGGAGAGGTTCAGGTATTCGAAATTCCCGGTGGAAAAAACAATCACCGATCGATCACGAAAGGCAATTAAAACTAGACCAGCAATGGGAAATCAGGAAAGAATCTGACTACGGTATTACACCTAAATTCGATTCCATATCAGCACGCACTGGGCGGTCTAAAGTCGCCGGGATTTCCAATAAAAACTGAACCGTCAACTAGCTAGATGGAGACACTGAAGGATATGGCAGTAAACCGTGAACAATGGCGATCTTATCGTCATTTTCCATCGAGTCAGAACGATTGAAAGTGTTTGTACAATTAAACTGTGTTCCGTGTTGGCTACAGCGTCACTATTATCTTTCCCCGCCCGTTTAGGTCCACTCTTTGGATATTCAGTCTTTTCGTAGAAACATGTAACCTTAAGGAAAAGGCCCCGGTCAATGAGGCCTGCCTTTACTGTTTAACGCTGAACAATGACGATGATGACAAACTGAAAGACTTACCAAACGACAAGAACTCTTTGTAATAAGATGGTGAGCGGCGGACGTAGCCCATTATTGAGTGATCCAAATAGCGTAAAATATCAGCCGAAATTTCGTCGGAATACTCGTACAGTTTCCCATCGATGGGATCCGCGATCAAAACAGGGCTAGAAACAAAAATATTTGTCAAAAAGATCCACGTACCCGCCATCGTAGGCTGCACGTAAGACGGGATCTGAAGAGAATTGATAAGTCCAAAAACAACTTACCAAGCCTCTGGACCCATTGGACCTTGCCGGAGAGTCGTTCAACCAGCATTAGGTCTCCCCTTAATGTGTGAACCAACATGTAGTGGTCCTGCAAAGTGAAACCAGACTGCTGATAACGGTCCGAGACTTACTGAAGTCCCATCGATTCCCTGGACGGCATTGTTTCCGTGTGATGAAATCACTCCAAAAGAAAGCACCAGAAAAGCACGTATCAAAACAACCACAGATGATGGGCTCATTATGAAGGTATATTTCCATCAGACGCCACTATACGAGAATAATCCCACTACTTAACGATGGAAAAAACGGAAGACAGCAAAACAGCAACCATCGATGGGGTTTGCGACCGATCTGCAACATACAAAAGCATAAAACTGTATTCCAGCAGCTTCTGTGAATATCTGGGAGCAGAGTACCAAAAAATTGAACAAATTCGAGACACGAAAATAATTGATTTCATAGTTTTTGGAGGTTTTAAGCGCTATTTGACTAGACTCTGTCCCTGAACCGAGGTGATGATTGAAGGTGGTAGTCGAACCTATTACAAAATGTCCACAGCAGGGCGGCCAACATCCCACACGCCACAAGATGAATGAATATACTCGGAACACACATTCTGAAGGTTAGTTCAGTTTAGTTTATTATCCATTTTTCACTGGCTGAAAGCAGAAGGATTCCACCCGAGTGATCCTCGGCGCTGACTGTTTCTTCCCACTCTTATTGTAGGGAATCATTCCACCACACCAGGAAGTACTTCTTCAGTGCTTACTTGAACTTGTGCTAGTCATACGTTTCTGTCACAAATGCTGTAAGAGACTTACAAAATTTGGTCGACTCCCAAGAAAAGCAATGGGACCGTGGTAATCCAGCGGACTCCAACCATTTTGGTGTAAAGTTATGCCCTATTGTCTGGTTAGAGCCGCGGAGCGGGAGTTCATGCCGCAACACCAGTCCGCTTCCACTTCGATAATGCGCGGAATGCAAGCAGTATAACTTCCAGGAAAATGTTATGCCTTGCGAAACAGCCTGATTAGTTTCAATCCACAGCGGTATCAGTATCCCTCAAGGAGGCGAACAACGGCCCGCCGTACCCGTCTTATCCTTGTATACAGCCTATTCTTACATGGGAAAGAAGTAACTCCTTCAAATTCCGGGGGCAGCGAAGAGCGGCTTGACAGAGTAGTCCGAAAACCTGCTGGCGGAACGCCAAACAAAACAAGCTAAACCTCAGGAGGACGCTCAGATGGCGTCGGTTGGAACAAGGTTCTTAACGGAAGGAGTCAATATTTATCTCCACAAAGTCATCACATCGTTTCCATAGGGACAACCAGGGAGAGATTACGCGCCATTCAAGGACACACCTACGCGCATGGACTCGAGTTCCATTGACTCCATTGAGACAAGCAAAAATCCTTTGTGTTTGCGTTCCGTTATTTCATAGCTTCATACTGGTATATACTGTCATCACTGTACCTGCTTTGCAACCCCCGCATTCTGGCTGCCCAATACCGCCAACAGTTCTTGCCTCATCCTATCTAATGTTGTGTTAGAGACGGTACGCCAACAGCACTTTCCACTTCTGATAATAGCCTATTCCAATCTCCGATGCCCTATTGCAGGAAACGTTTGCGCGCATACTTAACTTAGAATGGCCCCACAGCTTTACTTCAATGTCCTAGTCTCGATAGCTTGCCTGAACATGTTATTATGGCCTGCTCCCAACAAACCCCTCGTCATGTTGAACGTTTCCATCATACCGCCTCTGAATCTGCATTCTTCGTTGAAAACAGATTAAGGTCTGTCAGCGTTC
>LUCM01005554.1:4054-17042 GCA_008360955.1 Fasciolopsis buskii | reverse complement strand
AACTATTAAATAGAATTTTAGTGCAAATGTCATCCGTTGCATTCTGCAATCAGGCGATGAAAATGGTTGCCAGCCAAAGGTTCACAGTGTCAGTTATATCAGTTATTGTTGGAGAAATCGTGTTACGAGATAGAAAGATATATAGGATTATCCTATGGCCAGTCCAGGAGAAAAGGTTTAGTACTGAGACCTCTGCGTCATGGGGAATGTGGGTAAATCTAGTTACGAAGCCATACCGCAGTGTTCAGATCACAACCGCACCCATCACGGTATGTTTTCAGGACAGAACCGAATAGGTTTAATGGAAAGCCAACAGATTTTAGGAACACTGAAGTCACACGCAACTATTCTAGGGCCGGATGGGGACCAGAGATGAAAGCGAATGCTTCACGGAGCCCACAGATATCGCAATTATTCAGCTCTGGGGGCGGTATGTGAAAACATTGTGGATTGAAAGCCAAGATAATTGAATGTGGAGGCACAGATTGTCAGAACAAAACGAGCATTAGGCGAAAGAGCGTGAATACTGTATGGGGCTGTTTTACGCGGGCCGGGCAACCGCGATTAGATCTATGGGTTTAGTAGGATTTGTGACCTAGCAAAAGGGAACGAAGAATTTGAACTGTGATTGGTTAACCAGATGTATGGTGCCAGAAGTCTTTCTCAAGTGTCGTTGGCTGCCAGAGATCCCAGCTGCGGGATTTTAGCAGTAGCGTAGGGTGTTCACCACAAAATTTCAGATCGTATAGTGTCTAGTAATTGGGTATTTTGGGGTCCCAATATTCATCAGGGTCATCATCCTTAAGGAAAGTGCCTAATTGTGGTGAAAGATTAATCTAGCATGGTCACATGTTCTAGCCGGCAAGGGTGTGCCGAAAGTACGGAAATGTAGGTAGAAATCTAGGATGATGGGAAACGTTTGGGAATTAATGAGCGGGATGTGAAATGATTCCTGTATGGGGTAATCGGTATCATTGAGGATGGGATGATGAATGGTGGTCTACTGATAACGCTGGTAGTGTGGACCTGCCATTCTGGTGGATTTTCGGGGGCTTTAGATAATATCCATTGTAAACCCAGTTTTCGGGTATACGTGAGTGGGCAAGAGGAAGATGAGATAGAAGATCCGTGTTAGCTGCTGGGTCAGAGGGCAGGTTCCTGGTAGCTAGAATCTAGCAGGTGGCCTGATGATGCGAGCTAAGTTCTGCGGAGTTATTTGGGTAATGGCAGTTGGAATCAAGTTCTCAGGCTACTCGAGTGGGATAACGACGTGGGTGTGCTGAGAATGCATCAACACAAGATGGCCAGTTGGGTTGAAGTGGGACGGCTAGTGTGGTACTCAGAAGCTGGAGGGTCGTTGATATATTATTGGTATCCACGACGTGAGTTTCCGAGGGAAGGCGGAGGCATGGGTACAGTAGGGTAATTTCTTGGAGGTGGCCGAAAATGACAGTTGTGTGGCGGCATTTTGGCAGAACGCAGGCCGTGATCGTCTGATAAAATTCTTTGTCCCGAGGGTTTTGGGTGGCAGAGGGTTGATTGGTTTGAGTAATTACACTGGCTAGCGTGGTTATTTGGGCTAATGAATGAACTCAGTGGTATTGGCGTTTCCAGGCATCGGCGAGGCGGGGAATATTTGCTTGGTTATAAAGCCTGAACCACTACCTTGTGGTAACATTTATGGAGCACTTGCGAGGGTGAAGGACGGTGAAGTTCATCCAAATATGTGAGTATCGGCTGTAAAAAACAGCGAAAATTTCTTTGTGTATGCCGTCGACTGACTAAAAGTTTCTTCCACCTTTCCATTCGTTTCTTTTCCGATACCAGACTAGTCCCGAAATTATCCCTAATGACCCCAGCTACGGTCGTCATCGTCGTCTGTTTTCGGGTCCATGTATTTACACTTCCACTATTGCCCCTGTGATCTTAATTTGAGATTATTTCATGGACACTTGATGCAGTCAAGATTCACCTAACTTGGATCAGTTCTAACTCAGTAATCGCACCATGGAATTTGCGAGGCAATCTTGTTCATCCTTGGATTTCTCATTATGTTGGGCTGCAGGTTGCCCTAAGGTTTTGAAGTGTTATCCAGCCTGTGAAATTTTATTTTCCGATAAATTGCTCTGTACGTCGCTGATGAACTCCATCCGGACCAAGACTGGAAAGTTTCATTGTTACACTTGGGTTTACAGAATTTCCCGTGGGAATGCAAGAGGGCGGTTTCCAATGGCTTTGACGGGGTGTTCTCGAATGGACCAGTAGAAGCTTTGTGAAGTTAAACTTTTGGGCAGAATGTTGTGCAACGTGGATATTGCGAAGGCCATTTCCGTATACCGTTTATGGGTGCAGATCTGGATTGCTCTTGGGTACCCATCGACTGCAAAAAGGCTTTGGCCGGGCACAATGAGATGTATGTGACATCAGGTCTATCGTAATGAAAAAGCATGCCGTTTAATGATACGGGCTTAGCCCGTCCGTGGCTACGCAACTCCTGTAGAATTGCTGGATTGTGTTAAAAGTCCGTGAACCTGGTTTCTCTCACTGGAAGAGAATTTCATTAACACATATCTCGACGTATTTTAGAACTCACATTTGGCAATGATTGCATTTGTTTTATGAGCCCTTTGGCCAATGGTTGACACGGAAACGGGAAAAGAATTGAGCAGCAAATTGTGGAAGGTGTCTCTAGGTCCTAGGTTGGTGGCAAAGGTGGAGCGTAAAAGCGCGTGCATTGAGTGTGGCAACTCATACCAACAGCAACGGAAGGTGGTTGGACACAATAAAGACAGCAGCATTCTTGGCACTCTCAAAGCGTTTGCTATATGCGGAGTCAAAACCGTTCGTTTTAAGGGAGATTGCTGGTGGCGTCATCCACTGGGTCAATGAGGCCGGCTAATTTTATCAGATTCAACGACAAGCCTGTTGGACTTCATTTCCGAAGTAAAGTTCTCTGCGACGTTCAGAGCTATGGCACCAGTTCCGTCAAATATGCACATAGGTTTGAGGTTTTACGGATTTTTGCCCTTTTATGTCTGCAGACCATACGCAATGAGCATCAGATAGACTCGCCAAATCGGTCCCTCCGTTTGGCATTTGTTTTGAAATTTCAAAGTGCAAAGTGCTGTTGCAGAACGGGACAACAGCAGCGCCGAACTTGATACTGGATGGAGAAGAACAAATGACTAAGGACCGTCTCACCTACCATGGTTGCTGCTTGTCAAAAAATGGTAGCTCTGCAGTGGAGGTAAACGCGTGTACCTAAGACTCGGGCAGCTACAGCTAGACCGAAGCACTTGTGGCGTCGGCTTGATACTTCACTGAAGTTCAAAGGTCGCTTGTACTATGACACTTCCGAGAACAGCTTGTTTCATCGTATGAAACTTAGTAGATTACGCTGGTTGGGACACGTGTTGCGTATGTCGAGCAGTCGTCTACCATACCATGCCCTGCTCTATTTCGTGTTCCTTCCAAGGAATGGAAGAAGCCATTTAGAGGCAAACAGTTGACTTGGCAACGTGGAATGAGATAACGTACAGCGAACTTAGGTGATGTAGGTGTCTCCCGCTATCGTGGTTTGAGTCGAAAAGAATCGTCAACTACTGGATGGCATGGCAGTGAACCGTAAAAAATGGCAATCATGCTGTCATTTGCCATCGAATCCGGAAGATTGAAATGTGTTTGTAGAGTTGCGCTGTGTTCTTTGTGTTAACTGCAGCAGCATTTTATCTTCGGCCTGTGTACTTCTACTCCCTGTTCCCTTTGTATATTCACAGTTTTTACAGACGCAAGTAACTCTGGGGAAAGGCAGTGGTCAATTAGGCTTGCCTTGCTGTTTAACGCTGAAGGATGATGAAGATGATGAGATGAGCATTCAAGGAAAAGACAGGTTGCACGCAAATGGAGGAAAATTACAATAAGTGCAACACCACAGTCAGCGAGGCTAGCGGGACGGATAGGAGTTTCAAGTTGCAAAATAGTTGCATTTAAGAGAAGCTTGAGAAGTGCAGTCAAATTTGCTGTCTCTGATGTTCAGTTAACCTGTTCTACGGATAATAGGAGAGCAGCTGACCGTGTGACTATTGAATATATCATGTAGAGGGTTGTTTTGTAAATGAAATGTTTTTCGTCTTCTAGCAACAAAGCATCAAAGCAAAAAATAATGTGTTTGTGAAAGCTTTGGGCGACAACAGGGAGTTGTCTCGACTTTCTCAAATAGCAACTTTTACAGAGAGAACTTCACGGTCTAGGTGTTTTGATGATTTGAGGAAATGGAAGACCGGAGATAATTTTGGCAGCAAAGGATGCGTTGTCCAGCGTTGACAACGACGAATGCCTAGAAAGCAGTTTGTTTTATATCGGTTTGTGTGCCTACCAGAAATCAGGAGTCTAACTACTCAGCCTCTTACTAAAGAATAAACACCTCGTGACACGGTTTCTGGCCTGATTTAAAAGCCATTGCGTGACTTAAAATATGCTCCCGCTGTTCGCAGGCTGAGTAGCCAATGGAGGGCTATCGTGTTTGCTTTAACGTTTGCTATGCCAATATTATGGCCGATTTACACAGATTATTATTTGTTACCAAGCTGGCTTCTGAATGGTTCTGCGGAATTAGCGCGGCAATGAATGTTGAAAAGGCTCATTTCCGAGGCATCTCGATGGGAGCGTGGCGTAAAACTGTATGGGAACACCATGGTTTCGACTAATAAATACATATCTACATTAATCAAAGGAAACAGATGCGGTGGTAATCAATGAAGACACAGTTATCATGATATCCAGTCGCCCCTGAATGGCTTGCATTCAGATCAGGGATGTTGTTTTGACACCTGTCACAGGCTAGCCAATTATAGGAACAATCTGACTTTTGACAACTTTTTCATTGCTGTCTAACTGAGCTACGGCTTCTGCTACTCGAATGTTCATTTTTGGATGAATGCGATCAAGGACCCAGTTAAATCCGCTAACGCAGAAGGACAAACTTCAAATGCAGACCTAGTCTTGAATTACAACGGCGGAAATTGGAACAGTGGACTTAACGGCAACAAGAGCTCCGAATCAACAAAGACATCAACATCAGCGTTCAGCGTTTACTAGAAAGTCAAGCCTCAGTGACCGCTGCCTTACCTCAGAGAAACAAGTTCATATAAAAGGAGTGAATATCCAAGGGAAACGAAGAGTAGACATACACAAGCGGGAAAAGATAGCAATCCGCTGCAGTCAACACACGGAACATAGTCTAAGTGTGCAAACGCTTTCACTGAGACCTGCTGATTGGGTAGAAAATGAAAACCGGATCGCTGCTTTTCACGGTTGTCAGTGCACCTCCGTACGTTTCAGTGTCTCCAGCCGGCTGGTTGATTGGTCATCCGAGCCATAAAGAAAAACGTGAAACAAACACTCTCACTAACCTTGCTGTACATTTCCTCATCCGCGTTGCTACGTCATCTGTTTAAATCCACACGGCTTCCTCCATTTCTTGAAAGAACAAAATGTAGGGCGGGGCATGATATGTAAGACGTGTTCGACACACGCAATACGTCACCCAACCAGCGTAGTCCACTAAGTTTTATACGATGAAAGAAGCTATTCTCAGATGTGGCACCCAATACTAGATTTCTGACCTCCACCTTACTCACCCGGTCAATCCATCCAACTGTAGCCATAATACGTAGACATCGGTGGTCGAAAACCTCTAACCAACGGATAACTCCCACACGAATATTCCATGTCTCGCAACCGCACAGCAGAACTGCATCATTACCTCTGCAATGCGGCTAGATATTTGTGAGCTCATTGGGGTCACCTTCATTTGTTCGCAAAACCTACCCTGCAACTTGAAGTATGTTGGCAGGAATAATTCTGCCAACTCACATACACCGCTCGACTTTAGTTGTTCGCTTCATTGGTGTTCTTCCAGAGGTTCTTGTAGTGCCTGTCTTGCCAGATTTAACGATGCTGATGTGAAAAGGGGCAGGAGGACGAAGGAGATCATGATTTCATCTTCGGTATTTTTCTCATGGAGCTTTTCCAAGAATGCAGGGGTTAAGGATTGAATTTTCATGTCATGTGATGAGCGGTTTTAACCGATTCTATAGGCTTTTGCCCATGTTTTATGTTGGCGTTCCCGGTATTTGAACTATTGGTCTCAAGGGCATTCCTTTCTTGTGGTTTTTTGGTAGTCCGTTGAATTATGCAGTGGTTGCGTCATTGGCCTTATCCTACACCGCTCTTCCTTGCTTATCTGATATAGTTCTTGTAACCGTTCACGTGTTCCGTTGACTTTCGGTGCAAGCCTTCGGGTCGGATGGTCATTGATTGCTCGATAAGTCGACGTATCTTGCAGCAATGTTGTTGCTTTTTCTATTTACCCTGTCTTGTCCATAATGACGGTGGCCCGTCCCTTGTCTGCCGGAATAATAATTATCTTTGGTTGTTCTTTCAGTTTTTGTAGAGCTGTTTCTTTTGCTTTCGCAATCGTTGTCGTTTGTGTGTCAGCCGGGACGATTGGTTGTCGGATTTCCAGTTTTGTTTTGTCAGAGATTCCGGTGTCTTTGAGTGCATATCCTACTTCAGCAAGGTGCTCCTTAATAGCGTCGCTTACATTGGAATTTAGTCCTTTGATTGGCAGCTCCTTTTCTTCCTCGGTGATAGCCCCGTGTGAGAGATTTTTATTACACGCGTCACACTGCAGTTTCCTTAGTGCATGTCGATCTTTTGAGTTTTTGGGCGAGTGAGGCCCTCATTTTAGTCATAGTGATTGCTGTAGTGCAATCTATGGCTGCACCAATATGTCCTATCCTCTGTTGGCCCATCACGGATCTGCATTTTTCTACCTCCTTGTCGATCTAGACCACGTGAACTTATCAATTCCATCGAAGGACCAATCAACATAGACAGTCGAAACGGACGCTGATTCAGCCCACAAAATGTCAACAAAAGACGAAGGTGAACAAAACAAGGGGCAGCATCCCCAGCCTACCACCTCAACAAGAGCAGCCAATCAACAACGACTAAAAGACTAGATGATAAATTTAGGAGGACGACGACAACCAGACGCTCACCACAACAACAAAACACTGACGAACTCAAATCGATAGCTGATGAAACGTCTGCAATCGAATTTCTCAGCTCAGCAAACAAACCAATGCCATCTTGTTGAACATGAGCCACGAGAAGGAACATCATTTTCTGACCTAATATATAATGTGTGCATATATATTTGGCAATCACGACAAAGTTCGTCCTATCAAGGGTAGAGGGCAGGAGAACGCTAACAAGGTTCACCTTCCATTCATAGTGACCTAAGAAACAATACTGGCTGTATTTTTCAAATGTCGTTAACGACGACAGCCTGATCATGGCGGTGGACGACTAATTTCTAGCTATCCGTTAGCAGACTCTAGTCGTCGTTTCGTATCTCGAAGCTGTTTTTAGCAACTCCCGGCCAGAGTGAAACAAGGCCTTTTGATCTACGCGCACCGCAACCCAGTATACCACGCGCCAGTTGTTGAACTCAGTCACTTTAGCAGTAGACTAGTGTTAATGTAAATACTTGCTGTGTTCCTGGGAGAAATGTGTCGATTTCTACTCTGGCCATTGGTCAGTACCTGAGGCTATCAAACGATTGTCAGATAATATCGCGCAACGGGAAAATGTGTGCTTCGTGTGCCTTTTAATCATTTCAGATGAAAGGAAGTCTGAAGGAATACATTTTGAGAATCATTGATTCACAGTCATGGTCGGATTGAATAGAACGGTGATAAAATTAACATTCAATGGAATCAATCTGGGGGTGCGTAATACAACTTACTACATAAGCTCATGCTTACGAATTTGGCTGCTGTTATGCGCAAATTGTAGTAACCATTACTCACCTTTATCAGTTCCTGCAAATCGAGTATCGTACCAAACAGATCGCTTTGGTTGGTTTGAGGATCATATGGTTGGACAATAGTCGTGATGGCATGATTTTTGTGAATATGTCTGTCAACAACATATAAAGGTTACCCTGCCTATTGATGTAATAAGGTTTGTTTAATCTGTATTTTAGCAGCCCTAGAAAACCAAGTTTTGGGGATCGAGTACGCTTCTTGGATCACCCCCCATAATTCAAGAGCCCGAACCACGCGCGATGTTACTCCGGTTTACAGTGTGCGTGCATAAGAGGTATGCTCTTTGACAATTATAGCTACCTTGTCGGGCATCTTCTAGAGACAAATAAGAGATGAACCAAGCCCAGTGAACAGGGGTCTTGTTGTTATCCCCGGTAGCCTCTTTGGTTTCACTGAATAAAGCTCTTGGTGTGTCTGGTTGATGAGGACCTCGATAGAGCCTTTCGTAATATTAGATAAGATCACACATCACGAACTTACCCTGTTAGGGCACCTTCGTTTTTTGGCAGCTTCGCACCGCTATGTTTAGCTTGACTCCAGTGCGACTGTAGCGTGGAAGTATTCGCTGTCCTGAGACATGGCTTTATTCTTCTGTTGGCTTCGGCGGTTTCTCAGTCAGGAATCTAATTAAGTAAGTTGTTAATACTTATTTTATTATTCTTTCGCGGTAATGCGAGAAGAAAATTGGGGTAGATGTGCTCTTAATCACGCCAGCGATTGTTAGTGTGGCTATGAATGCCTCTGTAGAATTAGTGGTTTTTGTACCTTTGGTTGTTGGGATACGCAATTTTCGGCTGGGTGCATCTGCGGTTCCCCCAATGACAGGAGGTTTTGTCAGGTATTTTGGCGGCGAGGAGATGGCCCCACTCTATTATATTTAGGGAAAGGGTTTTAAATTGAACTCGTGGACGAAAGGCATATAAGTATATCTTGCCCGCAATTCGAAGGGTGCCGAGGAAGGATCGTATCGGTCCAGTGGAAAGAAGGTCTTCTTTTGAGACAGATGAGGTATTCATATCCCTTCAGGGTGGAAGAGATGCTTTTGGAGGGGTAAGCAGAGGAGATTCGGCGCGAAGGTCATCCAGATATACGGTCGTTGTCGTTAAGTTTGTCATAGAGGCGATGAAGCATGATAGCTGAACACTTGTGAAATGACTTTGAGGGTCATTTGCCATTACGCTGCTTCCTAGGAATGTTTGATAGACGTGATGTAGAACGTACTGTAACGTAAGTTTTTAGTTGTGAGTTCTTCACTTACTTATTTTCAAATGGTATGACAGCCCTGTATGGGTTAGGTAACGCGACTTGGAAGTTGGGCCTTCTTCTTTTGAGCGCAGATGGCGAAGTGTCTGTGATTTCCCATAGAGAAACAGGTTCATTATGCAATATCAGAGCAAAATTCTCTTACTCTACGTGAATCACATATGTTTGAATTAGAGGAAAGGCTTTTTTGAGCAGGTCCAGACAGATACCTAATTCAGAGGATGCCTATGGATTGGGAATTAGCTTAGAATTAAGCAACACAATTAAAGGCAGATTAGGTGTAAAATTGGAGTGGCACTACCAGTCGCCATCCACCTGATGGTGTGTTCACTACAACGAACGCAACCAGAGCTGTTGGTCAACCATTTATGTCATTTCGATGTAAAGAATGTAAAATTAGAAGTGAACTGAATGGGAACAGTCGAACTGCAGGTTAAGCCTCGTACTTTATGCCGGGTAACGTAAAGTTGATTTCATTGAAATTCTGGTTAAGGTGTCTATTCGGTTTACGCTTGGCGACCATGTAGTGGTGAATGAAATGAAATAGGAAGCGTTTTGACGATTTGTTCCAGGCCAGAGTTTCCGTGTGAAATATTTGTTAGAGATTCCTTCCTTCCCCGTGTTATTCGCTCGAAGTTAGGTGAAGAAAGCCCAGTATTGGGCGACCTTGTAGGCATAAGTCATATATCTTGACAGCCGGGATCCGAAGGTGTTCCGAGACCCTGTGACACACTATGGCAGGAGGTACGAACTTCCAATTATTTGCTTTCAAGTCCGTTACCCCGTACCTACGAAAGATGCGAAATTGTCTGGGGAGAGATTGAGAAGATGTCGCGAACCGGAGGAGATGGCCACAGTTCAGGTCTACGTTCACATGCTAAATTTTCGTGAGTGCACCTCATTACCTCGTTTAAGCGGGAGATAATGCACTGGCGTACTTAGAAGACAGCAGAAAGTTTGGATCCTTCAGGTTTTGGCTTTTTGCTCTTGACGGGTCTTGGTTGTGTCGGCAAGTGGATTATAACGTAGTGTTGTTGGCGACAAAACTGCCGTCAAGCGTTGCCTATCGACCAGCATTATCGGAACGCGACTGTTTATGCCGACCGCCCGGCTTTAGTGATTCGCGGTATGATCGACCATGAAGTTATAATGTTGTTGGGGTTTGTACCGTTCCATATCATGAGGCGCAAACGAGCACATCTGCCGGTTTTCTTGCAGACTTGTGACGTCCACCCATTTCAGCTGCTGCGTAGCATATTGTCCCTTGGCATGTTCCAGCCTATGGTTTCAGAGGGTTTCTCCTCCCGCTGTGGAGTGACTATCTTAAGCAAATCAAAAATCCACATCGCGCTTGAGAGAGCGGCTATATATCGTCGATAACAGCCTGGTTTTTAATCAGGACACCGGCATGAAACGGTTCGAGGACAAAAGTGGCATCATCGCTGCCACTCTACAACGCTCTTCCGCACTAAAATAGACGTGGTGAAAGTTATGCGGGATTTAGTAGCTGCACTCACAAGGCCAACGACGCAGTCCACAACACGAATTGGCCTGCCGACGGCCTATGTGATTCGGTTGTATATCGAAAATGCTGACGACAGAAACCATACACGAGGAGTGAACGAGGACTGCAACGATGCACTGGGATCACTTAACTAGGCTATGCATTCCGTCAGGCCAGATTTCGCTCGCAGTTCTAGATCAGCTCGATTCAGGGTCTCGTTACGACACACAGGTCTTACATGGTTCACCTGGGTGCGGACTTATTGATTTTTCTTGACGCGAAGGTACACCTTCAGCAAACTATATGTTACACGGTTTATTGAAACGGCAACGTGAGTGGGCGTGGACTAATGGCGTCGCTTCTTGACCCTTATTCTTGTTCAAACATCGTTCAATGAGAAGGGTGGTAAATAACAGACTGAGTCAGGAAGGTTTTGGAGATTTAGGGAATAGAATGGAATCTGTAAGCTATAGATTCACGCGAAAACAGTTCTGTTGCCCTTTCAACGATCTGGGGCCATAAGCACAACCGGCACTGACGTTAGACTTCAGGTTGGATTCGGCCTTCCGTTGACAATGTGCTTTGCCAATTTTAAAATTGCCGCAGTCGCACTAGTTGCAGAACTAGACGCAAATAGTGCAGTTCAAATTTCCGTGTTACAGCAAAGAACCAATAAGGATGTGGACAGTATCTCACTAACCAATTAGCTGCGTGTCGACCGGATATTGTAGTCGGGAAAAGGGGCAGTGTGTTCCTATCTTTGAATCGGCACTGTGTACAGTAGTGCGCGCAGGGTGGTGTCCAGTTCATGTTGTACAGTTAGCGAGACAAACGACTATTCGTGTGTGAGTTATCCATTGGTATGGGGTCTGTTCGACAACGTGTACTAACGTCATAATGGCTACAATTTGGATAAGGATTGAACCGAGTTGGAGTAATGTAGGAGGTCAGGAAAACCATGTGACTCGGTGACCACCTTGGAAATAGCATTGTTCATCGTTATGAAACTATAGTGGACTACGCTGTTGAGTCACGTTGTTGCATATGTCGAACATTCGTCTGCACCATACAAATGTCGTGCCACTACGTGTGATTCCTTCCAGGAAATGGAAGACAAGATTCCATGTTTCGGAGTCTAAGAGATGACGCAGCAAATTGGATGAGAGAATGTACTTGAATCTGGGCTGTTCGTGTTTCACGTGATGTTTGTGGGGGATCGGACTGTTCCGATCGCCTCGGCTGATGAAACACTATCATTCGCATCTGAATTGATACCTCTGGGTGACCAAGAGCTCAACGCTGTTTATCAGTTTTTCTATCCAGTCGGCGTGTTTCAAAGTGTGCGTCTGCACATTTAGACTACGTTCCGTGTGGTGGCTGCAGCGGATTGCTCTTATTTTCGTCTTGGGGTGTAGCGCACTCACTAGTGTTTCCTCGGATATTCATTCGTTTTATGTGTTTAAAAATTCACCATCAATGGAGTTGTTAAGCGGCGTTCAGTAGAGATTGCCTTTCTAACGGTAACGCTAAACGCTAGCTCATCTCGAGCCATGTCTTTGTCGATATCGGATGTGTTTTAGTGCCGTTAACCACTAATAGAATCCATCGCGTGTTTACAGACCTTTCTAATGAAGTTCATATGAATTTTCCTATAATACAATAAATGTCTGATAAGTGAATGAGGAATTCCGAGAGCAGGCATCGTCAGCCCGAATTGTGTTCAGGCAATCGGAGCATTTTGTACACAAATTTTGCTCTTTATCCGCAGCAAGTTTACACTTTAAATAATGTTTACAACCATAACGGTTCCCATTAATCATTTGGGAAACTCCCGAATAAAAGTCACTTTGTCCGACGTCAGTTAACGATTTGAGAACACCAGGCAAGGTGGAATACATATACGCGATACAGCTGACAGGATGGGGTGTTTTCTGTGATATTTATGCACGCTGACAGCGTCGGGCACTGCGGAATCCGATGTTCCTTCATTATACTATTGAGATCTTTCTTCGCTTATCAGCGTACAACTGCAGCTGGACAATTCGGGAATATGTACAGCTTTCGCGGGCTTCTACTGAAATGTCGAGGTTGAGATCATTATCATATAAATATTGACTACACGGAGCCGTTTTCAATCCATCTTTATATAGTTCACAAGGTTTCTATTCTTACTGGCCCGCTTAATGAGGTAGCAACAATCTTCACATTTATCACTTTAACGTTGTTACCCATCACAGTGAGTAATTGTAGCTTGCTTGTAGTATTGTCAGTTCCTGCGCACATTGGGTGTTCGCGGGGGGAACTGTGTCAAGCATGACCTAACCCA
>LUCM01005553.1:162871-229444 GCA_008360955.1 Fasciolopsis buskii | reverse complement strand
TCGATTGTCTCCGTGATCGGAACGTTGGTAAGATATATATAGTGATGTAATGGCGTGAGTACGAATCACTGAAAGCGAGCTTGTTCGCCAACTTGTGTTTTTCATTGTTTTCATCTACCTCCGTGGCCAGGCAAAAGTCCTACCATTTCTTCCACAAGCCAAAGTCTTTGGTAAGTCTCGGATTTAGAATGACAGTGGAACGAGTTCATGAGACTCGTGCGTATTCTGCCTCGTATTCGCAAAATGCTCCGTTGCATTTGAAAATAAAGGAATAACCAGTTGATTTTTTGTTCGCAACAAATTTTGGTTTCTTCACCAGCATTAAACATATTGTGTTGATACGGATTTTGCTGCGTTCAAAGTCAGTCGGAACTTTGGAAACAACCTGAGGTTCAAGCTATCCCTTTTCCGATGAGGTTTTGACAAAAATTACAGCCTTTTTTCTTCGTTCATCAACAGCAAGCAGTTGGAATGATAGGAATTCTGTTAGTGATTCTCATTTCAAAATCCTTTATTAGTAACAAATTGCCTACTTTCTCAAACCACTCATGTTCGTTTCATTAGACATACAAGGAGCTATTTCATGCAGTGGGATTTTGGAATATATTTCAGAGAACATAAAAGGAAGCACTCACAGTCTCAACAAAATATATTACACACACATTGCGTACGTACGTGCTGCAGATGAAAAAGGAATTTGCAACCGCAGATTTCACTGTGGAATCATAGGGACCTTTGCCCAATGGATGAACAAGCACAACAGAATCGACAAACTGCCAGCGTTCCTTTTACTGGATACACAGTGACATATTTCAATAATGTAGCATAAACGTGAACAGTTGACAATAACAATGTGACTCACTGAAGGATACAGAGACAGCGTGAAGACGAACAGTTCAGTAAGGGTTTTCGTCTGCAGCTGACGTCTCCTGGAAAGGCAGCAGATCAGATTCGTGGCACCTAAAATTTGAAGCATTTTATGGATAACTGCATATTTCATATATGTATGTATGTGTGCATGTATGCAGTTGCTTGAGCCTGGTCATGGATGCATGCTTACTCACTTATACAACATCATTTGGAAGGATCTCATTTGGCGTTCACCGGGTTGCGTGAGTTTGGCTTCAGATTTTCCATTCTTGGTCACTCCCCAAAATGGGAAAAACATCGATTACCGTTACCAAAGTACTTTCAACTTCACACAACAAGACTGCTAAAAGTGTCGAAGACTGCCAACGCTACCGTGACTGGTTAATCAACTTGCGTGCAACAGAGCGTCAGTTATCAAAATACTATCAAGACGATAGTCAGTTATTTCCGAAATATTTAGTTTTTTACTGGTTTTCGTATGTTTCTTTCGTCATCTTTAAAAACCATGGGGACAAAACTGCTACTTGTTATAGTATGTGATGGAAAACAACTAACGAAATAAACTAAAACTTTAGATAAAATGCCACTTTTTCAGTTGAAAACCATCCCATACGGAAGCTTCATTCGTGTCATATCCCGCGTGGACTAAAAATGTTTACGGACTATCCCAAGCAATAAAGATAGCAAATTTACACAAGTTAACAATAAGGGAAATACGGTAAACTTTAAACAACTAAGGTGGCGGCCGTAGAAAATTCGTATGCATAGTAAAGCGGTTACCAAACTGCAATTCAAACAAACCTCAAAACTAATGTCTCATTTGCAGCTTATTCGGAGAATTTACGTAAACGTAACCGGCTTCTTATAAAAGTTGGAAAAACGACCTTTAAAAAGTTTAAAAAACTGAATATTCACTTTTTATAATCAAGTAGCATGATAGCTTTCACTGCGAACAGATTACCGCCCCCGGGTAAATATTGGGCCATCTTAGTATCGAGTTCTCCATAATGCAAGTGATCAACGTGGCAGATTCGTCTAAGAGAAACCTTTACGTCTCGCAATCATGTGCAATTACAGGGAAAACAATTTCCCTCTCACTCCATTGATAGTAAACGGGAACTTCATACGTCAATATATGTCGCAGTGTGCAGAAAGAATCATAACTTTGTTGGGGAAGTTATAAACTGAAATACATGAATTTTCAAGAATGTGGGTGACAAGGCAGACCCAGTTTTACCGGAATTTAGCATTTGAAGCATGAAGATATATATGAACAAGAAATGAGACGTATAACAGGTAGGAAAAAGGCGTTGAAGGAAAGCAGGCAAGTCAGTGCCCAGAAATGTATGTCGCTTGAATCTCGTGCTCAGTTGACTTCAGCTGTTTGGTTCATATCATACACCAAATAGTCAGAAAAGACAGTACAGTCCAATGCTAGGAGAGAAAAAAGATATGCGGCGTGAAAAGCTACCAGAAGGAACTACGTTTTTTATCACCTGAAACTCAATCTAAGGGGAAGGACGAAGGCAATCGTGGGCCTTGAGCTGTCAAAAGCCCTCATTTGGGACTAAAAATATCAAGGCGAGGATATGTGAGACAGGTTTGACAGGCTAGTTCCATTGTCGATTGAACTGATCTTCAGCGTACCCTCTCTCCGCAACTGGTAATATACAATTCAAAACAATTTTTTCCTCTTGGATGGCCTATTTATACTTTGCCGATCCTCGTTTACGACGTAAAGGTTCTTCCTAACCTTTGGCCATAACGAGCATTTCGCAGATGAAAAAATATCAGCTCGTCGGGCCTGCAACGAATACATTCTAGTTAAGCCAGGTATTGAATACACAAGGGTATTGGTGATAGTCCAATTTTCTGAATGGAAATGAGTATAAGGAATAATTTTCAAGTCCCTTTCTAAGAATAGCTGGATGTTTTTCTTCACAGGGAAGCTGACCTTGAGGCTTTCTAGCTGTAATTTGTCGTACATGAAGTATCTGTTAAAAACAACACAAAATGCAGCATGAAGGCGAGAAACCCAATTTCAGACTACAAATCCAAACCGTCATGATTACGAGTTTCTTTGAGAAAACGAGGCAGCTTCTACTCACTCCATATTAAAATCCCCCGTTGACAAAATATGACATATCAGAATATAGCAGTATGTGCGATGGGAGATTACTTGTCGAGGGTGGGAATCCCTTATGATCGTCGGAATTTCGCCTCAAAGACGAGCCACCTACGCAACCAGTTACTGTGCCCATTGGTTTTACATATCAGTCACCGGAAACTTTTCATAGCAGAGATTTTCAAACCCTTTATTGATTATGTGGTAAGTGGTACTTTTTAGTAAGTTATTTCACTGCTTTGATTGATATCGGCTTAAAAACGACAAAAGGAATTTGCGGTTATTTATGAAATTATATTTAATTCAAGTTAAGATTGTGCAGGTGCCAGCTGTTCCGTTGATCTTGATAAAAGTCAAATGATTACGGTTGTTAAATTGCAGCATTCCACTAACCATTTCGGCCTGCATTGGAGCATGCTGGATTGTTTTGATTGGCTGTTTGTCTTGACTGCATTATATAAAAATAGAAGCATGATCCTGGCCACTGTTACAGTTATCGATTACTCGAGAAGTTCAAAGGTTGATTTGATGCGATATTGTCGAAATGCACAACAAACTCCCTGCTAATGTATCTCCTATCATTGCGATGGACGGTCTTGCCAAATCAGCAGATAATATAAAAACAACTTTATTTTGGGATTTACAGTTTTTTGGTTCCACTGTCTTTGAAGTGCTTCTGAAATTTGTTATCTTCCTTAGGCAGAAAAGAGGATTGCAAACTTCGACAGCACCACCACTTCCGAGGCATCAGATGGGTTCCATGAAGTAAATGCATTCCAACTTCTTTTTCGAACCCCTATTGCAATTCCAAATATCTTGCAAATGTTTGCACATGATACACAGCCCGTGTTTGAGGCACAATAGTTTAAATGGACTTATGCTGACTAAACGATAAATGCCTCGCTGTATTTGTCACCGAGCGCTCACATTCAGGTGTTGAGTATCAGCATGCATAGATTACGACGAAGAGCGATCTTCACCCAGGTTGACTACCAAACATCGCGGCTGATCGAGGGCAGCCAGTGGCACGTAAACTTTAAGTTTTACTCATGGCGTAGACAAACTATGAAGGAAAATGACAAATACGGAGATCGCATTGGTTGGAAGCTGGACTGCGAAATTACGATCCGTGACGGCGTCAAGAGACAACATAAAAATGATTTTGTCCAAGTAGTGCATTCGATGAAAACAAAGTAAATCTACAGTGTCGATAATATGAAAGTCTAAAATTTACGTGAACGAAAGCAATGAAATAATTATTTACCCTACGGTGTTTCGCGAACTCTCTTGGTCCTCAAAATCTCCATGTTCACTGAAATTCTCCGTGAAATACAGAAATCTGTTTTTAGTCAAACATTATTATTTATTTTACCAGTCTACACAAATTTATTAAGTTACTACATGCTTTTCCGTACACGAACCTCTTTGACTGCGGATATCTACAAAGCTGTGAGTGACTGACTACTCCAGGTTGATTTTCCTGGCACATGTATCATTTCAAGTGGCATTCACTTATTCATCAAAAACGTCGATGCAAGTCTGTCTTCGATGAAATCACAGGGCTGGCTTTTCTCGGACTGTTCCTCCTAACTTTATTTGTGATGGGGAAAGAATTGCTCTAATACATTTTGGAAAAAGACACTTGAGCGACTAGAGAATATTGATTCATCGGTAAACGAAAAAGATTATTAACAGCAAGGTAATGGACTTCTGAATTAATATTTCCCAGAAACATTTACCGAACAAATATTGCACCGAAGAATGATTGCTACTATCCAGTTACTTTGGATTTAAAAAATAAGACGGCAGATAAAACATTCAGCTGGACACGAGATAAACGATCTTATCTTAGTCCGATGATGAGATCGTTTAATTCCCCAAGCAAAATTCAGTGTCTGGTTTATCATGATGCTCAGCAGACCACCGACTTTTATTTTGCCAACTCTGAACACAGTTTTAGATAAGGGAAAAACAAAGTAATTATTACAATTAACAGTTTCAACTTCATTCCCCGGTGATGTTTTTGCATTTCAGCCCAAACGTTAACAGCACACGAGAGTCTTATTTCGGCACCGATGTGCATTGGGCTCCTAGTATTCATGGGCATTAAGGACTAGTCTCCGCATACCTTCTTTGAATTAGCAACCACAGAAGGAATTCAAGTGGACTTAGATTGCATTAAAAGACGTTTGAAAATGTTGATTTGTCTTACGGGCATGTTGTACAGTCTGCCAGTGCACTGTCTTTTGGACATTATAAGCAACACCGTGTCCTTGTTGTCAGAAAGTCAGGAGAACATAAAGATGTGACATTCCCACTAGGACTATTGAGTACATCAAAAAGGTCCGCCTGTGTTTCCCGTTAAGTTCCTTATCTAATCCTATTCTTTAGCACTTGACTGATACCCATCGACTACGTAAAATACTGCATTCTCATTTGACCAGTTTTCATCCAGTAAAATCAAGAAAGGAAATCAATGCTGAGCAGCCTTATGTGCACTAAATTGTGATGGATATATTAGTTGCGAAAATGAGAGCTAAGATATTTATCTTCTGAACGTAATTGTTGCGGAAAAAGTTTGATACCTTTTTATGCGCTGGTGTATTTGACTGTGCTTGTCATAAGTACTAGGCTTCACTGTACATACAGGGGCCGGCAACTATGACGCTAAAGCTTGAAGTGGCACAAAATCACGAGAAGTCACACTCGGTCACTTGTGGAGGAAACCCGAGTGAAGACTAGCTGTCCTCTACCAACAAAGTGACCGGCGGACTTGTAGTACTAAATTATGACCTGCTCTTGGTCAATGGATGCCATTTCCACTTCACCTACCCAGATTAGTGAAGTGCAATGACTTTTCTGTTTTTCAATTTACGGACGACTGTTTACCCATTCACTTACAGTTTACCCAAACCTTGGTTACGCCTCAAGGTAATTTGGCTTCCACTATTGAGATACTTTTTTGGCAACGTTTTAAGGCCTCCACATTTGGAGTCATCAGTAGATGTTACGTAATTCACTTTACAGTTGAATCGCTTACGTTATTACTAAAAATCTGAGTACCTTATCAGTGGTGACTACATAATGCCATACGGCATTCCTGACCGGTCTGTTTCCAAACTCAACCCCAGCTTGTTCGTGATCTAAAAGTTCGATAAATATAAGATAACCGCCAAGCGCATTTTTGGTAGCTCGAACATACCGGTTGCTTTCGATCCTTTTTGAAGGAGCAACTTGGTTATCTTCTTCTCATTCAAAATGCCTTTGTGAGAGCTTCACGTCCAAGCGATGAACACAATTGCTACTCGATAATTACGCTTACATGTTAACCGGCTCAATCCCAGTAGAACGAAGTAGTAATTAAAGATTCTCTGTGCCACGCTGAGTTAGCCATGCGCGTTGCTCCTTCACAAATATGAGTTGAGAATAGGTTGAGATTGATCCCGCGGTCTACACTCTCAACAGCGAAACTGACTATAACAACCGCTTTAAAGTACTTCATCAGAAAAGAGTAGTTAATTCAAATTAAGAAAAATTTTAACGTAGCCTTCAAACGACTGATAGAAATCCATTGCAGAAACAATTACACACAAGCTGCTTGAAACTATTTATTTCCATTGATAATGGTACCAGGAAATAAGTCAATTTTAACAGTGGCCGCCAACAACGGATTGCTACTTTGAATAGTCACCCGGTTGTAAGGAGAACCGAACCCACGAACTTCAAGCTGAAATTCAACGGTTACTATTGCCACGACAGTACAAGGTCACCTAATTGAAGCAGTTGGTGTAATGGTAAGATGCACGGTGATACCTACCTTAGAATTTATTCTTCTTCCTCTGACGGTTGACAGGATGGTACTAAGTGGACTGATGTTAGGTGACAGAAGGATCAAAATGCGTGATTTTCCAACTGCTCCTCGATATTCTGGCTACTTTGCCGTCGTCAATCTTGACAGTTAAAAGTTATCGATTGGTTTTAGTAAATACTACGACCCACTTAAATGTAGAATTAATGTGGCCTTCCGACTTTGAGGCAAAACTTATTCATGTCAGAAACCTGAGGAGCAATGTCCTAAATTCCGCGAACACGTGACCGTTATCTATGAATTCACCACTCCTGTGATCATATTTTGAAGTTTATTCCCCCCCCTATTCCCCTTTAGAACTGAAAGTGGCGTAACAAACTGCGCAACCTTAATGCGGGAAATACCGTACACATTTGTCCCGGAACGTGCAATTATTTACCCCCCCCCTAAAATAAGCTGGACGGAGAAACTCCAAAAAGTTAGTTATTTCACAAGTGGGGTTCATATTAAAACCAAAACCATTTCGTGATGATACAAAAATACCTTTGTGCCTCAAAATGCACCAACTCCGAAACGTTGCACTAAACACGTTTATCAGGTTCATAAATTTTATGGCTTTTCGTGGATGCATTTTTTTACTCAGGGTGCATTGAAATCAACCTTCCAACCTGTTCTTCTCTGTGCAAATGACTACTGAAATGATGCTCTTTTCGCAGAAAACGGATGGTCCACTCATACAGTCTTGTTACTCGCTACCTTCGCAAAAACTAATCAAATTGTTCATCTCAGCAAATTTTAGGAATTTTGGCGGCGTTTAGAGCTGCCTCTTTGACTAGTCAGACATGCTTATTGAGCCCCATGAACGGCTAGGTATGGATAAACTGCAAAACTTATTTCACTCAAGAACCACTTTGGTTCTTCGATTTTTAAACCTAAATTTTCAGATGAATAAATTTGTGGTGCATGCTTGAGTATTTATCGGTGGGAAAATGATGACAGGTAACAAACGGAATGACAAAATTCAGCTTATGTTGCTAGAGCAACAAAAATTGATTACTGACAAAGAACTCTGTCGGGGCGATGTAATAATAAATTTCGAGACAAATATGGGCAACCGTGTAAGTTACTGTTCTTATTTAATAGGAAATTAACGAATGCTTTTTATTCATTTCCAATCTAGCAACCAATTGCGTAGACAGAATCGGTCCAGATAAATTATCAGATGCAACTTATACCCACGAAAGAATCGCACATGGCGCGCAAAACCGGGAAAATTCAATAAGGTTGTTTCTATCTAAACAAGTGAACACATGATAAGGCGGAAAATCCAGTAATCGACGAGGCCCTAGACTAAACCCAAAGAAAGGTAATGGAATTTTAAAAAAATAATCACTTTCTAAATCACAACGTATCGACCGAGCAGAATGCATTTCTTTTCAATGTGAAACCATCTTGCGTGCTGCATTTTCCCGTGAAACCATTGTTTTCGAAGTTTTTTAATTCCATGTTTATTATTTAGTTCTCAAGTTTGATGGCGCCTTGCAAATGAGTATAACTGGGCAACTTGGTTTTCGATTGGCGAATGCTTGTGATTGCAATTGCGGATAATATTGGTCGTAAATTACCTAAGTGCAACCAAAAGGGTTTTGACGAGCAATGTTTGGTTGTGCCTTGTTTGTCATCGAGTCACTGGTCTGTTTTTAACTTTCCGGTCGAACACGTTAGTATATAATGACAGGGAATGCTTTTCATAGCTCTTGCAACTTCAATGGCAATATTCGTTCGATCTGTAAATCGAATTCAATCTGTTCAAGTTAACACCAAATTTGTGAAATTTTCCCCGAGAACGGAATGAAACGCCCGTTTCAAAGAAAACATTTTGTTGAAATTGAAAGGAGTAATAAAGAAAATTAGACACCAGTCACCTCGAAATTGAAAAGAATGGACTTCGGGTGCAATAAACGAACGAATTCCGGACTGATCAAAAAATTACGTGAGTGCGGAAGGCTGACATCACGCTTGTAATCAAAACATGAGGTCAAGAACCGAACGTTTAAAAAGGCATTTTATTTATCGTGACGGAGTCACTGCCACCCGTCGGTTGCATGAAAATAGCAATGGGATTGCAGCTCCCGTACATTTGTCCAGATCTTTTCTCTGCCGATTTAGTGTGCAATGCTTGAAGCAGGGCAAAATAAAAAAGTAGGAACCACAGTGTTAGGCAGATATAAATTGCAATCGGTGCTATCTGTTTTACCAGTGCTACGTAGTCTTACTTCAACAGTGCAAAACAGAGAGCACTTGGCGCATGTTATTTGGTAAAGCAGCAAAGACAGAGAGGAAGCACCGCAGGTTACCAACATTAGACCCTACCTTTTTACAGTTTTTCGCGTAATAATATCAGCAGCCGTCGTCCGCCGAAGCCGTTGACTTCTGTACAACAAATAACCGTTACCATATTCACGCCAAGCAATTTTTGTGCATACGGATTTGGGCTATGTAATTCGTGATAAAGAGAATAAATAAAATGGCAAGATTTTTTGCTGCCATCGACGTTTTCGTTTTCGAGAGCCCAGGGTCAATATAAGAATAAAAAATGGGTTCTTTCTGACACGGACTTGACCAACCAGTTGGAAGTATTTTCTGAGATAAGTCGTTAAAGTCTGTTCGGTTGACGTGAGTGCCACCAAAACTACAAACGAACATCAAATCAACAAGGACTGGTCAACACCTAAGTTTGGCAAGCCTTCGGATGTGAACCTAACGAGTTCGGATTTTTGCACCGCCAATCCTTTCTACATTCAGCAGCCTTTCTGTGACCTGGGGCCATGTTCGAAAATGCTGAACATTTGCTTTACAGTGCGCGTAGAAAGTAATGGTTATTTTATACACATACATTGTGATTAACGAAAATGATGCGTCTATTGTTTATAGCTGCAGGATAAAACTATACGTCAACGGTAATGGATCGTAACTATGCCGTTGGAGCACCTAAGCTTCTGATTTTCTTCCCCGGGACTCGGTGTTCCATGAGACTCAGTAACAAATTCACCTCGTTGGATGAATCATGCGTTAGATATATTTAACCCGAAGAATGATATTATTGAAACCTGGTTTCATGAAATAATTCACCATTTATATAATCGCTCAAATGGCCGTTGGGAAACCATAGAAGCATTGTACAGCTGTTTCATCCACGTTAAAAATGACGAGCAGCACATAATGACTTCGCTCGATCTGGAACGCGAACCCGGGACAAACGATTTTGAGTCGAACGCCTAAGCCATTACGCTGCCGGGCAGGCTGTCAACGGTTTCTTAATGGGGAACTGAGTGTTGATGTCACACAGTGAATTATTTCGTGAAAACACAATATCTCACTATCAACATTGGTTTCATCTTCTTTACAGTTGTGGATTGCCATCAAACGAGAACATTGGTTTCCCCAAAAGATAAAAACTTTCGGTCCTAGTTTAGTCTAAATCAAAGAGCTTGCCTAACCTGTGATTTGACACTGTCACCGTTACGGGTTCAAATGAGGCCCTTAGCCAATTCACCAATACTTCTGTTTCCGCCAGCCGATATAAAAATTGCATTCTTCTCCCATCTAAATTCTTCATCGTTTTGAATGTTTACCTATATTATTACGAATAAATAACTGGATATAAAATATCTGATTTTTAAAAAATATGAAACACTTATTTCCCGTATCATGGTAGACAGTGAAAATGTTCGTGAAGGCGCTGCTGCCTTTTGTCCACAAGCAGGCATGCATATTTTGTAGTGGTTTCACACAAGCTACTTGTTTATCACCCAGTTTAAAAATAAACAGATACGATAGATAATATCCTGAAACTGTATACATGGTGTGTCTTTCTATTTCAGCTACATCTTGTTTACGCTGTCCGTTTCACTGTACTTACGTAGGAAATATATATTTATAGTCGTGCACTGTACAGTCTGGAGTAGACATAGTATTTTCAATTGCGACCCTCGTGAATTTGATTCTTTTTGGTTCGTTGATCGACAGTAGGACACACGAGTCTGTCATGTGAATAAAATAAATCTTTCCAACCTCATTCACTCCGTTAAACCGGGCTTTGTCACTAACGTTTTTGACGCTAGTGTGTATACTGATATTTGGCAGGGTGCGGCGGTTTCAGTCATTCTACCCACCATCACTGAATGCACATTTTACGTCCCATGTCCACAGAATGTGCACGCCACCGAGTGTTAAAATCTAAACTGCTCGTTTTTAAGTAGCTTAACAGATTATGAATTGGAGAGCACAACACTGTTCAGACAAGCAGAATCCGGTCAGTGAAAACGAGTTACACCCACTCAAAACGAACATAATCAATGGCATTAGTAAGTGCAAGTAGTTTATTCGTAAATTATGGACCATTATTGACCTGCCATAGACACCGCCAGATCGATTGGCTAAGTGTGTCCCACAAATGGATCAATGTCTGATTTCTTGGCATGTCAGGCTTACTGTGTCTGTCCACATGTGCTGTTTGTATGTATTTATCAAGTCCCACGATACGACTGATGAATCCTATCTTTTCCTGAGAATGCCATGGAAATTCTTGAAATCGGACTGGAAGCGCCAGCGATCCGACATCTAGACAATCAGACCAACGCAGGCCGGAAACTGACGTACTCATCGATATCCATACCCATTCCACACAATCAGAAGCACGAATGCTAAGGAAGGAATTCACTGTCGAGAGTCCTAAATACTAAATTCGACTTTCACTTTTAGCAGGATTTAAAACCCCACCAGAGCACTCACCCTTTAGCTCCACGTGTACTAAGCTATCCGAGAGTACTAATCTTCTACGTGTCCCATGGGATCGGTGTGAGCTCCAAGACGTTTTGTATTCGATTGAATTCAACAGTCAGTTGCAGAAGTCGCGGTGTACTACTTGGCAAAGGATCACTGAAGTAAGGAAGCATGAAGCGAATTTGGGAAGGCATAATTAACAAGGGGCAAAACGGGGCTGTGTTTGGTTTTACTGACAGGCAACACAGACCACTAGAAAACTAGGGTTCAACACGAGCCATTTAGCGGCCACAGTTTCCTAAGTGTTATTTGTTAAACAAGTATCAAATGCGGCATTGGTTCAGGCTTGCACAAAAGCTTAGGGAAAAATGTCTCCACGGCATAACGGTGAATGTGGACAGAGTTTTGCCACTAATGTGTGGGTATATGTGGAGAACATTAGTTTGACAACGAGATCGTCTGATTTACCGCGATAGTAATAATGCTTTTGGTTTTAAAAAATATAGATGAGAGTACATTTTACGGTGTTGATAACCAGGGCGTCAGTCAAGTTGACCGTTGTTGAAAGTGATTTTGGCATTCCCCATAATGCTGCCCAACCGGATTTTGGTATTGAAAACCACTGAGATCCCAGTGATTGCCCAAATGACTAGCGTTATTCACCTGTTTGATCATTCGAGGTTGGTTCACTTCCAGAGGGCTCCAAATATCCTTATTCGAATTGGACGAAAGTGTTTTTCCGTGGTCCATGAAATATCTCGCCCACCGGAATAACAACTGCTGGAAGATTTTTTTACATTGCAACTGTTCATGGCAATTACTGTTGACTCAGGATTAATGAATCGTGAAGTGCTATTTGAGGGCAAACGGAGTGGTATTGCAAAAAAAAATTGTGGATTACTTAAAAAGGACCAGGGTGCTCGTGGGATTCTCATATTAAGGAATGAGGAAGTCTTTGTTGTTAAATCACAGCTTGACCCACTTTGTCAAGTGAAGTCCAAGGGCTGAACCGCTCAACTCGCTGCCCCTTCTCCAAGTTTATATGTCCATTTGGAGTGCGGCCGGTATACCTGTTGCAGTTTTCTAGTATGACGTACCATTAAGTAGGATGTGATAACTCGGCGAAAACTGATTTTGCGGAGAGTGAAATACAACATAATTACAGAACTGCGCAGAAAATCATTTCCTATAGGTTACATTTATGTGATGAGCGCACCGCTTTGAGCTCTGAGCAGGTTTGACACCCACGGGTTATGAGGAATGGGCTAACTGGATAGCGCTAATAATAGGAGGAACGAAATGACTGACTAAAATGTTATTAAGTTGAATAGCATTTGCAAACGTTGCCGAAAGAAACAATAAAGAGTATCACAGTGAATGGAAAATCGGGTGCCTATTTCCTTATCAAAAATTGGTGATTTTTGCCCGCTTATCAATGTTTGGACAGACTAGTTTGAAATGGGTGAATTTCTGTATTCTTCGACAGTTTATCGTGTAAGTTACTTTGTTCGAGTGAAGTAAAATGTATAATTATCACCCAAGATTTACTCTTAATCTGTTTTGTGATCCTAACTTCCGGCTTTCAAATCCGCCTATGCGAAACAAGTCCGAAAATTCATGATTTGCGGCGTGATCGAAACTAAGGAGCTTTCAAGTTTGGATCTTTAAAAATGGAACAACAAAATCATATGTCGAACCACGAACCGTTTCGCTTTTAAGGACGTTTCCGGTAACGTCATTTTCACCGCGACATTCCGAGCGATTTGATTAATTGCGACCGAGAACTAATGACGGAGGGGTAGGCAATCAACGTAGTACTGCGGGACAAACACGATTAAAATGACTTTTTAGATTATTCTTATCGTTTATCGGATATCCGTAATCAATCAGTTACTCTTGAACTTTGTTGGATATGCTTCTAAGCGGTACCCATTTTGAACCAAGCAGTGTTAATAAGTAAACTAACGGAAAACCGTCTTGTTACTTCAGCATTGCATTATGTTGTTGATTGAGCTGAACTTCGACCAGCAATGTAAACAAAATGATGTCCATTTTTAATCAAAAACGCTAAATTAATCAATCTATCAATTTCGAACGAAAACGAAACCCACGATCCAATATAACAGCAAATCCTCTAACAAGGCTGAAGGAACCTGTTTTGACATGCGGCTGCTTTTAGGATTATCTCGAAGAATAGGGATATTACCTTTTCTTTAGATATTAGATTATGAGAGCAAACAACGTGTTGTAGAAAGATAATAGCTTCCACCCGTGTCTAGTACAAGAAGGAAGGGATTACCCAAGGGCCACCTACCAACCGATCCGAAAAGTATTCTTTTTACTTGTACGCATTCTTTCATTGCTTCAACGAGTGGTTATCGAAAAGTGCACCGAATATAGCGTTGATTGACGTTTATGTCTTTCTTCAGTTCTAAAAGTATCTTCTCCTCCTCGGAAACGACACGACAATGAAGAACCGTAGCACGGAAATGGAAGAATCACCTAAGAGGGTGATGACGACCAAACTTTTCACAAATCTACGGTGCAGGAGCAAGCGGAATAAAGACATCCAAACATTCGATTGAAACCCATTCCGGAATTGAGGAATTTAAAAAAAAATAAAACTAAAGAAAATGCTAATGAGTTGTACCTTCGCATAAATTCGATATCCTGTTCTAGAATAGACCATTGGACTAAGAACGTATATTTTTTCATCGCGCTGAAGTTCGCCAATCAGCTGAAGGATTCCACAAAAATGTGTCCTGTTGCTACCAATTCTGCCAGCATGATTAGCTGAGGACTCGTTAAGATTTTGCGAATTTCAAGTAACGTAAGAACGGAGCATCAACCAGGACAACACGTCTATCGTCGAAGATGCAGTTAACTTAATCAAGGCACAGCACACAAACGGGGTTGGAAATCAAGCAGTAACTTTTAGAACGTCTCAGCATAGTGTCAACATTTAGGTTGCTACGTGAACCAAATGCACAGCTCTTTCACACTTATTAGGAGTCATCAGTAGAGCACTAATATCTCGCTGGAACTGAGACTCGAAGTCTGGGCGAGCAATGGTTAGTCACACGCTTATTAATTTCACAATGACACTGATTTATGTCCTTAGATGTATTAACAGCACCATCTCTCACAACGGCATTGATTTACGTCGTTATAATATCTATGTTGTGTTCTTTGCCCAATGAATTCTCCTAAGTTAATGGTTCGTGGGATATGCGCTTTTATTTCGGTACTTTCCTTTCCGGGGTTTTCAGGCCCAACCATTTCTGTCACGGTTAAATCTTGTACCTAATTGATGTCTTTTATAGAAACTGAGAATGCAACCGATACACCACAGATAATGACGCCACATCTACCCTGGGCTATATTTCACATCATAGATATACACAAACGTTTTGCTCTGCATTTTGTTAGTTTACTATGGTTTTTTTTCTACGTTAATGTGCTGGATTTCAGTAAATGAAGAGAGACCAGATTTGGACTTGTGAATGTTGCAGTGTTCAACCGTGGCTTGGCCTAAGTCCGAGACAATCATGTCCGAACCTCGTGATGTAGATTGTTTGTAAACCAGCGAACATGTAGAATATCGTTGCCATGGTGGAAACGTGTATCGAGCATCAAAAAGAATTTACAAAGTTTTTGAAATTAGATGTTTCAAAACCACCGTTTATCGCTTTTGATATATTAGGAAAATTCAGCTTAATGCTCTGGAATGCAACAGAAATTTCATGTTGTAGTATTTTAAAATAAAATTACGCAAGCTTATGTAGGACCTGGAGATCTCAACCGGATTTCAGTTAAAGAAACTTACATCTTAACTGATAGTTATTTACAACCATTTCAGCGACTGCGGCAGGTAGGAAATATTTGGGTGGTTAGCCTGAACGGGAGCGAGTGTTCAGCGCAAAAACGCAGGCCATTTAGTTTGAAGGCCCGTGTTCAAACAATGGAGCACTGATTAATATGCACTATGGATAAGCTCTAATGAGAAAGAAATTCGGTTCTGACGGTTCTCAAGTGCAAGGTCGAACGGATGACTTCAGGTTTGTGAGTGAAATTTATAGTCCGATGAACAGTCAACCAGTGGTGGTAAATTCAGCCGCAAGCTCCACGCCCCAGTAGTTTTGAGATCTGTTTGTCCATTTAGATAAGTGGCTGGAGACAAAAGACGAAAGCACGAAATTCAGGTTGTGAGATGAGCACTCGTCTGCATTCGTACAAATAACCTAATCAGACATTCATAACTAATGCAGCTCTTGGGTAGGTGGATTGTGATCCCATTTTAAGTTAAACTGAAGTGTTGATGACGAAGGTGGTCTAGCAAATATGCGAAAGTTAGCAAACAGACTTAAAACCATTTTCGCCAGTTGTCGTTGGTTGAAATTTGAATACTGTGATATTTTGAGATGAATATTCCATGTCCGAATCCTATCGCTGCCAGTCATTTCCCCACTCGGCACCTTCAAATTGATAGCCATTCATCTGAAAAATGGATAGAAAGTTGCACATTTATTAAAACAAGACAACAGTGAGTTCTGCCAGTGTCTTGAATGAAGCAATCTTTGTGATTCATTGTCCACTGGATATGGTTGCGGATATCGGATTTATTCTGTGAAACAATCTGATACGTAGCTCACTTAAATTTGTCAACGTAAGTATGAAATCAAATATGTTATCACAACTGAAGTTACAGGAAGTAGGCTGCTGTAATGTTTCGTTTGACCTTATTTCAAAACTGCCAGTGGCCACCGGAACAAGGCAGTCTTCTTAAACTGTTCGCCAGGTAGATCCGCAAGCTGGACTTATTAGGTACCTTGACCAAAATACATGTAGGGAATGACGTTCTTCAGTCATTCAGTAAACTGGTATATCGTGCATTGATGAGTGAAATTTTACTTCCCATTTTGAATAAGGAAGAGCCATCAGATGAAGTCAACATCCCATAAGTAATCGGCAGAATATATTCTGTGGGATTCCAGGATTAATGCCCCACTCTGTTTTTCTGTTCACCGCATTTCGAGAATTCAACGAGAAACGAGATTTCCAATATTCTATAATGAACATCAGCATCGAGCACTCGTTACTCATTAGGTTTCGATTAGAAAACAAATTATTATTTGATACACAATGTGATCATCCCAAAAATGCTGAATGGAATCGCGCTTTGTCTTCCCCACTCTACAAGTGGGGAAGATCTCTATGTGAGCAAAAGTTGTTAGTGCAAGTAACGTCAGCATATTCACGCCAACGTATCGATAAAACCGGTTTGCTGTAAATCCTCAAGACGGTAGACTCAGCCAACGCAAAATTATTTGTATACATCAGAAATTGACTAAGCAAGCCCAACACCACAGATAAGGAACATCCGCAGTGTGCCAGAACAAACTGAGTATCCGATGAATGCAGCAATCGCGAAAACAAAGAATTCCATGGACTCTTTTTTATCCACACAATACGTAAGTTAAATTATTTTTATCTGCTGAATCCACAAACGAAAACTGGCAATTGTCAAGACTGGTTTTAAACTGTCGCTGTATCGACTAGATGTCCTCTTCGTGTAAGAATTTGAGGAAACGGAAATCTTCGTAAGGCATTTAGCGTAAACACGTCTGAACTGTCACAATCCTAAGGGTCGACCATGATCACAAGGTCATTCAAAATGAACAGCATTCACGCGTAAAAGCATGATCGGAATCAGCAGACAATTTGATCATCCTGGTGTGGGTTAATGTAATCGTGATTTGCGAGTGATAGGCCTTCGGACAGACCACAGACAATTTCGAATTCCTAACATAACCCTAGAAAAACTCGTCAAATTTTCACATGTGAGCTACTTTTTCAAAGCTGCATAATTCCAATTTCAGAGCATTTCGAACCACGTATAATCTCGAACCGTTTGAATTAGTGCGCTTCACGATTTCCATGATACTGGAGCTACTAAAAGGCAGCAAGTTAAATGTTTCTCGATGATCGGGCTTCACTGACTTTTGCTGAACGAAGAGCATGGCAAGTTTCCGTCGGACTATTTCTATGTACAATGTGCAGCGCGAAGAAAAAATATTTGGATTTACATTCTTAAAATTCAGTGAGATTTTGCGAGGCATTTTGCCAAAAAGCCTGGGTTTTGTTGCTGCTTAGAGAATGAACATACCATAAATTTGATTGATATTTCGTTTTAGGCAGTAAATGGGGATCTTAGTATGAGGCATTCAAAGCTCCTGGAGTGAGTAAAATGAGGTGTATTCAAACCACCTTGAAGGATGAATTGTAGCAAACATGAAACTCTTAAATATTGACAATCAATGAATCCCCGACTGTCCCCTCGTCTTTAATTTGGTCCGATATATCCAGCAGCTTTTGCATGACAATATTTTCATGTCATACTTCAAGAAGTCACAAGAGTTCGAAGGTGATATCCACTGAGTGTGGTCAACACATCAAGCAAATAGTGAATGAGGCCGGTTTTCAGACCTCCGCCTTCTTATGTCCGACATAGGTCAAATTGCGAGAAAACGAACCTATCCAAGGCAACATTAAATTTCCGGTGGGATGCAACATTTTTTACTAATTGATGATGGCACTTCGGTTGTTGATGCAATGTCTGTCGTTTGAAAGCCAAGCTTAGCGCTAAAAACATTTTGACAACACCCACCCCGAGCTACAAAACACATCAATATTTAAAATTTTCTTATGATCCCTATTTTGTTAGAACTGCGGGCTACATCTGTCGCCCAAAAAACGAATGTTTCTCTACACGTTGGGCCTTTCATGTTGATCAAATGGAAAGCGTGCCTCAATTTTTCCGTGTTAGAGTAAATATTTTAAAGAATTTATTGCTAGATATGTTCTCTTTGTCAGTGTTTTGTGGATCACCACACGTAGTGCATTCGTCAGTCAAACTAATCAATAGCTAAATTTAAACACTCAAAATGTTTCCCTGTTACCCAAGCCTTTCACAAGCACCGCCTTACGGCACTAATAATTCACACACCATACCCAATGACACAATTTATTAAAATATTCCCCTAAAAAGACGGATATATGGGAAATCCAGTACAAGAATAAAGAAAAGAAACCCCGGGAGGAATATAAGTAACCCTATATTCACTTTTGTATGCGATCTGTATTACGCATTCAGAACTTGCTTGGTTTAAAATGCCAGGTAGATTTGAAAACAAAGATGTAAATTTCGAGAACTTTGTACCCCATAACATTCGGCATCAAAAAGTCGTATTGTTCTTAGCTCACTGCTTTACTTTGCAATGATACTGTTAATGATTGATGCAGCGCGCTTGAGTGACCATGAAGCACGGTGAACTTTGATGTGGATACTTCTCTACACCCAGGAACCGCTGGGACGCTCAAAATATTTGCAAACACAATTATGGAATCGATCATAATCGGTGATGTCAATAAATGCGCTATTTCTGCTTAGTTTATCGTCCCGTACGCTATTATTATTATTATCCAAAACTGCAGTCCCCATTGGGCGCAAATTCATCGCATCATCACCGTTGTGCTGGAGGACTTTTTCATTTTCCTCACGACCGTTTCCACTTTCAGGAAGTTATATCTGTTTATGGAACGATTTTCCACGATAGTTGGTGTTGTCTTGTCAGATTCCTTAAGTTAGTCTGTAAAGCTGTTGGGTGTAGTAAGTATTCGGACGATATTCGGTAAGTTATGCAAAAAACAACTTTCTTGAATTTCATTGTGGTGGTAAATATTAGTACATACATAAGATAATTTTATCGTTTGTGTACGGTAAACTAGAATCTGGAGACTGCGAAACTCCTTTTATTATTGTTGCTTGTTTCCCAGACGCCTCTGGGTTTTGTCTTCAGCTGACCAGTCAGAACTTCGAAAAACAGGACTGATATGCTTACGCAATATTTCATCACACAATGTACGAATTTCAGTAAGCTGTAAAAAGGTCATTCAATAAATAACATTTCCCTCGCAGTATTATCGAAAAATTGGAAACTAATACCGAATACAAAATAATGGTTTAGAACTAAAAGTACTTAAAACTTCAGAGTAAACCATTGCCTTGTCAGTAAGGCTTTCGGAGGGATTAGGTATCAACTAATTTATGTATGCATCTATCGCAGGTGAAATAAGGAGGTAAGTGTATGCGGCGGAAGAGCGGATTTCCATTCTGAAAACTAAATATAACCAAGCTTTTCGAGAGCGACAACGATTAAATGAATTTGCAAATCTCCACTGTAGATCTAGCTTTTAAACGAAAACGGTCATCAGTGACTGCAATGGTGTACTAAAATGTATAGGGAATTCCCGTACAGAGCAGCTGCTTGTCTTCTTTCGGGCCAGTCTTTCTGTTCTTTCCTTGAAGTATTTCAGTTTCTAGGCCAACCAACGTCATTCACCTAAAAATTATACTATTCGGACCTCTATGGATAGACTTGGAGTCTACCTTTTGTTGAACTTTGGCTATTTAGAGGACCCAATTCAGTTACGATTTGGTTAAACGTGCTTTGTTTCGGACTTGGTTTTTTGACCGCAAAACTGAAACGGCTCTCCTGTTTGGAAGCAAAGTGCGATAATCTTACTTGAAATCGGTGCACGGATCCGTCCGGTTACAGCAATAAACGGATGCAAATTACCTAACGGCAATGGACTGGCTCCGATGCAAGCTATGTGAATGTTGACAACGAGAAGACCATACGAGATGGGACGTCCGTTTATTTATCAATCATACACTAATGTACAAATTAGGTCATATCCCGATTGGTGGAGTACACTCTCGAATAGCCTTTGAGGAATGTTTGGACTTCACGCTCGCCTGCCGCCACAGTTCCCGTTGGCTGGTTTTCCGCGCAAGGTAGCGCGAAGCAGTACCGAGTTGCACCGAGTGACTTCGATGTAGACTCACCAAAGAAAAGCATTTCAGCATGTAAAGACTACTGCAGCTTGCATTGCACATTATTGCTCGAAGCCTTCTCAAAGATGTTTCTTTCCGTCAGTTTTTATTAAAATGTATTACACGTTTTTGCGTGGATACCGGGAATTGTTGGAATAACTAGTACGCTCAGTGCGTTTACCGACCTTAATATGCACCCCGCATATATAGTAATATTATATTAGGAATTCCTGACAAAGAAAAATGGGCCGGAAATAACGTCGTAATCAAGCAGTTACAGACAAAAAGAAACGGTAAAATGTCACAGTTCCAAGCTACAAAATGAAAATCCAAAAGATCAGCAATTCCCAACTGTTAGGCAACACTGACAATTTCTTACTTAACTTGGCGTGTTGTCATTTGTGAGGAGAATATTATTGATTAGAAAAAAATGCGGAATAAAGTCAAAGTTTAATTAATAGCATGGAGAGAAACAAAACTCTTTAGTTATCTTGACAATGAGAAACCTGCAAACGAAGTAAACTGTGGGTGATGCTGGATCTGGTGTACTACTCCGTCCCGCGTTGACCAAATTGTTAAATTCATGGTGCACAATAAACGCCGGCAGAACTTGCTGCCGAACGGCTGCTCCATCAATCCCAAACAGGCACAATTGAGAAATAGGCCTAAACTGCATTGGGACTGGTGTCTGTCTTGTGCCTTTCAAGCGAAACACAACGCTCACTAGGTCCCATATTCCGGGGAAAAACAACTTATATGAACAGATATATAAAGCAGTGCAGCTGCACTGCTCCAAAGAAGCCGGAGACTTAGAATTAGGTGTTTTGCCTTGCTAAAATACGTTGACTTTAGGAAACTTACGATAAGAACATAATGTGAAAAGCCAGTTAGAATTGTCTCACTGGTAAACCCAGGTTGACAAACAGAAGTTATAATCAGTAACTATTACAAACAATTTGATCGGTAGAAGAATATTACTCCGCAAAAGATCGCGATAGTGAAACGCAGTGTGTTTGGTAGGGCAAAAGTGATATAACCCGAATATGATTGGACGTCAGACGTGTCCAGTGTCAAGTTATGATTATTGGCACCTCGATATATTTACCACAGAAAACTTGCAGAATAAAACCGTTCCATTATTGGTGGAGACGATTAAAGGTAGATGGGAAAATTAATAGATAGGCTATCTTGAAGTAAGTAATATCATTCTAATAATATTGAAGAAGTACTTTGGACTTTACATTGATTTAAAATTCACTTCCGAGCTTATTACGGTAAAATTCGTTATCCTTGCTACAACAGACAAAATCGTGTAAAGGAACAATTGTGTACCCAGCATATCACTGAACCAAGGTTTTTCTGTGCGTAGAGAGTAGTGTGGTCGGAACGTGTCCAGTTGCACTCAACAACATTTACTCAATGAGCTCCGAAACGCAAATCGAATGCTGTTGTTCAAGACTGTCGTATTGTCGTCGTATTAGGTTTTACTGCCAAACGCAGCTTACCGGATCACACAGAATCGTCTTTCACATTTGCGATATTTCAAAGAGTTGACCGCGGTTCGACGACTTATATTAGGTCGTATAGTTTCCAGTAGTTAGCTTTTTCTTTTTCGGATGAAATGACCAGTATACATGTGAAAGATTTGTGGTTCATGAATGCGCTCCACATGAGATGTTATTCGTTTTCTAAAATAGTATCATTCATGTTTTGCAAACATTACAAAACGCAGCAGCATTCTTTATCTCGTTCAACCAAGTATACGGTCCAGTTTCAAGCAATGTGACCATAAATGCATTTTACCAATCAGTCATTTTCAGTCATAGCGAGCAGGACGTTCACAATGCACCGGATAAATGCCTCCCAGTAAATCATTTTAAAAGCTCTCCTTACGTCCAGGCCAGGCTGCTAAGTCGCAACTGTCGGGGTCGGCAACGTGTACCGAAAGGATCGTACTGAGGATAAGACAAGCAATTAAACTTTTGGGCAGTAAACGTAAATGATTCGTCGGCCGTGAAATAGTGGGCAGTTATAAATTTCAATTCGTCTGTGTTTCGTTGAATTTACTGAGTGAGTTGAATCAATGATTAACAGTTAATAACTTCCTTCCCTAAAAACTTAATTGTGGATTTCCAATGCTTAGAAAAGAAGAGATGAGCGCAGCTGCGTTCAGATTTTGAGTCAGCCAAGGAAGATATTTTAGCAGTAAAGGGTTGAGGACAAGAAACTTAACTCCTTTGATTAAGATTCTTTGGAATTAATTTCATCACTACTGACGCAAGGCATGTGGTGACCCTCAAAACACTCAAGCAATCTGTCGGAGTCATGGAATTAAATCATGCGCAGTTTTGTTGACATCAGGATCATTCAGCATTTGCGAGATCAGAAAACGAAACCGAATCACTTACTTAACGATCGCCGTTTCTCTTTCTATCGCGTTTATCTCCGGGCTAATTTGGTGGATCTATTTCATGAAAATTGCACACATTCCAGCAGCCAATCTGCTGCCTACTGTCAATTCAATGTTCGCTAACCAAAATAGTCTGTGGCACCGATTTACCTTAGCGTTGTTTTTATGACGAAAGGGAAAATTATCAATGGCAGATAAAGAAGAAAAGTACTGAAATACTTTAAAATAAACTGCTTAAAACAATCTGAGAATTGCACAACATGCAGCTATCAACCACGGTGAACAAGCACAAAGGTAACATTTTGCGAAGGGAAAGATTGATGTCGCCTACGTGAAGTGGGGTCAAGTGTATATTGAGTTAGTAACAAATATTTCGCAGCTGATTACCCAGGGGCACCGTCGGGGTAACCATTCACATTTGTTTCGTGGCATCGATTCACTCAAGTGCCTGAGAATAAGTTCCGACATCTCTTTTGAAAGTCATCGGTTTGTTCTGTCCACTCGAGTGTCAAGACAAGTCCAGATGATACACTATATGTGAAGGAGAACGGGACGGCCAGTTAGACTCACACAGGCTCAAAATAATCCTGTAGGTAGCCGGCAAGGTAAGAAGCTATATGTTAGGAATACGCCGTTATTTGCCGATCTGAGCATATGGCGCATATCGACAACGGGCTTTCCCTTAGAGGTTGGTGTGACGTTAACTTCCTTCCCCATCACTTTATACAGTTGATCATGATCTACTATAAAGATGGCTGAAACATCCTGAGTAATCGCTGCTCATGAATGTTACACGAAGAGAGCCTGTTTCTTCTGGGAGAGCGTTGAATGACCGAAATCTCGGGAGCGGTGACAAATCGCCCCGACTTGGTCACGCATGTGTGGAACTGGCGTAAAAATTAAAGAACTCAAATACCGACCACTTGATATGGTTTTTCTCTGAATGCTTTGTCGTATGACCATGCTTCGTCGGGTTCGTCAAAAAATGCTTAAAAATATGATGAACCTTGGCTTCCAGTTAACTGGATTGAATCTAATGGGCTCCCCCTTTCCCTCAACACCGAAGTGCTTGTGTATGTTGCATTCGAAAGTTCATCGAAATAGATGCACAGCTGAAGAATGTTTACGCATCAAACACAAGAAGCGACAGAACTGATCCATGCAACACTCCATCTACATCGAATATTTACTATGTGTATTTGACAGTGTTAAGCAAATTCCATGTACACCAGACTGGGTAAGGACCGATTTTCAACGCACTGGAGGCATTTGCACACCTGACTCTAAAAACCTTCGCTCAACAGCCATACAGAATGATTCGTTCTGTAGATGACGTCACGTTTTTTTAATTTAAAGTACATAACTTCTATGCCCGTTTACTCCAGTTGATAAATAAATTTTACGCAGTTCTAAGATTACTCTACGGAGTCGGTTTTAAACGCTTAATGTTAGCAACCCGCAGGTTATTTGGTGTTCAGTTGGAACAAGGACGATCGATGCTAGAAAACATTTGACAGTTCCCTACTGACAATAAAAATGAAGCAGCCGTGAATAACACAAATTTAGGAGAGGAAAATGGGTAAAATCTGCATGTGGGCAAGTGTTCTTTTAGCGTCATGCAACTTCAAACCCCGAGAGTCAATACGTGCACATGGTGTTTCGATTCTTGCACATTACTTAAATTCATGGACAAAGTAGCGGTTCGAGGGAAGTAATTCGCACATTTTTTTTGTTTCCACCACTGGCAAGGTGCTCGATCGGCTATCAACTTAGACTAAAGTAACACTGATTCTAGATTTTTTGGCACCGTAGTCCCGTATTTCCTGGGGTGAGACACTTGGACATTGCGACTTCGTCTTCTAAAACCACTTTTCTTGAAATAAAACCTAGGGTAAAGCCACCGAGTTTCTGTCCAATGAATGGAAACTGAAATAAGACTATATATTTTTAATGTAAATCACAAAAGTATCACGTTTGACTAATATGACTTTCAACAACCATTCCGAGTTTCATTCCCCGCATATTAATCTGAAATTAAATTGAAAGCAAAGTTTACTAAGGTTTGCCCTCGATATCTACTGGGAACTGGTATACGTCAGTAGCTACGAATGACGACTGTTCATTTATTTCCAACACGAGATGTGCGTTGTCGAATACCACTTTTTCTGTGATTGTACACTCGAAACTCTTTCGCTGCGATCCAGGTTGGCTCGGAATAGCTTATCCAAATTTTGCGGATTACCACCGGCATTCCCTGAGGAGATGGCGGTAGGTTCACCCAGCTAGCGTGAAAATGTTGCTTGTGTATCTGGTCAGTAAATCGAAACCTCACTTCTCAGTTTATTTGGTTTAAGAAACAATGGGTTTCGATGAACCTAATAAGCACTTGAAGGCTTCAAACAACTGACACACTGTGGATTCAAACTAATTCAGCACAAATATGGGGCTATTCTCGTTCACAAAGCCCGATGTTCTTATAGTCACGAATTTGTAACTTGGTACTGAGACTCCTCATATATTGTCTTTAAGATCCATTAAACTTGTACAGGCAACTAGTGCAGAGAACGAAGATTCTGAAAATTTGGCCTCTGTTTCGCTGCCATCTGACCAAAGGGACTGGCCGGATTGGACTGAAATAATTGCCTTCATTTTTTACAATCCACCCAGCACAACGTGGCACGTTTTTCCTAGCATTCTATGCGTAGGCTGTGTACAGCCATTTTGGTCAATTTTCTGAGATTACGACACCGGTGTGATCCATTTCGGCTGTACTGGAACCTGGATATTCGCGGTTTTCCCACAGTAAGTTAGAACATGTTACCAACAGACGGTTAAAATTGAAATCGATTTTACGGGCAAATTCTTGCTATTGAAGTTCCCTAAACTACCGGTGAAACTGAATAAGAACCCTCCCTAATCAGATGACAAGTACACTAAGAAATCATTCCGGGGTTACTGTCACGTTCACACGGAAACAGGCGGCATTTTCTTGAAGTTTGTCTCCTTTATCCCTCTCATGTTCTGTCAAATATTGTTGACTTACGCTCAAGACAATCTGAAAATTTCAGCATCTGGAAATTTATAGGAAAGAAACACGATGAGACGTTTCCCACGAAACATAACGAGGTGATTTGCTGCCAGTAAATGAATTACAGTGAAAGTTGGCAAAATTACATTATAAAGTTATGTGGGACGTTCAGAGAGTGTTTATGTATATCTTGAAGATAATCGGGGATTCGGTGTGTAGCTGAATTCGCCTATGACAGCATATTGGGTATTATTTCTTACAGTTGTTACCCCTTGTAATGAAATGTTTCTAGATGTAACCATCGCTTCGCAGTAAGAATTTCAAACTGCATCGACTAGACTGTGTGCCTGATGCCGATTTCCTACGCATAAATGTCTATTATTACACCTCGATCCATGAGAAACATTGTTAAAGTTTTACTCTCCAGACCCGGACGCATACAAACACCCGTTGTAAGAGACCTGGTCCTACGGCCTCACTGCCTTAAGTGAGACTAAGGGAAAATTTCCGAAGTGTGAAACGGTCCATGGCAGCACAAATATTTCTTCGAAAATGTAATTCAATGCTAAAATTCAGGGCTAGAAGTAAAAACTGTCCAGGCCGAACCAAAATGCGTACATGGAAAAAATATATTTTACCACCGCAAGATTGGTCCTTACCGGTCAGGATCACAGAGAGAAATAAGAAATAGGTTAAAGCGGTATTCTGCGGCAAGCTTGTCAGTTGAGTGATAAAAATGAGCTTGAATCAGTGCGTCAAAGACCCTCATCACTGAGAGGAAATCAGAAACTTTTCACGTTCCGATTATTTCACCACACAGAACAACTTATGTGCAACTTAGCCCAATGACGCGACGGTCACATCTCACGTCATTACAGTTCAGTGCTGAAATACGTGAGGTCGTCTTGGAATGATCACGCATGAACATGCACTACCGGGTCATGAGGATCTGAATAGTAAACTGAAGTTCTTGTCTACCTTAATTGCCCATCGATTTGTGATCGTTTGCACCAACCCCATCTACGAGCTCTATATCCGCTACCATCCCTATGGTTGTTGTTAAATTCGAGGAAAAATTTGGTAATATTTATCAACCAATAAATATCAGTCGGTATTTTGTTCCCTAGGAAATTTCGATAACCATCCCTGATTACATTTTTCATACAAAAATTGCAGACTGCCCATTGGTACAGTTTAAATTGGCTTAGTATCACTATTCTTTTGTGACTGCTACTTCATTTCCTTCATGCAGCCAGTGACTTTATGACGGTTTGTTTCCGTCCATTTAAGTAACTGAAATTTCTTCCGGTTTGCAAACATACCACTCAAAAGAGGTACCTCGCGCAATGAAATAGAACCACAGTTTATTCTACTGACGAAACTAAAAAATACGTTACACTTAGCTATTTCCGCATTTTGAGCGGTTCATTCAATAGTGGATGCAGGGTATCTGACCATCCAGTCGGTTCAAAAGGCAGCTTGATCTTACTTCCACTACATTCCGACCCATGAAACTGAATCTTTGAAATTAAAAGGCCGCGTCATTTGGTGAAATTTTTTCCAACGTTAAACAATAGCAAGTGACCATACAAAATTAAAATGCGACGCCGTTGACAGCACTTCACTCGGATGCTATCGGGACCATATATCTGGTAGCTGATCCCATTTGACTAACAGGATACAGTTTTACCATGATAGTGTTTAGTAACTGACGTGACTTATTGTGTGTGAGAAACAATAAAATAAAAGGTGCAATTATGCGAACCAACAAGGGATTACAAGTCATTAAGTTTGGTCGGACAATATTTTTTTATCCCACCGCATTCTGCTGTACTACATTTTTCCCTGGACCTATGATGAGTATCCAAGACATGATTACATGCATCTAACTTTCAAGACAGCGCAGTACAAGTAAATGAAAGGTGGAAAGCCCTTATGAATATGACTTGTCAGTCGTATTTGACCGCATACTTAGAAGCTATACAACGGACCATGCTGACGTTAAACCGTTCACCGTAGATACAAAATTTGCACTGTGGCCGTATTAGGCAGCTCTGTAAACCGAAGCTCATCTTAGTTCCATCAACCAAAAGCACCGGTAATAGTCTCACCCATTTGAATAAGACTGGCTATGATGGTAAGTTCATCCACGCCCACAAAATACTTTATCGTACTTGATAAGGGCAATGAAATTCCCATCCAGCCACCATTTCCTCCAGGTCTTAGATTATCAAAGCAAACCACTCATCCAACCACACAGGTGAGCCCAATCATCCAGCCTACTGAGATCAAGAAGTTTACACATATGAACAATACCCTGCGAAAACGACTGCTGTATAACTATCGTTCAGGGTCACTAGATTGACGGCCTTGTCTTGAGAAAGGCTATTCATGGTGATTGAAACCTTGACTAATTTTCCCCTTTAGTGTCCACCCCGGGTTTTTAAAGATTCTCGTCACTGTGCACGGTATCGCACTTGATTCTAAATGGTGGAACGTTTAATCCGCTTTCGTTATACTCATATTCTGTACATTCATTTTCATAGAATCACTTCAGCTACTAAGGTCGGAGATTTTAAGCAGTAGCGATCTATTTGCCCTAGGAGATTTACATTCCTCGCTTGGAGCCTCTTGAAATTGAATCTGCATCCAATCTTAGTAATATCTAGTCAACAGTGGCAGGTTTCGAAGCCACAGAATAAACGTGAAGTTTTCTAACTGTAAAGGAATTTAAGCTGTTCGGTGTAAAGTTTCACCTACTTCTTGCTCCTGTGGTTTTGTAATCCTCTGATTATGGTTGTTTACAAACATTTCATGTTTAAACTTGCACATCTGTTTGCTTTGGGCAAAAATGATTATCCATAAGTGCTGGTAATTGCATCTGTTTATTTTCTGATTAACTGTAGCTCATTTGACTGACACTTTGTAAGTAATGTCTTTTCAAAGCTTCTGCCTAACCATAATTTCTGACAACATTTTGCATGTATTATCCGCAACGGAAATGCCACTCTCTAGACAATCAGTGGTAGTCTGCGAGCACAGAGACTTACTGTGTTTTCGTGGACTGTCTCAAACCTTTGGCTGGTCGACTGTCTTTGATTCATCGTGTGTGGACGGTAATGCTTGATTTTTGCAGGGAAATTCAAGCATCGGGCACAATGGACGCAATACTTTACGCCGGTTTGGGCCAGGGTGTTGTAACCAGTGCTTTTCTCCATCGCTAGCACACTTTTCAGTTGAGATTCATCATGTGCCCAGAGTGCAATGTTGGGTGTAACGCAAGTGGTCTCTCTGGTGCAACAATAACATACCAAAGCGTGGTTTGATTTCGACACTTATTTACGTTTGATATTGCTCTCGTAAATTAATAGTTGTTTACACGTAAGTGTGAGCGAGCTCTGTGCCTCTGGAACAAAACATGATTGTGCATGAACTGGCCAGGGTCTATTTCGAGTCCTTGGTAAACATAATCTCACAAGTGCAAAATCGCAACATGTGTTCTGGCTGATGGCACGGATATCGATAAATTCCATTAAAAAGTAGCTACATTCGATACAGCCTCATATCACAGAATTTAGAGTAGACGCGATGCAAATGGGAGAGAGGTGCTATTTTATGGCTCTGAACTCTACCTAGGATAAATACCTGCATGAACGATAAATAAACAGTATTGGAAATACATTGAGCATTAGCCCGGTTATTCATCTAATAGGCCTGCAGTTGTGTCTATATGTTTTCGGACATCAAGGAGTTGAAGTCAGGGCTGTGGCGTTGGGGATTCATCGAAGCCTAAAGTATTATTAACTGATGCCGCAAAAAAGCGTTTAAATCCACAGGCAGTTATTTTCAAAATGTGTGCACATCTGAATCCTCAAGGTCATCATGAAGTACTCCTGTAGTTACTGTTTATCATTATCCCTTCCAGCAACATGAGATGTCAAGGTTCTGGAGCAGTCGTCTTTTCGAACTAAAGCGAGTTGAAAATTGTGTTTGTAGGCTGATAAATAAGCACTGTGCAATTTAATCACACTTGAATTAGTCGTCTTACCCACTAGATAATTTGGGAAAATTTACGGTTTTTCATATTACATGAACAAGCCACAGATTAAATTAAGTTTTATATAGAGCAGCCTTTCTTCCTACCGCTGGTTGCATCGGTGAAAGTTACAGATGAATTCGCGGAAGAAATCACATGAGGTACACGTGTCAAACCACAGCTGAGAACCAATCTGGATGGCTCCACCTAAAGTGTTTAGATGAACTATACTCATCACTTTCAGCTTCAGCCGAAAGAGTATGTGCTTAAACAGCTTGTTATTCTTCAGATAATGGCGCTGTATTTGACATTGGTCAGTGAACCAGTATCAATCCAGCTGTCACACAGCCACCCAAGGTTCACTGAATGAAGGATAATTTCTGTTCTGTCTTGACCGAGGAACTTATTTTTTCCTTGAGTCTGATTTGTTTTTGGTGTGCTGCAGACTTGCTGTACATGTTAGCCTAGTTAATTCTGTTTTTCCTTCATGTTGAGTAAAGCTAATGAGTGACAAGTCGTTTCCGGATTTCGTCTTTCGTTTGCAAACGTTTTATCCAAGTCTCCAACTGCGAATGTTTCCTGACTGCTACTGCAAGTAAAAGAATTACTTCCTACCTTACTTGAGTATAAATTCTGAACATGATGAACGACAATTGTTCGCAAACAATTCGGGGTTACAGCATGGCTGCATCCATTGAAAACATAGTGTGATCATTTTGCTGCGCATTTGAAATGCGAGCTTTCTAACCTCCACATGTTAATTATCCTACAAAATATAGCACATGGGACAATATGCAAATGTGCAATAGGTCAGCAATCGCCCTCAAAATCTCTCTCAAATAGGAATTAATGCAATGTGCAGGAAACGGCATCAGAAACGTGAAAAAATATGCAAGCAACTCAAGAAACTTTTTTCACAGACCTCATCAAACACTACGCATGCACACCGAGGTTATCCAGTGTCTATCCAGGGCGGGGCATTTTATGAGTGAACCACTAATATGATAAGGAATTAAGAGGTTTTTGGAGTCATCAGAGGGACGATTAAGCCACATACAACAACAAGACAGGACGTTTCTGGCCACTTGGTACCTAGTGGCTTTGAATATAATGCCTTGGCACTTTGATCAATAAAACATAGAGTCCCAGACATCCAGGGCTTCCAATAGATTTGACGATAGGGGTTGTCGTCCTTCAGCTCTCAAGTGCACAGCAGGTGCGCCTTGCAAGTTATCTAACAGAACCGTTATCAGATTGCTGTGTAGTAGATAAACGATAACGAATTCCAGACATAAATGTGACTCTTTGCCGTTCGGTCAGACTGTTTATTCGGTTTGTCGGGACCCAAATTATCTATCGTGACCCTTGCATTTGGCGGTCTTTGTCCTTTTTACAACGTTTTGGTCTACCAGATGTTACCCATATCTACTTCTGCCAACCACTGAACAAAACCTTTCTGAAGAAGTTATTTGGATCTTAGGATGAGTCCGTCAAAACATTTCATTGCAACTTTCCCTTTGACTTCTCAACAACACTAATTTAAGGGGACGAAATAGCCAAATGACATTTGATTCCACTCAGCAATTCCGGTTTTACATGGGTTTTCAGATGCATACTGGAATTCGGAATATCACCTTCCTAACTGAAAACGTCAGCTAATTACGAAAAACGTGGAGCATATTCATAAAAAGCAATCACCGTCTTCCGTGAGAAAGCATTTGTCATACTGATACCACTAACAGCGCCAAACACAGATGGATTTATGAAATAATTCACCATGTGATATGATCGCTCAACTGAGCATAGAGAAACCATGGAAGCACTGTACAGCTGTTTCATCCCTGTTAGGAATCATCATCAGTGGATATGCACTGCTTCCATGGTTTCTCTATGCTCATTTGAGCCATCATATCACATGGTGAATTATTTCATGAACAGTATTCAATCTCCTACTACTAAAATTTAACAGATGGATTTACTTCGGTCACAAGAATCCAAAACTGGCTTGATTTATGTAAGCAATGCCCACCCGCAAACTTAAGTCCCTTCTTCAAGCAACCGGTAACGTACCTGCTCTCGTCTGGTGCCTGCTTTCTCTCTCTTCAGCAGCTAGGTCTTTTATATTTCAAGAAAATAACTATCGGTGTCGAACTCAATCAAGATTACTTTGCGCAAACTTGCTTACAAGTTTTGATGCGACTCTTCTATTTTCGACATTTTCGTCTAATACTGTGCTAGCTTTGTTGAGCCATGACTGATGATCAACACTATCGCTGATCACGGTGACCTTTTTCTAACCAAATCACTGGAAAAGAAATTTGTCCGGTCCTGGGTTAAATCAAACACCCGCTAATTTTTGACTCCGGATTAGTTGTGCACATTCCGACTAACCTGGCTGATTGCTCTCCTTTTTGTTATCGAGGGATGGAATCTGAGCTCGCTCACTGGTCTGTCGAAAGACGAATCAGATGCATATGAGAAATAAACTAGTGATGTCGTTAATTGTGTATTTACCTTTATGTATCAAAACGATAAACTAAAGACATTCTATTCATTCCACACGGACAAAAATAACTGAGAAATTAGCATTAACATTTTATCCCCTCCATTTTTATACTAATCAAAATCCAGAAATGGGTTTTCGTACTTGATTAGTGCAGTTCACTTGCACATTTAGGAAGGATGTATACCCCCGCTGGTCGCCTGTATTCAGGCTTTCCACAGCTGAAAAGCATCCACACCAGCTTTTTCATCTTTTTGTCTGATTTGTTTGGCCAAACCATTCACTAAATAGTTGTATAAGGACTCGACAAGTAAAGAAATGCGAGTAGAGCACAGTTATCTTCGTGCAATCCCATTATATGTTGGCAGCATTGCAACCATTTTTTCTCCCATTATTTTCGGCTAGTCGTTAGAAGCACCAGAATATGACCCAAAAATAACAGAAAATGCGTATAAGTCATATCGAGTACATTCACTTCTTTTTGAAAATACTATGTACTCGAAGACAGAATCAAATCGATTTGGGAAGTGCTCAAAGTTTCACTCTTTTTGTGACGATTTCGGAAATGGGTACTTGAAATCCCCTTATGATTATTCAATGGAGAGGCATTTTGCTCTTCTGCTTGGGTATCTTAGGAAAGATTTGTTTTGGATTTGTGAGGTCAGTTATTTGCTGTGAGTGTTCAGTCGGTCTTTGTTCAACCACACTGTGTAGATTCCTAACCCCTGAGCAAAGTGGGCAAAACGGATTTCGCTACTTGCCTTCAATGATCCCTTCTACATTTCAATCAAGCTCGCATTTTTAAAGGGTCTCGACCGAATGAGATTCGGAGTGCACCGAAAATCGGTACACCTTATGGTTGTTTCATATGTTGTTCGAAAGTTATGCACAAGGTTGTCGGTAAGGTGTGGATGCGGCTAATGGCACTTGCTGATGACTATGCTGAAAAAAATCCCATAAAGAAGAGCTCAGTAATTCAGACATTAGTCGTCTAAAGCGACGAAAAACAAGCCTTTTCATCCAGGTTGTCTAAAAGGCATTCAGTTACGGCGGCCTGATTTTGACCAACTTCAAGAAACCAAGAAGATTGTCTCCAGTACCAGCAATATCTTAACAACATGATGAGAAATAGGGCTAACTGACAGCGACCTTTTGATTTCCACTTCGGGTAGCCTTTTTCGTTTCGATTTTCTTCACTGGTTTTTGAGCCATGATGCACACTGAGCATAAAGAGAATATACCAGTATGAACAGATTTCCCGGAAACATTTCCAGAATAATAATATGAATAATCGTAACTTCAGATTGCTTAAAGTTGGGATAAACCTGTTCCTATTTTCCCCTCCACCCCTGGGTCAGTAACACGAGTGGTATTAGGACTGGTAACTAATTGTGGGTTGGGATGTACTGAGTGTGACTCAGACTAGATGTATTGCTACAGTTTCCTTAAATCAATTTCGAACCGGTATAGGATACACCGAAGGAAGTGCAGGTTATAGGGTTTGTATTTAAAATCTGCCAACAGTTAGTAACTACGGAGGAAAGTCGTAAATAAGCGGCAATTTATAGATGATAAATTGACCCATGGTTAAAGAAATCACACACGGGGCCCAAAACCTAACCGAAATAACGAGGACATTTAGGCGATTGTTAAAGATGGTTCACTATAGAGATCATAATGAAGCGTCAAAGAGAGCAAAAAGCTCCAATTCTTCCAGTCCTATCAATATAAGCTTATTAAAAATTTGTTTATGGGAAAATCCACAACCACTTTATAGACCATGAAATGTTTGTTTACTCTAGTGAACTACCCATGATTGCCCTACAATTTGAAGCACCGCTTTTGCAAGCATGTGCTTCCTCGATCACGGACCAGATTTGTCGTTAAATTAGGTAATTAAACAATAAGATGAAAGCATATCCAGTTACTTCAAAAAAGTACACGTAGTGAAACCACGAACATCACATTTTGTACAGAATCATTCTAGACAGACATGTAATAATCGACAATCGTTCATTTAAACGCGATCCCAACTAACTAACTAATTCACCCATCTCCAATAAGGTCCTCGTTCTTAAATTAGGGTAAACAAAATGAATAATTGTTTAACCAATGCGGTTGTTTTGGATTATAAAGTCTACCTGATTCTCCATGGCCACATCCAAGCCATCGGGCAAGAAAATACCGTAAACCGAACAGCTTACTGCACTGATCAAGCCATTATGAAACCGAGGTTGTCTCGATAAGCGGACGAGATCTGGCAATCTCACTCGATTGCTTCGAAAAGCTGGAGTACATTAACATCTAGAAAGGTTTCAAATTAATGAAATGGCAAACAATTTCCCGTTGCGCTATCAGAAACGGCGCCTTGAAATTCTTTTGATTTTCAACCTAAACTTAGTTTTGCAAGCCTGGGACTTAACTTGCAATCAACATGCACTCCAATCGTTCCGGAGCATGGTCGTTCAGCAGACTGACCAGTCCGAAAGACGTTCCCTTTGAGGGATCAATAAAATCGTCCTGAGTCTTCTGAGATGTCCGCGCCGTTTGCTTTCCATAGGGATGAATATGACATCAAATTTTGTAAATTTTCTCCCCATTGCAGCTCATATATTTTCCAGTTGATTTGGGGAGTCTTTGGAGTACCTGTCGATTATATTATCACATATAAATTTGAAATACCTGACTGGTTAGTGTATACTCGTGGAAAGTTTGGAGTTAATACGTGAAAGTAACGCATTCGCTGAGCACGTTGAGGACAGAATCGGCTCGTTTGGGGAAAACATTACTGGAACCATGCTTGTTGGAACAGCTGTGAAAGATTTTGTCAATATTTGCGTTCTAAGTGATGGGAAAACTGTTGCTTATAAGTCACTGATGGTCAGCTAAAACAGATATGAGGAAACGTCATTCGCATTTGTCATGCCTGATTTGCCATTCAGCGAGAGTTCTCTATTTTTCCGCTCTGTTGGATCTACGGTTCTTTGCGAGCGCTTAAAAACTGCACTGTCCCTGAGCCTCGTTACCATAAGGAAGTGGCCGGAAACCTTTCGGTTAACAACGAAATCGCTCTTTTTCCGTAGAAAAGCAAGAGTCCTGTGACTTTCCATGTCAGAAACCGAAGATGAGCTTAATGTCTTAAGAAGGAGAGTCAATGCATCAAAAGTGATGACATTTCATTCCACGATCTTTCCCCATGGTTATTTCAGTTTAAACGGAAGCTGAAACGCCCCACACCAACGAATGTTTGGTTGGGTTTTCGGGTATGCATCTGATCAGTTGCACATGGAATGGTGTGGTCAAAGAGCGGCTGCTTGCCCTTTATGTCATAAGCCTCGATTTTGATGGAGCCAATTATCACTGTGACTTTTGAGATTCTTTTTCTTCAGCAATGTTAGGCCTGTTCTTATCTCAGAAATTTCTGCCCCGCCGTATACCGTTGTCTCTTGGCCGCGCAGTTCACATAGAAGTGTGAGAACGAGTGGAAGTTCAGAGTTCGACAAACCCGAATTCAAAACCAACCAACAAATCACACACCTCTATGCGTAACGCCATTTATGGCAATGGAGTATACTAGGAGCTCAGTGTGTCTGGTCTCGTCCGAGGCGGTAATATGTACAGAGCGATCGGTCATCTGCCTCACTCGGGTTAGGAAACCCTTAGATCAACCCGATGTTGTGTAAGTTAGACACTTGGTCAGTAGATTAAGTTACGGACCCCCCACCCACCCAAGTCATACCTGGCTATCGGTCCCGACAAACAGATGGCATCAATCTCACTAATAAACCACAAATTGCAGTGTACGATAGATGACTTTGAGAGGCACGGCACTTTCGTTGTTTTCCTAATTAGCCATGAAAAATTATACTTTCACCATAATTCCTGTGAAACTTGAATTGTCATCAAACTGGAATTTTATACATATATATATATTTAGGTATTACTAAAACTCATGCAGCAGGCTTCACATGAGCAACTCCAGCTGCAGTACTTAGCAACAAAAAGTAGTGAATACATTAATTTGTATTCCTTTTGCTCTGAAGGCACTGACAAATGCTTTTGATAATAGCTCGCAAGGTTCGGAATCATCTAGTGCACGAATTGGTCAGAACAACAATCGATATCCCACTCCATCTATCATATGTATATCTTAACCAGGACGTGTCACAAAACGGTTAGGAAGAACAGAGTGAAATTATTTCACAACAGTTTGGCGCTTGTTTTCCTTGGAATCCAGTAAAAGTAAACAGTGACAATCGATGAACCCGCCACTATTCCTCAGTAATTTTGAGCATTTTGATATGGTATCCACAAGCTCCCTGACAAAATTATTTTATATCATACTTCAAGAAGTCTTAGGAAATCGTAGTCACTGTCCACTAGTTTGTATCTACTTTTGTTGTCACTAAAAGGCGCAAAATGTTCTAGAATGAATACCTTATTCTCTAAGTTGTTCTGCCAAAAGATATCTTGGTTTCTCGTCCACTGCTTCACTGTACTGCGAGCGACTAAAGCAGCCCACTTAGATGACCTTGAGACAAGGTCAACATTTGTGTAAATCAAGATCCGTCCCAAACAAAACTTTCCTGTTCTTGATCAACCATGCTTGCCAGAGCCACGTTAACACAGAATACCCCGATCGCCTATAAACACAGGTGCCACCGATTGTCATATATCAAACATTTCCATCATTTATATCCTTAGACTTCTAGTCCTTATCAAGTGTATGGGTGCATCAGCAAATACTATGAATTTACTTGCAGGTTCCGTTTAGTTTATCTGCATGCAAACAGCAAATAGACCAGTCAAACATGGGCGACCCTCGTTGTCCAGGCAAGCGCCTCTAAACATGAAAAATGAAACCCTACTGGATCATGAAAACTTCAGACGCGGTTTTCAAAGGGTCTTACTATTTATCCTAGTTTAAATTCACAAGTGATATCAAACTCGCTTGTCCAGCATATACACTTATTTTATCGAGTATTCTACCCACGATTAAGCCTGTATTCGTGAACTAAATATAATTATTTGTTAGTTGGGGTATTTCGCATTAATATGAGTTTAAAATTATGGTTAATTACAAGTAAAAATTCTTCTCTAGGACCGACCTTGATTGGCATCAAATTTGGCCTTGAACCAAAGTCATTTAAGCTCGCAGCGCTAATAGCTTATGTTGTTACCGTGATAGTGCAGCAGCGAGCTAGTAAAAGTTAGATATTTTGGTACCACAATGTAGAGGATTAGGAACTGATTTTAAAACATCGGCCACTTCGGAAATTTGTAATAAAACCTTCAAAGGATTTTAACTAAACAAGGCCACCACTGAAATCATTAGAGGAATAAACTCTGCCAACAGCATGCTTTTCATGGGGAAAATCAATCACGTCCCAAAGTGTCTGCAATGTTACTTAAACTTATATTAAATCTCACAACGAAAATTCTCGTTCATAATAATCCCCAGTTTAGTACTGAAATTTCATGCACCGTCGTCCAGATAAATTTCAGTAATTTTCAAACGTTCGAAATTTCATCGGATATGTAAGAAACATCAATTATAAAGCAAATCAGGAAGTATAATTATTCCGTCCAATAGTAGAAGATGCTAAAGATCACAATCGAAGACCTCTTTGATTTTACTGATAAATGAATGATGGTACGTGTCGACCTGAAAAAGTTTACACAGTGAAAATTCCTAGAAGGAAATTCTCCGACGAGATAGTCCCACGTTCTAATTCCCGTCCAAGATTTTCACTCTCTCGTGAATGAAATTACAAAATCCTTACCATTGTTTCAAAAGCCTGCACACCCCGACAGAAGGATTTTCGTCTTTTTGGTAACGGAGATATTCCTTTCATCCTAAGTAAGTAGCCAATATAAAGACACTGCCGGGCATCTGCAAAAAGCTCCGTTTTTCACTCTTCCAAAATTTGGTAAACAGGTTTTCCATGGTAGGTTGATTTTCATTTAATCCAGCGTTATTCGGATGCTTCATTTGCAATCACATCGCAGCCTGAATCTTGACTCCACCCAACATATGTTTCATTTTGTGGCGGGTTAATTAAAGAAGGTACTTATGCAATGGATACTGATTCCGAAATTGTAATGCTTCTCGGAGTATGAATTAAAACCAGCTTCCGCCTAGAAGTCCTTGGTCTGAGATTGAAAAGATCAAAATATTACTGTTCGATAGTGGTGGGGCATGGGTAATCAATGCTCACAGATGCTGGATTTCTAGCAATACATGCACCAAGGTATTGTGAATTTTTCCTATTAGCAAGCTAGTGACTGGTCATCGTTGAGGCACACACGGTGGTCGAAACAGAATATCCACTTAATTCCCAACCTATTTGCTTAATCGATGACTCCAAAGCAAGCCGCTTATTATCTAACGGATTTGCCAGTTTTCACTGGATAAAATGAATACAAGTTTGGGTATTTGCTTTCCTACGCTGATCCCTAATTTAGCGAAAATTGCTCATATGAAACTTGCTGCATGGGCTTCGGCAAAACCTGTACATGAATACCTAAAAAAATAACTGCTTCCGTTGAACAAACGAATTTGTCATTTGTGAATCTAAGCAAGTCCTTAACCCCTTCCAAGAATTTTCATGACATTCTTATGCACCTGTAGGGCGTTTACACAGACACCTAACGTCACTCAATTCTAACTGACCTTGTTACATTCTACAAAGAGATACAATAAAGAAACCTGTGACTAAATTCAAGGTATCTGACTACACTTCCTTAAATCTAGAAATTACTACAGCCCTAAGGATATCGCCAATGAAGATTTGTGGTTGGATCGCAGTTGGAGGCATCTGCGTTCATAAATCATTTGCAACTAAGCATATTTTCTTATTTCATGAATAAATCACTGAACTAAGGATATAGTTGACAAGAATCAGGCTGTTAGGACATGGTAAGCCCAGTCATTCTCCGCGTCGCATGATTGGTGGGGAACCATTAATCAGCATTGGTGGACATGATACTCAAAGAGACTGAGATAAAGGGGCAATATTAATGTGGTTTCCAAGTCAACGCATTTTTAACCGATAAAAGGTAAGTCGACTATCACTTTCAAAACTCCAATATAGCCATTGTAATCGACTTCGAAATAACGTCGAACTGAGGAAAGACCGATGACACTCCGTCGTCATCCTACTCATCGTCAGTGAACGTCCGAAAGCCGAGGTGAACTATTTTCTAGTTTCCACAATCTGTATGTTTTGCCCTTCTGGTATGGCACACAGAATGATCTCCGAATCGCCTTTACGTTTTGTCGTTCGTCCAGTCAAAATGTTTTCATTTTTCCTTTTTAGTTGCCTTCTGCCATTCATAACTTCAGTTGTCTGTAGGTGTCCACAGTGTACTCCGCTGGACATTTTTGAAGCTCACCTCGTAGATCCAAATTTTGTTGATAGTTCACATTAACCTCGGGAACAAATGCACGTTTACTTTTCCTCCATACTTGAGCCAAAGCATCGTTTTTTAATGCTAACGTTCCCGATAACTGGGAATGAGTACTATCTTAGCAGAGCAGCGGAACCACAATGGTGCAGGTAATAAGAATGCTGCACTAACCAGATAAATCTATGTTTTTTGAGTGCTGATCATGCAAATAAAGACAAATTTAGGACAAATGGCGAGGAGGCACTTGCATATTGTGCAAACAGCAGGAAAATTTTGGAACTGGATGATGTCGTTTATGACGTCTTAACTGTTAGAAGGATGCATTTTGAAGTTATAATCCAGCCAGTATGAAAAATTTTCTGGAAGGAGGTAGAAGATTTCCCGCGAATGAAGGCACTTACAACCAACTGTGAAGAAATATTAAATAACTATACAGCTATTTCCTCAGGGTGCATTACGAACTGGAAACAACATTTCAGTAAGATAATGAGAACACAGTTATCGGTCAGGGCGGTTGCCGTTAATTGATAATGTTATCATCTGCTATCACGTCCCGGAAAAGAGCAATTCTCTTCTCTGTGCGAAAGAACCAACATGTGGATCAGAGGCGGCTTCGAAGAATAGTTAGTCTCCCAGGTGACCATTTCAAAAGCGTCATATTCTTGTCGATAGTTATTAAATTAGGTAAATAAAAAACAACATTACATGTTTTATTACGAAAACTGAGTGACTACTACATCGCAATGTGATTAAAAGGATAAAATTCTGTTCCACTTGTTTATATAGCTGATGGCCTACTTATGAGCACCTCAATCTTAACCAAAGCCGGACGATTATTAAATATACCTCAGCCTGAAATAACTGGGTCTTAAATATTCTTTTCCTATTTAAATGTAAATCCCAGTTAGCAGAATTAAAATGTCATCAAACTCCTAAACAGCAGGTACTCTGGAAAAAAATGCATCTCGATAAATTCTGGCGTGAGCATTACGTGTAATTCAATCGCTCATCATTTATGCAGTACACATTAGCTAGGTTACTCTCAATTCGACGTCTTTTTAAGCTTATTCATGTATAAAAATATATGTATGTATACATTGCAGTGAACGGTGGTCACTGGCCATATTGGATTTTGTTGTGTAGGTCTTGTTGCTGGTTGATGAGCTTACTGGGCTTCGGTTTATGCCGATCTCCTTTCACGGTGTCCCATTCGGAATGTGAAGTGTATGAACCCATCAAAAAGGACTGGTCCAGATGCGTATTATGAATCTGCCGCTGTCAACAATCCGCAACATTGCATATCCATTGTGGTCCATACTTGATCGGAAACCTTAGATGATGTCGTTCCTGGGATATCTGGGATGTATTTCAGCTGTGTGAAGAAATTTAGCATTACATCTCCCTATTTTGACACGGTATATCGATTGATGCTGGAAGAAATCAATCATCATCGTACCGCTTTCTTGTAAACGGTCCACTGAAACGTGTTTCGGTGCTGTTCTTCCTGCCTGTCAATTGCGAAAGCCATGTGACAACTGAGATTCTGATGCGCCCTTCAAAACGAAGTCTCCAAACTACCTTCTGTTGTCGAATCACTAGGAGATAAATATCATTGTGCTCGAGCTGTTTGTTTCCACTTTCCAAAGTGAACTTGTTCATACAACCAGCAAGGCTTGGAAGGTTGAGTAAGTTGCTAAGTTGTTCAGTATCATTTCATCTTTTATCAGCTTACTTAGAGTGACCCGGAACTGTTAGGATAGAACATCACAACTTCATCGTCACTCAGAAAAAGGATGCGTGTTATGTTAATCAATTGGCAAATCAATCTTGCTGATGGTCCATCACAAACTATTTGCTGCTGCACGCACCCATACGATTACTGACTTCCGCCTCATGTTCAGCTTTGCCCACAGATTCTCCAGATGCTAGTCGCTGAGGCCGTTACCTCAGTATTTTGGGGGCTCAATCGATTATGGGACTGTACCTATGTAGATCTGACACTGAGATTACCATCTTTTCAAAATCCGATGCTTTCACCTTCGGAAAATTTAAGCTGACCTTTCAAGGGATGCAACCACTCGGGCCTTGAAATGTTTGTTATGGGCCTGAATCTTACGTTCATTCTGCGCTCATAAATAAGCCAAAAAGACTTCGAGTAACTGATGTGGTGGCGAAATCTGTACCTTAAGAATAAATCGCCTTGATACAAGTTGACGACGGTTTGGCTTTCGACAGGCTAAGTTCGAATTACCAATTGCACATGGTACAAAATTCTTTGTAGTAAGTCAATTTAGATGAGCATTAAGTTTTACAAAACACCTGGTAATGTTTGCTGCAAGTTTTAATAAAGTTGGAGTAGTTTTTAATAAGTGAATCCTGAAATTAGGGATTACTGAGGTTTGACACGTCATAGTCGTCGCAGGAATAACAAATACCGAGATTAAAGCAGTTTGGATTTATGGGACCCTGGCTTCAAGTTTGACATTCTGAATCTTAGTTTCTGGTATTTTCGTGAGTGGCCGTCACTTCAAACATTGCTTCAGTGAGCTGACGATCGTTCGGTAAAACAATTGAAGATTTTTCACCAAACTTAGTACCAGAAGCTGCATTCATCTTGATAGCAGTGGTGAAGGGAACAATGATAAGCAAGACAATATCATTACTGAACTCCTTCCGGAATAGGTAGATGTTACGCAACAAGGGTTGTTAACTTAAGGCACTTCATGGCTGTTGCTCGAATCTCAACAACTTAGTTGAGCAAAACATCTGCCAAGTCGATCCTCATTTGCGTTATCTATCTTCAAGCGGGGATAAGGAGCTTTCGAAGCTGTAAAATTTTACTTGTGGATACAAATACACGGAAGCTTAGATTGCGCAACCCGAACCGAATGACCCCTGGAGTTTGAGGGTAATACGGTGTGCAATGTGCAGTGCTTTATTATGAACATCGCAACGTTAAGAACAAATTTTCAAAGGTGCTCGGCTGTCAACATTACAGCAAACACAATAATTAGGCTGATTTTGAGCTTCACAAACATACTAAGGTCTCAAGTGGATGGAATTTTGTTGACTTCTTATTCACCTAATAAAAAAGGAGTGAAACTGTAAAATATTCAGTTCACAAATAGTGCCAGACGCCTACTCCGGAACTTCGCATTGATCATAATAAATTGCCAGTTTCCATTGCCAATCACTACAAACGGCATTGAATACCAATTTTTAGATTTCAAGCTATCGGTACGATCCTAAACTTACGTGCTTGATATTCTCTTACCCAATCATCCCTTCCCGTTGTTCGCCCAATAGTGTAATCTCATTTGGATCATACATAGTCTGTATGAAAAATGATTTCACAAAAGAAGAACATTGTTTCATTGTCCGTGCACACCCTACGGTCGAGATGAGATTTCTGTGATTCCTAACTAACATTTCGTCTCCCATTCTTCAAGGTGTGAACCGGACAAACTTCACTGCACGAAGATAGGGTATTTCCAGAATCCATAACTTCGACTTTCAGCCCCTCAGGCAGATGCATGCTCCCATCACATTAAGATTGTTCCGTCCGTTGGAACAACTGCGCACATCGCTGCGGTGGTTTCATGGTAGAATTTTAGCGAAATGCTGGAAACCAAAATGGCCAAAGGATGTTCAACATGCACAGTTTACACGGCAATGCAATCTCAGATTTAAAAAATCAAGTTACTATGCTACTGTTTACCAGTATGCTACTACAGTACACCAAAGTCATCCGTAAACTGTATTAGGTGTGTACCGACAATGAAATGCGGTACCTAAAGTGCCAACATACATCACCCTGAATGCGAAATGGATAATAGCCATAATTCTGCCAGTCCAGAACAAACAAACACAGACACAGAACTGCTGACTCAAATTAAATATTTTTGTTACCTCGAGAGATGTATGTGGAACTAGGACAATGGTCGCAAAACAAAGAGAGCAGAACACTGCAGAAACTATAATACGAATGAATGAAGTCAGCACAAGGGTATCAAGTAAACAGGATATTTACCAAATGATGCGACGGAGACAGTGGAAGGTGTCTCGCTATCCGTAAGACCGTTGAACTGTTTAACAGTCTAAGGCTGTGTCCATTCAGATACTGTCCGTCAACATCCGCACCGGTAGGCGCACACGGATTTCTCGAAGTTTGCCGGAGATGGTTTGGTAATTTAAACTCACGACGACCTAAAGATTTAACTTTTTTTCGGCTACTTGTGACTGTATCTTCACAGCACAAAGCATATCCATCGTAAATCAAAAGTACACTTCAAAGAACGAGAGATTTGCCCATCATACTTTGCTGAACCTATAGGCTAACAAGTGAATTTCGTTTGGCTCTGTAAAAGCTCGCGAAGCCTCAATTATAAAAGATAGTTCTCAGTATCGAAAATTATTTTTGCTGTTTTTTCGACATTTAAAAAATTTTGGTAATGAATAACAAAACATAAGAAATGATGTTGAATAAACTTCACATACGCGTTCGTTATGGATTTATGATATTTGCTGTGAAGGTGCCATCAGTTTTGACCCACGAATGTTTTATCTTCGCATTCCTTCCTCGCAGTTCCTTGGTCACCTTCAACAAGTGGATCGATGCGCATTACTGCAAACCACATAAAGCGTAACTTCCAAAATTTCAAGCACTCGAGTCACTTAGATCAGTTGAACAGAACAGCATTAATAGACTCGGATTTTCTCATCTACTTCCGGAATAGTTCAAATATCAAGATAAACGTATCTGACGGTAAGAATTAGAAGATCGTTAGAACACAGTCAACATCTCCGATGAACAATTTATGTTTCATACAATAGATCAGTTAAGTACCAATGGGATATGACACCTTAATGGGATTTTTTTTCTAAAACTTCATATTGCACCAAGAAGGTAAAAGAGTGCATCATATGCTTGTTGTGTAAAAAAACTGGTTATCTTCCCCGGATTTTACTCGCTCGCATATATTGTTTTCCAGAACAACTCTCAAATACAATCCTTCATATTTATGATTGTTCATGAAACTTCTGGGGTTGGGCATGGTAGACAATGGTTGTTAATGCTATGCTGTACACTAATGTTCAGTCCACTTTCTGCAAAGTAACTCACAATAATGTTTGGGATGATCCCGTCTCTTCCGTGCAAGATACAACGAAATCGGTGTTGTTTAATGGGTAAGCAAGCAATACGAAAGGTGAATTCAAAGTAACGTGAGATCCTGTATAAAACGATTTACCATGGACCAAGCTCCCTAGCAAACACCTGTTCTTATCCTGTCATTCGAATTAATGAATGTTGGAGTTGGCCGGGAGATGAAGGGGTAATCGGTAGATAGTTCCGGTTGTCACTGTCATCCATCTGGCTGGCAGCGGTCAAGCAGATAATGCCCTATCTTTTAAATAACAAGGTTGCGAGAGGGTAATCTCCCGTCACCGGTCACTGTCCCCATTAAACAGACACTTCTATGTAGATGACCCTAATCAAGATTTGTTGCATATTTCTCATATAATGAATTAACGAAGTAAAAGAGCATTGGTAAATCCGTACTGTGTATTACCGTAGAGTGTATTGCATAGCAGCTTCATTCGCTCTTAAGAATTTCCAGGCCTATATGTCCAAATTTCCCAAAGTAGAGCATGAAGCTAGCATGAGCAATTACGCATCACAGCCGTAATTCATTGAGGGCAATTTGGGTTAACGTTGTATTGTAAATGGTCTTATGAAATGGTATTCAATTACTCGCACTGGTAGGCAAATCACATTGAGATAAGCAAGCCCAACCGGTCTTTTTTTCCTATCTGATGACTAGCAATGCCGAGAGCATGCACTAAGATGCAGTTGCACTGAATATGCAATTAGTCAAAAGAGGGTAATTTGGCAAACCCTTTCACCTGCAATATTATGTTTCCATGCGAACTTGATAATTAAGCTTCTTCTCTCAGTTCTCAGTAGAACAAACCTTCTCAGCTGCCTGACGCCAAGACTAAAAACACCAAACATTCTGAGACTGACGGTGTGAAGAAACTAATGAGCGATATATGGTGAGATTGTTCAAGTTAGCAGGCCTCAGTAAGTGATCGCAATTGGAAATTAGTAAGTTCAATGTAAAACGTCACGAAATCCATAGAAGCCACTGTGACCCTCATTCTTCAACCTGGTGAAACATCGTCTTTTAAAGTTGACTTAAATGTGATGCATTCACTAAACTGTAACCAGTCTAGATTACCAGAATGACAATCCCATAATTCGATCGCAGGTGCTGAGCAGCAGAACTATTCCCTCCCCCCCAACCTATAGAAGTATGCGTTACTAAGTGTCTCATCTTGCAGAATAGAGTGTCTTCTGGAAGCCAAATATTGTTTGCCTATTTTGCAAAATAGAAAGAGCAGGACTGTTGTGATTAATCACTAAGATTGTAGCCAGCTGCTGGATGAATAAATAAGTGTACGCGTTTTCCTGCTAGCATTGACAAAACATTAACATTTCAGAGTTCTAACAGACGGTTTTAAATATTTCTATCTGATGGTTGCTAAATGGGGATAGATATGGATTGTCCATATTTATTTAACGGCATTATTGTTCAGGATGTAGACGAAGCTGAGTTGCGAATCTGGCCTATTTTCTACTTCTTCATGATTAGGTATTTTCCACTCAGGTCGACTGATTAATGATATTTCGACGAAAACATCAGTTACGTCTCCGGAGAGAAATACGTTTTGCTCATATAGAAATAATCATTGGAACCTAAATTAGGGTTTCCGTTATTTCACAGTAAATTCCAAAGAAGAAAAGCACCAATCGAACCCCGATTATTTTGCCTGATCGAGAAGATATCGTCAGCGTGACAGCTAGTGAGTGTCAATGGGAAGTAGCGCTTGAAAGATCATAAGCGAATATGGGCGAAGGTTCTGATGGTTATATTTTTTATTACACAAATAATCGCGGCGGCGATAATGGAATAAGCAATCACCGTCTGGAGCCATCAGACGTGAACTTTTTATTGGATAATGTAGAAACCTGAAACCGACCTAAGTGTGTGTTCTGAATTCCATATCGAATTGTCATTTGGGCCAAGGATAAGCCAATTCATTTGTGACTTACACCCAGATTCTTATATTTTGCCTACCCAGAGTCTATTACCAGAACAGCAGATATTACCCCCAAGGCGACTCACAACAATCGGTAGAACGAAGTGCTACTTGATTGCTAAATTCACATTTGCTTCTTGTAATTGTGATAACAGGTTACCTCATAGTCGTTATGCAAAGCTACTTTTCTGTTTTGTCAACAGTTGATTATTGGTTTTACTGCCTTCCGACTGTGATAAACATCGTTTTCCTTGAATTCTATAACACTACCTTGATTTTCGTTCACATAAAAGTGAATAAGCTCAAGTACTGTGAAATCCCGCACTTTGTTAATAATGCCCTGCTTATGCAACGCTAGTGCAAAACTCAGAAGAAAATGAAGGGGACGAGTATAATTTAGATTAAGTCGACTATTTGCGTCAAAGGATTTAGGGTAGACAATCTTTCCAAGTGACCAAGGGAGCACTGGTACATCCCTAATCAAAGGTTCGTCACAGTGTCACAAAGGCATTGACCACTGCTTTGTAATGAGCTTACCTTTCTGCCGTAATTCATTTAGGGCAGAACAGACCTGAACACAATCGAATTATATTCAGCCGCATAATTTCAACATTTCCTCTCACAGATTCCTAGGGCGATTCCAGATTTTTATAGAGAATCATCCTAAATAATTGTGTTGGTCGCAGCTCAGGAAATAATCATCAGTTGTTTGGTTTTCATTGCACGTCAAGAACTCTCGAATCTTACTTGTTGTTTGCTTAATTTCTCTGATGACAACTTTGATTCCTGTAGTTTTACGCTGAAACCCCTCACACAAGCTGCACGAAGACACTTCGGATTTCAGCTGACACAGAAATTTTCTAAGTGAAAACTGTAACGCATTCTTGATGAAGCATACAAAGTGCCTTCAGGCAGCATGATCTCATTTTTTTCTTGAGTTTTTGAGGTTTACCTCACCCAGTCCACTGCAAATCCTTTCAGTTTCACATGGAATTCATGACTATTTTCATGAGCAATGATAAGCTGATATCAACTGAAATACGTACCGGTGACTAACTTTTGTCTCCTTGACCCACTTGACCGTTCCGGCATTGTTGGAGTTTCCATTTGGCTGTTCACCTAACTAGCTTATTGCTGACTGTCTGGCCCGGAATTTCGATAGCTTTTAGTGTTGAGATTTCATAGACAGTGTCTAAACTAACCCAGACGTATGCTACGAAACAATGTTTGATTCACGCAAAGTACTGATAAAAACCGAAATAAATCATACATTCCTGACAGGATGATCCATTTTCGTTTCCACGAATGGTAAACGGTGCTATACATAAATACTCCCAGCTTCCAGAAGCAGCAGAAATGCTTCTTACTGATGACTCTGTTATTAGCCAGGAGAAGGAGAAACGGAAATGAACTATTTGAACAGAACAGAACGGGGTGTAGGTACAGGGCTTCTAAATGACTTACTAGTGCGAGAAAAATGCCTAGAGATCATCAAAACTAGATGTTAATGCGACAAGGGTAAAAACGGTCACATTTTAAACTTATCAGTAGTAGATCCAAATGAGCTCCAAATCTTGTGAGATTGACTAATATCTTTCAATGAGGAAACTGTGACCCTGAGGTCTCCCACTGTGAACTGCAAATGTACTTGATAGATGGATGATACCTGGAAAAATACTAAGCTGAATACATTTCATACAGTCGTCAGTGCTGGTTCCGTCACGTTTTAGGGTGCCGATCCCGGGAATGGACAGTTGGTGCCACTTATGAATAAAGTGAAGCAGATGGTAGAATAGTACAGAAGACAACGAGATGGTTTATTCGACGAGTAAATGTTATGCTATTACTCACAGCACATGAATCTTTTAGCCTCAGCCTATTAATTGACCTCACCAGTGGATTAGCAGATCAATGAACCAGTTTTCAAAACGGAACCACCAAATGTGTTGTAAAAACAATCTGAAAGTATTAATTGTGTTTATAATTTCATCCCGGACAATATCATAATTTGTTTACATAAGAGTGATTTGAACATGCACTCAAAGGGCTAATTGCGGTGAACACTATTAGGAGTTCAGGAAAAATGTGCTTTGTCTTTGGTGTTCAGTACTGAGCATTCAGTATTTGAGAAGCCTGGTCCCCTCTACGGATGCATGCTTGCTCTAAGTAGTTAAGGACCTCACATAACAGCTGCAAAATAAGGAATTTACATTTCCTTCGACCACGTTTTTATAGACCTCTCCGCCGCCTCCCGAATTAAAGAATCCCAGTAAACAACAATCCTCTGCGATTTGGCTGCTTCATTAGAAATGTGACAGCCGAAGTCTTCGGCTGAACCGACGAACAGTGTTGGAGGAGCTAATGATCATGTCCGATGTTTCTGCGTCATTCTCCCCGAAGTTGATTCCTCGAAGACAAACCCTGAACAAATTCATCCTTTAAATTCATAAGGTTCTAGGCCATGCCAGACTTCGAAACCATGGTTAAGGGCACCGTTCATCAGAGCAATGTCCACTGAACACCACTAATGCTTAAATGCCTTAAAAGGAATACCTAAAAGTCCCACTTACGTTCTATATCCGATAGCAACAGTCGAATCAAATTTTTGGGTTTGTACAATCGGCTTCCGGAATTTACAGTCTGACCCACAAGTGATTTTCAGAAAACCTGGACTGTTTATCAAATATGCATCGAATCAGGTGGTGGAATGATAACAAATTCCGTTTGCAGTAAAAATTTATTTTGCGTGAATTTATTTACTCTTTGATCACCCTACCAATCAAGTTCACAGTCTTCTGTAAACAATACACCCATCCTGTTGATACTTCTGTCCGGTTTAATCACATGACAGCTGAAATTTGACTTCATCTGAAAAGTTGATTTCTTTGATCTTGCATCACACAGTTTTCGAGACAAATATGTATACATGCGAGTGGCGAACTTTTTCTCAAGGATGTCCGACACTTAGCCATAAGTTAACCTCCAGTCTAAGTGACAAATTTGTGCAGACCACCGTTGCAGTCAAATAACTTGGCTTCAGCATAAAAATAATGCTGCGTATAATCAGAAAATTTGTGGTGCATCTGTTTTTAGATAGATTCATCTTAATATCTGCGAAACATTACTGATAAAACAAATATGCAGTGTTAATAATTTCTACCAAAGATGAAATAGCCCTGCAGTGTTTCTATGATTTTGAATGGCATGGTGGACAATGACCGTAGATGACGAATGATGTGAAAAACGGATAAACTCATAACGAATCCATTAAAAGTGAAGCACGCTTGTCTGGATGCCATTTGATCAAGCTTTTCATTTTTTTGTTTAGATATTTCGAGAGAAATAGAAAACACTCCAGATAGGACACCATTCATTACAGTAATGTTTTGAATGCAATTCGGAAGTGATTTATTAAAAAAAGGACGACTAAACAGAACAAAACAGTAAATGGCAACTCAAGCCGGGAAACCGCATGGGAAAGAATGACATTGGGAAGCTGTAATATGCTGTTGTTAAGCGCCAGATAAATAACCAGAATGAAAATAAATCTTGGTGCTCATGGAGATCAAGATGCATTGCTGATACTCAGATGGGAGTGTTCGGATGAGTGAATCAAAATGTAAACGGATTTTGTGAAACCTAATATCAGACCCTATACCTACAGCCTGAGTGACGTTGCACAGGCGGATGCAAAAGGAAGAATGAAACACTTAGCGATCAGGCATAAGCCTTGTCACAAAGAGTCGCATCTTGGCGGGATTTGAGAGTTCCTGCTTCCTCATGGCCCAATTAGCTTTACAGGATGACTTTCTTCAAGCCAACGATTTAGTTATCCCTAGAGCATAAGCGAGCATGGACATGACGAAATAATCTCCCGATCCTACAACTTCAGAGTCGATTTGCTATGACAAATAAGCGGAAAAATAAGTGGAAAAATGAGTGACTCTAGCATATGGGTTTTCACTTAACTACTACTTGCGGAAGGTTCATGTTAGAACAAAATGTTTTAACTAAGAACTCCAACCTTTGTTTTGTCTAGTGGCTGGACTCACTGGCAGTTTCTGCACAGCATTCTCACAAATCGCAAACAAAATGAATTCCATTCTGAATTGGTCGTCCTGCAGGTCAAACAACTGAGTCACTCGTTGCTTTGAGTGTTATGGATAATGTTGATTAATTTAAGGCTCGAAGTTTCCGTCCTGGATTAAACATTCCACTCTTTTCATGGTCGTAATTTTGACTCAGTAACTCCAATTAGATTATGTAAAGAAACATCTTTCTGGGGTAAGCCGGCGCGAAGCGTCCCTGGACTGAATATCGTCAGAACATATACTGTTGGCAGCCTTGTCAATCTGACGCTTTATGAACCATGTTATATGCTGAGAGTAAAGCGGGTCGTTAGGTTCATTTGGTGGTAGGATTAGTGAATAATCAAGGTATAAATTCGTTGCATTATTTAGGTTAAATGTCCGCTTTAGTTTGATTTCAGAATTTACACACTAAGCCATAGACCAAAAACCTTCAATATCCAGAAATCGTGTAACTCTTAAAATTGATGTATGTTCCGCCTTCAAATGATTCTTACAGGAACTCATTTCTATCTTCAAAACCTCGCTCATTGCACGTCAGGTGAACTGTTCTTAAGTTGCCAGTCCCTTCGAGCACGAAGGTTGAGTGTGAATCGTTGGGTTATATCGCAGTCAATCATCGCTCCGTTAGACTCTTATGCGCGTGTTAGCAGCAATCTACTGATTCATCCATGTGCTAATCGTGTCCATTTACGTACCCATAGACCTTAGCTGTTGTTACCCAAAAGGCGATTTCTACGAGGAGTGGTTTCGACTGTTTAGAGGTTCGCATTCATCGGATGTAGTGTTTTACGTGGTCGCAATTTTAACTTCCATGTTGGCTGTTTTCGGAAAATAGAAAGCCACTTTAAAGGGATACCTGCTGCTTTAGTCCTTCGCGTCGACAATGGCAGTGGCCCTAGCCACGTTTGTTCTCTTCATGGACTGGTTCTGGGTAATGCAAGCCTCCGTCCCCTTTAGTTATTTTCACACTGAAAACATGCTGACCACAATGTCACTGATCGTTACTACCTTGGGCCAATCAAGGTTCGTCGATCACTATGGTTGACTCCTGCAAACTACGGTTGCATCTTACAACAGTTCAACTGGGCTCTACCTATTTGACTATCGCCACTTGCAAATGTTCAGGATCCAGATGAACAGTAGGAGTAAGTCAAAAATATTCTGCGCGAAGCAGCAGACCCCAGGCAAGACCCTTCAAATTGATGGGCACTCTAGACCACGTGAATAAGTTAATATGGTAGGATTACGTAGTACAAAGGACCGCAGATCGACTTCCTTGGTAAACGCTGTTCTCTAAAGGATGTAGTGGATCGAAGATGGGTTGAGGTGGCCAACCCACGATGTAGTGAAAAAGTATGGAAACCCACCACAGTGTACCGTTTCGAGTAAGTGTAGATATATTAACTGGATGGGATCCACGAGTTATCCAGTGTACTAGGCAATGAGGGTAAGTGATGCGGTCAGTGAAGATTTGTAGTAAAAATAACTTTGGTTCTTTAAAGTCTTCCTGTGTTACCCCCTTTTCGTTGGTTGTTCCCGGGATGTGGTAACCAAAGCCGTAGCATGTTCTCACAAAATTTATGGTCCTACAAATTTCGGTGAACTAAAGCGGCCAGTCTTTCAACTGAATGCAAAGTAATAAACAATATCAAGCATCCATATCCACGCTAGATTAACAGTTTGTGTGCAATTTGTAAGTCATTAAAGAAAGTAAGATAAAATCAAATATGGTGTATGAAACTTGACTAATCCGCAACAAACTGGGGAAAAGGGAATATATGCTGAAAAGATTTTCCTTATTTCGTCGTTCTACGAAGCACCCCACTCTGCAAAACAAAGGTCGGATACACTGCCATTTGAATTTATTTCGGTGATTATTGTGAACATGTTTCTTGTCTTGACTGACCGAAATCTCCTAGTGTGCCGTTAGCGATTCATCATCGAGAGAAGCATATCGCCACAATATAATGACAGTACAATGGAATCCAAAGTACAAAGCAATTAGCAGCAATTATCCAACGAAGCGAAAATTGCTATTCTTAAGTACCTCAGGAAGGATAGAGTTTTGTCGACAAAGAACTAAGTTACCCTGGAGAGACTGCAAGGTCTCACAAACTGTGGACTGCGGTTTATGTGGTCAACTTAAACAATCCCATCATACAGCCACAGATATACCAAATGGGGAAAATCAGTGGCCATTAGCAAGCAGCCAGGACGTTGCCGTTGCGGCCACCTAAGCAAAGGGGCAATATGAATGGGGACTATGTGTGCCTCTCAGTGAACGGGTGCTTATTTTGTTTGCCCTTTGGGCACAATTGTTCCAATATTTCAAAAAATTGGTTTATTCCTTTTGCTGTTCCGTTGTGAATGCCGTGTTCTATGAAAAGGGGCTAATAAGTCCAAGTAACTGTCCAAAATTGATGACAGCGGCCATTTGGTTCCGTATTTTGGTTGAGTTATCCTATGTGAATCATATTAATGTAATATAATATAGTATAGTATAGCACGGTAGAGTAGTAACCCTAACCAATTCTTTATTATCAAACTGTCTGTTTCACCGAGTAAAAATAGTGTATTTCACTTTCTTTTGTGATCGATTAAATAATACGAATATCGGGTTGGGCCATGACTCACACAAAATCCGCGATTTCCTTTCTACTAAAGAGGTGGCAGATGAATAAAGGTAACTACCATCGCAGGACCAAGCCTTAACAGGAAACCCGCATAAGCAGAATGTGGCTAGTTCATTGCTTTTTCTCTAGCTCTTTTCAAATAAAGGTATACCGGTAAATGTAATTGTTAGTTCGCATGATCCTGTTAACCACTGGCCTCGATGGTTTGGAAATTGTGCGCAATGAACTGTTGCATGTGTCCGGAATTGCGCAACGGGCAACCGGTTTTCTTTAGACAGGTCAAGTTAAATCCACTACTGACATGATGTATATGCAAACGCGTCTATGATCCGACTGGCTGGGATGGTTGGCATACCGACCCAAAATCACATGGCAACCACGTGATCTTCACTGATAATTCTCGGCCAGTTTCCAATGTTCATGCCGAAATTGTCCGCCACGCGTAAATATAAGCTCATTGTAATTTTTGTCAAGGCAATGAGCGTTGGGACAAAGGAAATGTTGAGTCACAGTGTAACAACCTTACCAACCATGACACGTTCATTCCTTCATGCTGAACAGTAAAGCACCGGAAAGACTAGTGTATGTTCCCTTTCGAAATTCTGTTTCCAAGGGTTCCAATCTATACACGGATTACGTATCTCCAGTCTTGAAATACCTTTCGCTTGCTGCACAAGATTTTCACCGTCCTTGACAGTGCCACATAAACAACTCCAGTCTGTCCCTGTTTATTCACGCAGATAAGACATCATTTCGCGGTAGGCAGCAATTTCACTTCACTCAGTTCACTGCTTTTCGGAAAACTGCTTGTCCACTGATAGCCCTTAGAACAAGATCATACATTACTGGTCAAAAACCAGATGGGACTCAAATGAAATCCATATATCCACGACACGTCAGTTATTTCAGTGGTACTGGAATTATCAACTGATTTGTACAAGCTACTGTGGCGTCTGTTTAGAAATCGATCAGATCGACTTGGTGTGAATCAAAAATTGTGGCACGTGGGCAGATTGCAAGCATGATGATATTCGAAGTACCGCGAACGTGGAAGAGTCATGTTAAGCATTCAAATATCCTGATATCACTTTGATTGCTTTGTAGAAAATCGTGTGATACGCAACAGGAACCCTGAAGGGAATGCTAGAAACACAATTTTAAAATACATACTGGTTTAATTAATTATTGAAAGCTAGGTGAAATGGGTGGGCTGATCCACTTCATTTTATATGCTGAAGATTGACTTGCGTGTAACCTAACACTTAAAAATTTCCAGATACGATGAAAACTAGCGAGTCAGCACTAGTCTTGATCTAAATTTGGAAACAAGATATAGTTCCCAGCACAGTGAACATTCTTAGTACTCCAGAAATGAAGTTCCCTTGGTAAAAGCCTGAATGGCGTCTCCATTCTCTTCCCAACGATCCTCATGTATTCGAATATTTGTCCAGATTGAAGTGCATTAGTTGTGTTTATTCATCTCACTGATGCTGGCGCATCTGTAATTGACGAATTTTTCTCGTGTCTACCATGGGGTATTTTTTCTCGCGTGATATCACTTAGGATATGTGAATAAAAACGTCGTCTCGCTTAGACGTTGTTCCTCTGAGTCCTTGGAAAACGACTTCTTGAAGTTAAGTGCTTCGAATCGCACAAAGCATACGAAGAAGAATTGCAAATTTAGTTGAAAATAGAAATTAACTGAACTGTTACGCTTGTTTTTGTCAACTTAAGTGCTTATCAATCAGATATACTTAGCCTATGAATCCATAAAGCGCAGATATTCATGTTCTGTAAGCAGTTTGCTACACGATCCGACACGTTCATCAGACGAACAGCTAATTTAATTTTGCCAATGAAGGCATCAATAGCATCTCGGCGTTTTCCTTCCTTGTATACAAAATACAGGATAGGCACTGTTGAATCTTTCTTTCAGTTATTTTTGCGCATCGGTTCTGCGGTATACCTTTGATGAGCATTCATGTAAATGTTGATTTTTCATCTGCAGGTGTAAAATCTATAACACCTCTTACATACGGAATGGTAACTATCGATGTTTTTTGTTAGATGAACCCAACAAAATCAAATGTCAACGTTCTCGGTATTTGTGTTATAAAACTATGAAATTTACGGCAATGTGTTTAAGTGTTCGTCAAGGCGTCAGTGCGGAGAATTAATTTTCTATGCATATCCGGTCCAACATCAGTAAAGTAAACTTCATCTGGAGGCTTCCCTAGTCCATCAGTGAATCAAAAGCTTTTTCAACCACGTTCGCCCCATCGTGAAACTGAGTCCACGGCTGACCTCGAACTCTAACCATTGCAGAGAAGTTAAGCTTGAGCATGATAAAATCAGACCAGTTTGCGCCTTGCGCTATCCATCTAAATGGTCGACTGATGAATGCGCCTTCATTGCATTATCAAACTGAACTTTTACTGATTGTTTCAACGACGTTTACAACACGACGAATGTGACCGAGGAAGGCTGTGCTCCTAGAATATTATTGTTCTTTCAACTAAACTGGGAGCGCCAACTCCCGTTGTTTCACTTTAGCTGCTTTCCTCATTTTCTGCACTAATCGCAAAATTGGCTATCTATCTTCTAGCTCTTGTTTCACTGAGCGTCAAATGGATATTGCCGGAAGGGGTCTTTGTTAGTAAAAAGCTGCCGCGTACGGAAGTAACCGAGAATAAAAAGCGGAACTCTTAACCTTCACATCCAAGCACCATGATCTTAACCTTTTGACCAACACCGGTGGTGACAAAATTTAGACTTCATGAGTTGTAGAATTAATTGACAACACATTCATTTTGATTTTTTGATGTTAGCTTTCGGGAGGATAATTAGTCGTTTCAAGGATCCACCCTAAGAGCGATCTTGATTTCAGATTTCATGGGAAAATAGTCTCGTATTTGCATTATGAGATCCACCGTAGTTGAATTCTCACTACCGAACATCTATTCATCAAAAGTCAATTACTGGATCGTGCAAATTCTAACGGAGGGAAACCTGAACCAGTTTAGCCATTTTTTCAGAACCGATATGGATAGTGCAACGTCATGTAAATCATTGAATAAACACTTGCGTCATCGCACATCGGAAAATTTCCGGCCCTGTCGATAAACACTCGCAGTTACACATGACAGTTTAATATTGGCAAGTAGGACGGTCGTGTTAGGTCAGCTCAGTGATCCGTTGAAACAGCATCTCCCTTGGTATCCGACATTCGATTTTCTTATGAGCAGTTCAATGATTTCGGCAAAATACATTTGTCAACGATTTCGACTGCTCTCCAGTCGACACTGTGTAGTCGTGCCATGAAAGGAACTGACAGGCAGCATTTGGATTTGGTCGTCATGTTTGTCACCAAATTCGGGGAAACGCATACTTTCGTTAGATTACCCAAGTGACTTGACCTCATTAGTCACCGTGGCAATACTCACTCAAAAAATTGATCTAATAGCGTTCTCCAGTGCTGCTTTGATCAAGTCAACAAATCCTCCTTTTTGCACATAACAACGGTCGCAAACAGCATTCCAGCACTTTTAGCCTAGTCATAAGATGTTCATCTTATTACTCACATTTTTTGCCAAACATGTTGCCCTACTCGCTCAACGAGAAAAGTCACACTAATCTAATTTACTTCGTGAAGACAACTGATAAAACCAAACGAACGACACTCGTATTCTGTTTCACTACCGTCTTATCAACTTGTGCAACAGAGTTAAGCCGTTCTGATTGATTGTGTAATGGCTTGGTATAAACTTAGGATTGCTTTGTCAAATCCTCAATGAATTCATTTGTGCTGGAGGTGAAAGAAAACTCTCACTTAATCGAATTTTGCTCAGTTCTTGTTCGACTTTGTTTTTCCAAAGATCCAAGTGTAGAACCTATTGGATCCGACAGTAGTTGAAGATGCTAGCACGAAAACCACTCAGATATATAACATTTACCATGAACGACGATGTCATGTTAAAGTTATTTGGATATATTTGCAGATCATGTCGCTTATCACTTAAAAACACAAAACAAACTTTCTTCACAAATCAACATACGTTTCTCCGGATGGATTCAAAATAGATAATTTGTTCTGAATGAGTTTTAAAATATTGGGACTGAAACTCAGCAATCCTGAACAGTAATTGCACAACCGGTAATCTGCCCATGATATCGATCAAACCTGTCATGAGCACATTTAGAATTGGGGGTATATAGCAGACTCCTGTTTCAAACATGAAAGAAGATAGATGAACATGCTAAAGATGACTCCATTCAAACCACTACAACCACATTTACGACACTTAAACCAGGTGAGGAAACGTCCCGCAAGTTGATTTGCTAGTCATTCTATTGTTAAGTTGATTAAACAAAGGGGGTGGGGGAACTGAGATGAGTTCCTCTGTGATCTAAATAAATGTTGCAGTGATGCGAATGGATGAATGAGGTGAATTGAAGAAAATGTTATGAAGAGCGATTGCGAAAGTGACAATTTTGTTTCAGACGAACATACTTCAGTGGTTTCAGTTAGTTTGCGACAGATCTAACCTAGTGCTCTCCTTGAGTGTCAGTTGACGCGGGAATAGAACGCAATTAAAATGGTCTTTTCCCGTGACCTGTTTTCTGTGTCAGCTGACGCCCAAGGAATCTGAGATGCTGCCTAGTTGTTATGGCGGTTAGCCGCCAAGTTACGTAGACAAACGAGATTATGCTTATTCCAGTACATCAAAGGGTAACAGGCAGTTGTCTCCAGAGTGGTAAGATCGACATGGTGATACGTTCACTAGCTGCATTTTATGTCATCGTTGCACCCAAAGCCAAGGTCAATCTAGGCTACGATCGAAAAACAAAGGCATCTTTATTGCTGATTCCCAAATTTTATTCCTATCATATGCTTGGAATATCTACCAGCTGACGGATAAAGCAACATAGTTGAAGCGTTTTGAGATAAGTAACCGAGAGCCTGTTTTCCCGCACACACCTGGTTTCCTCCAATCCGAACCATGGGGCAACATGTCAGCCAACAACTCGTTATGCGCTGGCAGATTTGGTTTCAGGGTGTATTTAAATAACCCGGGAATAAAACAGCGGCAACCTAGCAGGTATCACAGAAGATTTGAAAACATTCGCATGATCAGATAAACGAAAGTAGTGTGGAAGCAATGCTTGCGAAACAGCAGAAACCTTATTGGCGAGACGCGAACTATGAAACAGTATGTGGATATGTGCTTGGATAAATGACTACATTAGGTGAAAGGCAACTTTTAAACGTGGTAAGATTGCATCGGCACCCATTTAGACAAACAATGAAATTTAAGGGTGCAAATCTGAAAATATACCAAACTAAATAACTATTTCAAGGTACCTGGTAGTTCGTTTGTTGAATAACTGACTCTGGAAGTTTGTGATAAAAGTTCATAGACTATATCAAATTGACTGTGACGCTTCTACATAACCAATGAAGCTGCATTTGGACAGAGGGATAGCACTTAGACAATGGGCAGTAAACGGATTGCAAACTATCCATTAATCAAAATAAGTTCATATCCCTCATATACAAATGGCGTATTTTTGGCAAAACCCCACGAACGATCAGCAATCCAATGGCAATGAGCCTTCGTTCAGCAACAATTAGATTTCAGGTATCGCACCAATTCTCTGTATTTAGACTCCAAACCGGCAGCGTTTAGCAGTTTGAAACCACGTAAAAATTAACATTTTGAAATGCGTTCACGAAAATGTACACTTTTTAAAGCCGCCAAGTAAAAGTTCATTTGATGGCCAGCAATGCACCAAGGTCTGGTGAGTGTCAGAATTCCAGAGAACAACATCTGCCCATCTTGACAGTTTTAGAAAAACAACAGGTCATATGTTTTCAAGGAGAAGCGTAATCTTTGTAAGAACGCACATCTAAGCGCTGTTCACATCCAGTGACAAATTCGGCAAGTTGAAGTCATGTCGGTAGCCATGAAACGGAACATTGTTCCAGCAAATTCCAGTTTTTTTTCATTTAAGGGCGTTTGGCGTCAGCCGGGATAAAATCCGTCTGCAAATTTATTCTTGACTCTACCATGCGTTTGGTGCTTTTAACAGCGGCATGTACCGCAAAGCAAAGTCGCCAATTCGAGTTTTCTGCACTGGCCAAGTGCAATGTTGTTTTTTTTCCCGGTGGTGCTAAACTATTTCTATGACTTAGGCAATACGCAGCTTGTCCACAGTTAACCCAAAACAGCTGATCGAACAAGAGAGGTCAAGTGAATGCGCTGTGGCGAAATTGCAGAAGTGGACTAATTCCCCAGCGATCATTTTTTTAAGCAATGCAATGTTGTTTTAGTCCACATTTTACGATGAAACAGCCGGTTAGAAAGCCTGCCTGATGCGTGCTTCTTCCATCGCTCTTGGTACGGATTGGCTGATGCGGCTCCATTTATATTCTTCTCCGTGATCTTATTTGAGGCAAGGAAAAGCAGCACCACCTATGTAATATCAATCTTTCGGATCTGTTGTTACCTAACTGCAGTTTTTCATTGCTTAATTTTTGGAAGTATGTAAATTAATGTGGTTTAATTTTAAAAGAAAGTCTATTTTGAGCCTAAATTGCAGTAAGACGCAAGATTCCACGAAGCGATACAACAGAGTCAACAACGTTTATTCGCAATCACTTTGTCTCCATTTTTGGGATCCAAATTGGATTTGAAGCCTAATTAATTATTCCTAGATAGAGTAGATCAACTGTCTTCTGCTTGTGGCCTCTATCGCCGAACTGATATGCTCCACCATACTGCGACTTAGTGTTGTGGCAATGAACTGCGGAATACAGACTTCCTCATTGAATATGTTTTGTCACAGTATTCCGATATTATTATCTCCAACTTACTGTCTGTTTCAATATGTGACAAGCCATGCATGTATTGGCGCAGACCATTTGATGAATACGAGAAAGCCCTCAGGGAGCGCTGTAACGAATTCGTCTTCCATACAATCTGCTCTAGAATTTTCTCCTGGGAGACTGTCGTAACGAGTGCCGTCCGCCGTTGGACGTCTGAGTAAAGGAGGGGTTTGCGACACTGGCTATGTAGCCTTAGTAAGTCAATATCTTGACGTGATTTAAAGTCGTATTTAAAAAAATCTAACTAGATGAAAATAATCAGTGAGATTGGTATACAAATTGCCCCACGGCGCAACATTTCAGATGTGATTATTTTCACACTTAGATTCAACTCAGCTTTCCAAACCACCCACAAATTCTAGGTTGATGAAGAATGGTTCAAACTCATGTCTGACAGCATAATCTGCGACTGATTCAATGTGAAAACAAACTATTATCGTTTCCACAACATGAAACCTTTCGTGAATAATTGCATAGGACTTTGCTTTTCAGTAAGACAGGCAAATTCTGGAAGTTTGAGTCACCAAGGATAACCATTTTCGAGAACTTTTTGTTTTTACCGAAACTTCGAAAACGTGCCAAAAATATTTTGCCTACCTTGCTTTGTTGAACAATAAAATTTCACATTCAGCATTTGCCAAGATGTATGGATTTTTTGATTAACGACACACAACATTCGGTTTCCAAGTCGCACTCTTATTCAGTCGATCAGAATGCAAAGAAAGTACACCGTGTAGTTATTCCCCAACATTCCTCGGGATCCAAAATAGGTACAAGCCGGAGTGTTATCCAGAACAAGAAGATTCAGTGACATTTGTTCATCCATAATTGGTCAGTATTACTCTACACACTGCTTCAACGAATCAAGAAAGCCACACATTCTCAGCCAGGCTGATCGAAACTCTGACCTGGGGGATTCATTCATGGTATTTTTCGAAGCCTTTTACTAGCAGAGCCATCCTTACGGGGTTACGTGTGCAGAAGGTATTTACATAGTACTGGTATATGGATATACCGTGGTTACCGCGGATTAGAATAATTGTCTAATTTTTTCAAAATTATAAGGATCTTGTTGGATGTTTGCTGTATTAAACAGGGTTAGCTTGTTCTGCACCTGGAGCAGGCATATTCGTACTATTTCTACTCAGCTTGAGAATTTAAAATTTGTGCGCTAATCACCTGTGAACATTTGTCCCTAAAATGGTGTCACATCTCAAAATTTTGCCGCTTTTTGCTGTCAGTCATACGCGAAATAAACCGCCACTTGTTTGGTATTTCCTAAGAAACTAAAGTATTTTTAACCACCCAACCATTTTAAGGAAACAAGTAACAGTTATATAAACCATACCGTCTCAAGCATCGAACCAGAAATTCATAGTGCTCAACCGGCGATGTTTGTTCTATTGTTAACATGACTCGTTGACGCATTTGGTGGTGGTTATAGGGGAAAAATATTCCTCAGGGCTTCTCGTACCGGATCGGTTATTATTTCGAATCGTGAGCATGGATAGAGGATGAATTTTATGTCAGCTCCTTACGGCATTGACTAATTGTTAATCCCTCTCAATCGGTGCGAACTGCGGCTTATCAACATCATCAAGACAGTGATATTTAGTGTATTCGTATTTCCGTGAAAATGTTTCCGTGTTTCGCAAACCCATATTCCAGTCTCTAAAATAAGCCTCATCTAAAACTACCTTTACTTTTCTATGACCGTTCAAGAGAAATTTGAAACAGATGATTTCTCCCTCGGTACGAAATCTCTGACACCACTTACTCCACCCTTATTTGAACACCGCCAAGTTTCCAGCTTAAACATTTTAAAAGCAATCACACACTGGAAGAAACACTCCCTAATAGCTGAAAAATGCTGTAGTTTTGGGGGTCAACGGATTATGAATGAGAGACTCAACAAATTATTCTCCCTCCAACGCTTTGCTGAAAATGACGTGCAATAATTTTGGGAGAGTAGGGTCTTGGATAACAGTTCACAAAAACGTGAAGCTCAATCCATTTTCTTTTTTTCCTTCGTATATTAAAAATACGACAAGAAACAGCGGAGGCCAATGAACACAAATGAGGTTATAAGTGAGGAAATAGATCGACGGATGAAGGATATGAATTCGTAATCTTCGGAGTTAAATTTCCCCACGTTGATCGCCTGACCGTTGCCTGTGTCGGAGATGATTTTATTTATTTATTTTCATGTGTTGCATTTTTTTCGCATGTTAACGTTGTTAAGGATTTCATCCAGCTCCGACTAAATAGATGTTAAATACGGGGGCCGGTTGGTCAGACTAAAAATGGCAATTGGGTTCGACGTGTCAGGGACTCAAAAATACAATTCAAATGTACGCTAAAGAACACATTCGGGAAGCGTTGTTGGTTGACAATGATCAATCAAGACAGCACAAATTATTGTCAATTGTTCCTCAAATATCTAACGCATGAGACAAATAAAGGGAAAAAAACCGAAAATATCCTAAGGAAGCTGTTCGTTTGTCTCACAAGTGGCTTCTCTTTTCAGGAAATCTGCGTGGCAGAATAATCATATTTCTCCCAAATTCACCCCTTGCAAGTGACAGACCAAGCAACATTTCCAGTCTGATACTTAACAATTTTCTGTGAAAACTGCAAAACACAAACGCGTGCGTCAGGTCATGTGCTCTAAAACCGCTTCTTCAGCTCATGATGTTATCTTCTTTGGAACTCCCTTATGCTATTACTGCATCCGGTCGGGATAAAAGGGAGTAGTGCACCAGGCGTTCTCCTATGTCTTCCGGAACATGGCTTCTCATGCGATTTAACATCTGGTGCTCCAGTGAGGCCACGAATCGTCCTTCTTCGTTTGATTGTGGCTGATGCGCGGGACTTCACAAATGACCCGTGGCCATGATATCCTAAAGCTGCTTGAAATCTGCTGAACTAAATTTTGCTCCAATGTCCGTGACAATGATCCCGGTAACACGAATTGAGACTACTAAGTTCGGCCCTTCTAGTTGATTCAAATGCCAGGACTACTGAAGATACATATGCATATATATATATATATATATACAGATACATACATATATATATTCTCGATTAGATATCAAAGATGATTAAAAATATTGGTTATTCGTAGGTCCAAATCAGTTCACTTATATGCATGCCCAGATACTCGGAGACGCAACCTAAATGTATAGCCCATATGTTGCTAGTGCTTACCGTTCGCATCTGCGAATGAGGTTAACACTATCTGTATTCGGCCAGTAAGCACGGAAACGAACGATGACATTTGATCGTGCCATTCCTGGATGATCAGTTTTATGATAATCCTTGCCTGCAAAGCATTTCTCGTAAGCCAAGCAACCATCGTTTACGACCGTTAGTAATTCATCCTGATGGCAGAACTGTCTGACATACGCGTTCGCGTTAATTCGTCGGAACATGACCTGTTCCTCTATGGGATAGCTTTGAGTCAATTAGCTAACGGAGATGAATGCAACTGATAAAGTTTAAATCGACTCATGAAACTTTTGACTGACCTTAGAATTCAGAATAATAGTTGGAATCGTTTTCTGGTTCACCTTACACATTTTGGGCTATCAGGCCTGATGATCTACCACGGTAACTGAGGCTATTTGCGTAGAGGTATCTTGGGGACAGAACAGGAAGCTATTAGCATGGCAGGCTAGCGCTGCAGTCCATTTGGGTTCTGAGAATATATATATAGCATTCTTAATTGAAGAAAACTAGGAAGTAACTGTCTGTGGTTCATGCACAGTGTAAATCAGCCTCAAAGTCATATTTTGCAAAACACTTTAACAAAAAACAAAACGTTCATTTCTTCCCTGTGGTTACGCTTCTTCTCAGCTGAGGTTTGTAGACAGAACGCTTCTGGCTATCATTGGGAAATCAGTGTAACCAAACTGCACCTTAGGCACAAATATTGTCATCAGTTGCAACACGTGTAAGGGACTAAGGGTTAATCGTGACCTGAGGAGATATATATGTTGATTTAGCTAAAACCAATGCTTGGAGAACAAACAGGTAGATGACCGTCGACGAATTCGCCTGATCTTACAGTTTAAAGGACAATTTGTGCTAATGAGTCAGTTAGAAAAATTAGTGAAAAAATGATTGGTCCAAGTAGATGGGCTTCCACTAATCCATCGTCCACTGCCTTGAGGACAGGTTCTCGTTAGAACTAGGTGCTTTTATTAGGAATTCTAACCTTTGTCTCTCTTAGCAACTATAACCCCAAGCACCATCCGTTCAGAATTTCCCGTTAATTATATGAATACGATGAATCCCATTTTGAGATGATCGTCCTCCGGGTTAGCCAGAACTAGGTTACCTGTTGCCTTGAGTGTGATAGGCAATGATGATTGGCCTATTGCTCAGGATTTCCGTATTAAATTTTCATCCCACTGCCTTGTGGGTTAGAATTCTTAGTCGAAGGTACCGGTATCTATGGAGGAAGAAATTCACTTTTGAGGCCTGTCTGCCGATCGAACTGACAGCAGCGATCACCTAATTTAGGTGCATTCTGACCATAGATTATTTTCGGTACAGGCCTATTCCTCTGCAGGGCAAGCATAAATTGAGATCAACAGAAACCAGCCAAGAAGAAACATCGTTTGTTCAAAGGCGTTTTGTTATTGTCTGTTTAATGATAGGCACTGATCATCCAACGGCTACGTTTTTTCTCGTTTTTTCCAGTTTTGACAGTATGGTGCAATTTGTATTCCCCTACTTCCCGATAGTTTAGGTTCGCGGTGAAAAGAACCGGTAACCGATAATCACCTGTAATCAAATTGTACTGTATTGTATTGTTTGGTGTAGAATTTCACCTACAATAAATAATGTCACATTTCAGTCAAAATATGTGAGGATGAAAATAATGGAAAATAAGTAAATACATAACAAAAATCCACTCATCCTCTCATAAAAAATTTATAAAAGAACTCATCCAGGAATAATCATACATTATGGCAGGTTGCTCAGGAATTCGGCTGAAACCCGATCACGGTTTGCCAAAATGCGTGCTAAATATGGAACAGTGGAGTTCCTACAGATATTGATTCTGGACGATATGGAACGAAGAGCGAATCGTGTAGAAATATGAGAGTGACACTTTAAAAGATCTCTGTGCAGAGGATGCATAGGAACGGGATAGTAGTGACGGGTATCCAGCAGTCAGGGATAGAAGACCAGCTTAATGATGATTTAATTTGAGAAGTAAATGCATTGATCAGAGTCAGACACAGACTATCATAACCAACTCCTGTGGTAATTTTAGTGTCTCTAGAAAAACTTGCAACTATCGTATCACCACCCTGTCCAGATATGACTGGGGTATAAATGGGAGAGTGAATGAGAGCAAGAATGATGCTGCCGACGATCGCAGACGTTTTTGAATGTTTCTTCTTCCCACGCAACATAGGAATCGATTGTTGTTACCACTCATGAGTTGGCTGGTGAATGTGGTGTCGGTGCTTTGGGTTTAGCTTTTATAAGATCGGAAACATCGCGCGCCAGAGTTACTACGGGATTTGCAGAAGTGCTCCTTGCATTTTCTTAGAGATCTTAGTTTCTTGGTGGAAATATGACCATTTGAAACGAATAGTATTTCTGATGGGCAGCAAATATCAAAGACAGCGTTGGTCGTCTCTGTGAAAAGCATGACATTGTCATTGAGCAGGAGTTCGAAAGAGAAACAGGTAAATACGAGCAAAAGGGATTTCTGAAGAAGAATAAGGCTGTTATGTGAAAAGTTACGGAGGCGAACTCGGGTTTGATTTGTTCGCCTGAATGAATGGAAAGCTGACCTGGAGTCTATCTTGGGTCTTAACGAAAGAAAATAATGATTGTTGCTTGAAATAGGAGCACGCAGTTTCAGGGAAAATTAATCGGGGTGGTTAGTAATAACTCTATCTAAAATGGAACCGCCTCTGGTGGGAGAAAAGCAGAGGTCAATCAAGTCAAATACAGTCTGGTAGGATTCGT
>LUCM01005553.1:0-162562 GCA_008360955.1 Fasciolopsis buskii | reverse complement strand
CTGTCAACAGGAGTGAACCGGTGACATCCGGATTCAGCCACGATTTTCGTATGCAGATGTCACACGTGTGAACATGGATCGGTGAGTGAACTTTGAAGGACAGATCCGACGTTTTTGCAAATAGAGCGCGGATGTCGGTACTTAATAATGCCGGAATCGACATCTTGGCTGGAAGGGTTCATTTACGAGCTGCCTTCCAACCAGCACGAGTGCCTCTTTTAGATGGATGAGAAGCTCGTTGAGGTGCAGAAACACGGGATCCCAATATATGTGAAGAAACGGTATGGTTTTCGAACAAAAGTAATTCCGAGCGATTGTAGCGTCAAACGGAGAACAATCGAACCAAAAAATAACGAAATAGGATGACAGAGAATTGGAGCGCAGCCAATCAAAGGGATTTTGACCAATTTAACACTAAGCCCCTTGTCGAGATCGTAGAATAATGGACACAATTCCTCTCTGGGGTTCTTCGGTGATGCTCTAATTAACGAGATGACTTAGTCGTAAGAACGCTGCTTACTACTTTCCAAATTTGCCGCTGAATGGTGTGTGTGTGTGTTCGATGTAACATAAAAGTTTATTACTTGTGGAGTCGCCACTTTCTCACACGGCGTATCCAGCAAGTATCCTTCCAAGTTCGCGGATAGCCAGGACTACGAGTGGATACTGTGCTTGGTTCGATTCTAGTTTGGGTACTAAGATTCGATGATATTCTAAATATAAAATGTGACATGTTACCCTGTTCGAACAAGACATTCTCCAATGCTTTATATAAAACTAATCGGTGACACTGCTTCACAAGAAGAATGGGCACTGTGAGGCTTATTTAAAAGGATGATCAAAATTTCCGAAAGAACAATAATGTAAGTAAAAGACACCCAAAGATTTAAATGACCGGGAGTTATGGCCAAGCGTGTACTACTTCCACCATAATCGTGGATCCACAATTTTCGTTGCGTAGTGTATCTGGACAGCATAGCATCGAAATACTAGGCGGCATAACCAGTTCGAAAATCACACATAACTGTCCGTGCGAAATGGCATTTTATGATTCAGAATCAAGTTAAAATTCATGCGGCTTCTGGCTAGCTCATTTCAGTTCTCTTTCTATTGTCACTAACCCTATACCAAATTACACTTATTCTGGTTTCCGCCTCACAGCACCATCTACGTAAAAGGGAAAATCTCATGAGAATGGCAGAAAGATCAACTATAAAATAGTAAGCTGAAAACCACCATAGAAGTAGGAAGATTTTAGACGTAACAACACCACCGACCGCAGCACTAAACCGTGTTACTTAGCGCCTCCACTCATTGTTTGTGCAGTTCCGTGGACTCCGAGCAAGTATTCTGATTGGATCTACACGGATCAGTCTTCCAGTAAAGCTTCTCATATCTAATTGCTACGTTGCCTTCTGGTCAACTTGCCGCTTCTTCCAACCTCTACTTGCCTCACAGAACAACATCCAACGGGGCAGGCATTCTGTAGCCACATGAACAATGCCACAGTCACCTCAGTGTATCCAGATTAAGTGCTCTTTCTAACGGATGAATCCTGGAACCCAGTACTGCAAGCCTAACCTCCACACTAGTAAAAAAATCCTCGCATCATATTCTTTCAACACTATGAAGTCAATAGTGTTCAAACAGTGAGATCTAATGCACATTTTAGATCCTCCACGGCCATGTTTCTGAACCATTAAGTGGGATATTGAATTTTTACTTCAGCACTGTGGCAGCAATGCTTCAGTTTTTCCTTTTGAAATTTTCTCTTGCCGCGTTACCACTAATTCTCCACCCGATTACTAAATACATGGTTGATCAAAGACAATATTTTCCTGCTTAGGCTGGCAAAGTTGTCTTTGTTTGTCCTTATTATACCAATGGCCCCTTTTTGGTTGATTTCGATGCAGTCATGGGGCAATTTTTTGAAAATTGCTCCTGCTTGATTTGTGCCGTCACACCAAAAGTTCATTCTGCCAATTACGATGGCATCTTCAGATACAATATTACGAAACTAATACCGTTTGGAAGTTATCAAATGGAGTCAATTTGCACAGATCTCACCTTGAGGTAAAAGTTAAAACACGAAACTGAAAAACACGACCTATTTCAGAAATGGATTTTGTTCTGTTCGGTAAAATTGAAATCAGTAATAATTCGTCCGTTGCGCACTTACAAGAAATCGTAGGATCTTTGCAGAGGTGCTTCCGCTTTTGATCAGTCATCAGCAATACAAATTCTCCACCCCTGAACTAGAATGCAAACTCAAAACAAACCATTGCGAGTTGCACGCTCTAGCCAAAAATCTGACGAGAAAGCAAATCACTAGTTTAATGAACTCGGCACAACAGTTTATGATTGTACAGATGCAAGTTCACTTCTTAATGACGAGTTTGGAGTTGGTAATGCCTGAACAATCATTCGAAAATTGCGGGAAGTCGCATGCAGCCGAAAAAATCGGCAACGGAATTCTTCGATATCTGGATCGTTCACCGGAACTGTTGCTTAACATCTTGTTAGTCAGCGATATCCAACTTGGAATCAACGACATTGATTAAATTGTAGAGACAGTCAATCTCCTTTCGCAAATCTCGTAAAATTTCCTATTTGAAATCGAAACAAAATATAAACTGACCACAATTATTAGTTGATCAGTAGTACAAATACTACACTTTTGCTACTAGTGTTAATTCCGGCAAACTTCAGTTCAACTTGCAAAGTAGTGACCTTTGTGATTTTACTGAAAAAACATAAGTGTGTTGGGATATTAGGATGAAATCTGCAACAGACTGCATTGATACTTTGGTGCTTCACGACGTTGGAAGTTTCTGCCCCGTGTGTATTCGTTTACTCAGTGTATGAACATCACCTAATTCGTGCCATTGGTTAACAGTGACATTTCTTTGGAACAACCAGTCCTCATTTCCAGAGTAAAAGGTAATTACAGAGGGCAAAATATCACCCGTATGATCCGTATTCACGGTTTGACAGCAGTTTCCATGAATTGAAACAGCTAATTTATCGTTGACCTTTGCAAATTAGCTCAATGGCTTATTCTGACTTGATTGGATAATCGATAAAATAGCAACAATAATAATAAAATAGATACGAAAAGAAGATAAATAGTAGATGCACCACACCAAACTAACTGAATGTGAACCCAGAACATTAATGCTATCCATTGGATATGCTTTATAATCTATACAAAACTGAGCGCTGACTAGCAAAATGGTAACCAGGACATGGACCGCTTTTATGCCGTGAATCCAGAAAACAATTTAATGAGCTATCTGTTTATGCCATCCACGCAAACTACGGGGACGTGTTTGAAACCTTGCACTTCCAAGCTGGAAAGCGTTCACTTTACTGGATCGGTGCAGATGCAAAATGAAATTATAACGTTACGTTTTTATAGAGGAGGCTCGTGACGAAATTAAAAACAGTGGTATACTAGTGACCCTAAAGAAATTATAAATCTAATTAAATAGCACTTCAGAAGACTCGACTGTAACTGAGATATACGGTTCGGATAAAACACTAACTGAAAATTATGCAATAAGCGTCATAGGAATATTTTCCGACTCAGCTGGTCACAACATGAAGAAAAAAGCAATTACTTATGTATTCTTTCTATTCATCGAGAAGTGATGAATCTTACCGATAATATGCCGTAAGCCATAGTTTTATTTAGCCAGCAACTAAGCTAAAAATTCAGTCAAATTCCCAATTTAGCCAGTGTATGCACATTCCAACCAGAGTGCATCAATAAGACGTTGGAGAGAAAAAAGTAAGTTTTACCACCCACTATTTGAAGCATGCGTTGCTAGAAATCCGGCATCAAAAACAATGGTCAATGGTTCCGCTATTATTTTTCCCCTACATTTAGTCATTAAATGTGCCTTGGAACAGCCAAAGGATGAAATGGTTTTGCATCGTATTTCAACAAGTTTAAGAACTTCCTAGTCAGTGATTACTGGCTGGATAGTTTATTGAACTGTCATGCCAAACTATGAAACAGCTTTTACACGACCATTATTCCGAACGTGGTACTCATTTAGGTGAAATGCTCTGGAGCCAAGCGTAGCTCCACATGACTAAGGTCACTTTAGGAGAAAACAACTCTACTCACAATTTATTTTCCACAAGGTTTGCTAGAGTGAAACATGTGGCTATATTTGGTGACTTTTAGTGGCTTCTTTATACTGTTTGCCTCTTTAGAATCAAGGAAATATCTGCGACATCACAACCATAAAACTCCCCGTTTCCTTTGTGGGATCTCTTTTCATCTGTTAACGAGTTGGTTTTCCACTTTAATAGCATAAGTTTAAACAATCTGGACACGAATAAGAAGTCCGGATGACATTTTTGAAGAAGTACTTTATACAAACTTTTGTTACTTAAGTATCTCCCAGGTAATCGCATGCCATACGTCCATGAACAAAAATTAGAGGCCTTAGCTAACGCCCTCATTCTTTCTCACCATCACAGGAATAAGTTACGCTCCATATCCGCTGAGACATTAGGCATTTAACAATTGTTGCACTGCTTTCGGACAGCAGCGTGAAATATCGATTATAATGTACCTCGAATAGAAAAACCTTCTGTCACAACATTTTGCCTTGAATGCAATAACTCCATGGTCACCTTCGAATGTGATTGATTTCCTCTATGAACGATGGGCTTTTGGCATCGACTATTTGTTTAATGTTATGTGGATCGTGGCTTCGTTTAGGTCGAAATGCTGGAAAAGCCTAGATACAAATATCCTAATTGATCGAGATATTTTGTTCACTTCATTATTCCCTACATTGTGGTACCAAAATGTCTACTGCTTCGCCCTCACTTTTTCACTGTCACGATAACCACTTAACCACGAAAAACAGTAACCCTTGAATGAATTTGATGCAATATCAAATTTGATGTAAACCACAGCTCTTATTTGGAGAAAACTTACCTGTTTCACAAACAGCTATGATTATTAGACCTTTTAAACACAAAACATCCCAATTAATAATCAGTTAACTTCAGCCCATATTTGATAACACTATCGTTCCAGTTAAGGAACCCAAGTTGTTATCACGCACGAATAACAACTAGGATAAATCCAAAGACAAGTAAAACCGATTATGAAATATTCATACTCCAGCAAGAATTAATTTGCCATATTGAGTCGAGTTTGCCTAGACATCGTGCAAACTGATGTCCAAGAATAAACAAATAAATAAATTCATGATATGTTCTAATGCTTTTAATGCATTCTGAGAAGAAACTGCTTTAGAAATTAACAAAATAAACTGTTGGTTTCATCACCATATGTATATTTACATACATGTATGCCAAATGTCTACGTCCAGTTTGCTCAATGGACATGTAAATCAAATATTATAAATGTCATCATCCGGTAAAGACCAAGTTTTTATCAGTTTATAGCTTGTTGAATCTTGTCAGGATGTATCATTGAACCTCAAAATAGCCATACCAGTTAAAAGTCAACCGCAAAAGCGTCTACGTGTAAATCCTAGGCTTAAATCTGCGGGAAAAGTCTTGCGAATTCATTTTCGTGAAATTGTTTCTCGTGGATTAATAACGCCTTAAGTGTTGATTCAACTGCTTGCTAGTCGATACTTGATTGCATGCTTCCTTTTTGTCGAGTGACCAGTCTCTTATTTCAGGTGGGTCTATAGCCCATTCGTGCTCTGCGTAATGGTCAATTGTCGGTACGAAACATAGAAAGACTTCGATATTCTGGTCGCAATGGTTCTTCCGCCTTATCTTTTCACTGCTCAGCTTAGTGCTCTGTCTATCAATCTATTGACAAGGCATTCTAAAAATGCAAATTTTATCCCCCCTGCCAGTCATTTTCCAGATTCTATACCTCTCCCTGAAAATATGCTCAATGTTCAGACCTCCTGTCCTCAGTTCGAAATCCATCGAAATTCATTCGAAATTACATCTAACTGTTTTGAGTGCACATCAACCCCCCCCGACCCCACCTTCTTCCTCCCCTCGCCCAGTGATCACTCATCGGAAGAACCCCTCCCCGGTTTCCATAGCCGAATCTGTAGGATACTTAGGTGTCCAAAGCGGCACCAGTTTAAGGCAAGGCACCAGTTGATAATGCGTTTAGCGCAAAGCAAACTGTCATTTTTTAATTGTCTAGCACTGTCCGTCCTATCTTAACCCAGTGAACTTCCCGAGTTTACACGAAAAATATTTTCACTTACTTTATCGCGGTCTGTCTACCACTAATTACGGTTCATCTATTCCTGTGGAATTTGGTATTAATAAAAATGTGATTAATAGATCGAGGCCTGTGGAAAGCTTTCCATCAAATTTCCTGTCGATCGCATCCACCACTTACACATAACAATTTGTCTTCCTGCCCTTTACAATCATCGAGTGATTTCGTCTCATAACATCGGTTATCGCAATTCCATTCTTCCTTATTTATTGCGCATTCTGGTTATGACCAAAGAACTCAAGCCAGCTGTGTTCAAACTTTCATAGTTGGAAGCATTTCGCTTAATATCCTTTTTTATCTGCTTACACGTTAACAATGTTAGTGTTTTACCATGTTGACCGAAATATTTGGTTTCTCAACACACATGTCTACCAGGCAATACAGTACAACATTAGTGATGCAAGGCGACTGCTTTTATTTACTTAGGTAGTTGGGAACTTGTCCCCCTTGGGTCACACTTGCGATCATGAATTCAGTCATTCTAACGTGTTCCCTCAAGTGGGTTCCTTTTAACACTATTAAATACAAAAAAGCAATTCAGTAACCTTTTGCGGTAACACGCGCATTATCATATAAATTACTCTCTCAGTTCGCTATCGGACCTAGTTCCATTAGAATGCTTTTTGGTCTGGATACAGTTCCCTGACATGTAGATGGTTAAACCGTCCGGGTGTCTCCTTACACTATATGCTCACCTCCAAGCGATATGATACGGTCAACATCATGCATCGAATGCACTAGGATTAGTTTTTCAGCATCCACCACCGAAATCTTTATGCAATTTCTGCTGTTCCATATTAACTCTCATCCCCTGTCTCATGTCAACTGCAAGCTAAGTTGAAACTCGCTAGTATTTTATTCCAAATTTTTATTCTTTTCAAAAAGTCGAACGGACTTGATTGAATTTTGAAGTCCTTGGTTTTGCAAACAGTTGATTTTAAATCATTCGGGTCTAGCTGACGGTAATCAAGCTTCTAGGTAAAAGAAAATTGGACTAGGTGCAAGTGTAAAAACCGTCAGCAGAAATCAAAGACTGCAATCGTGTTGTCTTCTTACATAACGCCGGTTGTGAGTATTTGATGGAGACTGTAGAGGTTGTCATGAAGAAATGTGGCTATTGAGTTGCTAACTATATTTGTGTGAGAGTGGTTTAACTCACCATCGAAATTAATGTGATAGTTTGCCTCACAATAAACCATTTTCTGTTGCATTAGCTTTCTTTAAACAGCGAACGTTTTGTTAAGTAACTAAAATTAACCACTGCCATTTTTTTAGGGCCTTTCCGACTTCATTTTGAGTGCATAAACGTCAGCTCCCTCGATTTGACCTGCTTTCGGAAAGAACCAGACTCGAGTCTCGCTCTCATTGAAACTCTTCGGTTGTGCATAGCCAGCATAACACTTGGGGTTGAGCCAAGGCTTTTGGGATGAGATGTTTGTTTAACATCACGGAGTTGTCCAGCCTAAATCGATGCGCACTTTCACAAAACCCTGCCGTGACACCAGCAAAGATCACAGCTACCACGAAATCCCAACAATCTTTGGGCAGACACTTTGATGCTATTCTGGCTGTTACAGCCTGCCCCAGGTTTTATTTGTCATTTTTTGATGATGAAATTACATTTTTTTATCAGCCACTGTAACAAACTACCGAACATTGCTCTTCGTATGTAAGCACTAGAATCATTTGGTGCTAGTAGTAACGCTGTAAAAGGGAGCAAACTTTCCATACTCTGTATTAAGTCTGGAGTCACTATCCTAGTTTGCCGAGGCATTGTGCTTTAACGACAGGGGAAATGGTATTCAGAAACAGTTTTTGGTTGTTCTACACCTTTCCTTATCCATCTACCACCTCAAACCAAACATTAAACAGGACGAAAACTGACCCGAAATGCGCCCATCTACGAGTCTATAGACTACGAATACTGTCACTAGTGATACTTTCATCATCCTTGTTTTGTCTGATAAGTCCTGTTTCCTAAAATTCGTGCAGCATATCCCCATTTACTTACATGAGTAGGAATCATTTAAAATGAGTTCTTTCGTCCATTTCTTTCTTCTCAACATGGATTTCCCGATAAGTAAAAGTTTTTGGATTAGAGAATACTTTTTGTCCTCCGCAAATGATTCTACAAGGAAGTTATTGGTTGAATCTCCGAACCGATGATCAGTAGAAAAGGAATCTTTGGTCAGCGCATTTTAATGAAGCTGCTGCTTTAAGAATCCCAAAACATTCCATGTTTGATAACTGACTATTTTGCACTATTCAGGAGACTGAGGAAGATTTCCGGTTGTTTGCTGGAATATTCAACCACACACTGACCGTGAATAATTTATCTTCTTCGCTGCGCAAGGTCAATAAATTCTTCAGTTGTTTATACGTATCCTCAGTCAGAACAATAGCCACGACCCAAATCAACATACCGCACTGCTATCACGTCATTCTTCGTTGCATCTGAACTCATCAAGAGGGAAATTATATAACTTCGGCCATATACTGAAATTTTATTTTACTGTTGTCACTTGCATAAGTAAAATTATTTAGTATGATCCCACTTGCAGAATAGTTACAATGAACGGGGAGTGTCTGGAAAGCGAGTAAAAGGTTGAGAAATTCCACAGTCGGAAATAGATTGAAATCTCAAATGGTTTAGCGGATTGCGACAGCAATGAACAGTAGAGGTCGATAAGCCGACTATTTTCTCTTTGAGATTGCAAAACCATAGCTTAAAAGATAGTACTTAGAAAGTTTCATGCTCATTTGGGCTCACATCCCTCGTTAATGACGCCGAAAATTTGCTTCCTTAACTACCAGTGAAAACGTATAGCTTGTTTTTTACGTCACTTAGGATGATGTTTACGTAACATCCACGAGATCAGGACTCCTCTGAAAGGGGTGCTTGCAAGTGTCGTGATCTGAAATATGGAAAGTGGAAAGAAAACCTGGGCCGAAATCCAGTAAGCACATTAGCCAGCGTCTGCAGCTACGCAGTCATAATCACGATGACGTCGTACAGCCAACAGTTATATTTATGCATTTATTATTGTAGACCTTGTTTCGCTCTCCTTATGTGCTGTCAATCGGAAACGCACATTAACTGACAGAAATCTTGCAGGATATAGTGTAACATTACGTCCTAAAAACTGGGTTCCTGGCTAACACGATGGACAACGCACCACCGTGTGAACCGTACATATTTATGGTTCATTTTTATTTTGATTCTGCGAAACGGGATTAAGTGACAAGTCAAGACATCAACCCACCCATCGATTCATTCCTCGAAACTTTCGTGTCCTCTGACTAATGGACTGATGCGTACGGCCTTTTTTCGGAAAGACAGCAAACGTTATCTGTTAAATTATGACATGACTGTTTTTATCATTGCATACACAGATGCATCTGCATTTTGATCGGGCGCTGAGCAAGAGCACATTGGGAATCCATATCTTCGACTAGTACATGAATATCCATTTGAACGGATTGATTTCTGTTGGCGATTTTAGAAATCCAAGAATCAGAGCTCTTCTTAAACCTTCTTATCGCAAACTAATCTTTCAAGATAATTATTTTTTAACCTCCCTTTGGGTTCACCTTTGGAATGACGTTTTGACAAACAAGAGGTCAGCACGATCATTTGATGAAAGAATGCTCGTTTTTAGGAAGTTACCATACTACGTTATTTCACTGATAGTAAGTTGTTGGTATGTATTTTATGTTAACGTGTATTTTGTAATCGTAAATGTAAGTAACTGAGGATCGCACAGGGAAGTGTAATGTCCTGTATGCAGGAAATTACAATGACCTAACCCCAAGAGTACGGGTTTTGGTCAAATATTAAAATTAACTCTTTAACCATGGGAAGTGCTGTATCAAGCCTGCCTCTAATATAATTCTTCCGATAAGTCTTAGTTTATCGAGAACCCAGTTTTCTGAACTACTCAGTGGTTATGCGGCCCGTAAAACGTTTCAGTCCTCAAGCGGGATGCTGTCGCCGAGAGGCCAAAAACGTAAGTGCCGTCTTCGTCCTACAGAACGCCCCAGACATCATGCTACTTGGATGCTACAGAATAATTTACATTTGTTTTATCTTGTCCCAGGACCTTTCACTGGAATTTCTCTTCTTGATTTTCACATATATATTTCTGTTTTTTTCTTGGGATAACTTTTTATCTTGTGCAGACAATGATCATGATGATGAATTATTATAGTTCTGGACATCTGAGCCAATGCTTTCTCTATTGCTTAATTGCATGCAAATCAGACCTGCCCCAGGTTCTAAACTCCGACCTCGATTGGAATTTTTTTCTGATTCAGATAAAACATTGCACGGTCAGTTAGCTTGCATTCAGTCATACGACTCAAACGTTCATGCTCATGCTCATGACCAACGTTCTCTCTTAACGAATATGGTTTTCTTCACGGTGATGCAATGTTCGTTGTAACATTCCAACAATCGAGGGTGGCAGGCCATCCGATCTGATCCTTCTATCTCATCTGTAGATTTCCGCTTTTGTCCTCTCTTCTGGTGACTGAAGTTTCAGTTGCATGACACACGGGCGCTGGCGCTCAACGCTTGCGAAGGACATAGACAATCGCAAGCTATATTGCGCCTTTCATTTCATTCCGTATACCATTGACCGAACGCGATCTTTTGTTCGATAGCCTCGGCTATGTGAAAACCAGCTATTTAAAACCAAGGAAATGCAAACTTTAGGCGCAAAAAACCCAGGTCTGCAGGTGTTTAGCTATCAACAGGCCTCAAAAAGGGAGAAGTTATTCTTCGACCAAGGAAGGCATGGAAGAAATATTTTATAGGGTAAATAGATCAAAGTCCACCGTCTTATCACTCACAGCCGTAGATTATAGCAAAGAGACAGGTAGAACTTTGGTATGGGTGTTCACAATCACTTGGATAATTATGGTGTTGCACAGAAGGAGGTGGAATTATCCTCCGAGCAAATAATTGATAACCAAACCGTTGTGTGAATGGAAACCACCAATAAATGATGAGATAACGACTTCTGGGACAGAAGGCCATTAGGAGGCATGAAGTTAGATAAATTTATGAACGACCCAGAATAAATATGGGATAAGATAGTGGTGAATAATTTTCCATTTCGAGCATTTTCAAGTGAGACGCATAGCGCACTCACAAAAGGGCTCGACTTTGACCACGATGAAGGAATGCCCTATCGGAGTAGAAAATATACTCAGATCGTCATATTTTCAAATGCTATTAAATTCGAGTTAAGGCACATAATAGTCCTTGAGAGGGTACATAAATAAATTTAAAGTCCTCTCGCAACAGAAGCTATAAAAGGGCACAAACTCTGAAAAAGGACGAAGATACCATCCTACTGTAGAAAGAAATATAGGGACCACCCCGGGCAAGAAAACATTTCAAAGATGTACAGTAAACGTTAGACAGCAATACGATGCATTGTCTACTAGATGGTGACCCAACCGCGGGACTAGAAAGGAAATCCAATAAGACAGGGATTAAGTTACGAAATATGTAGCTGATCACCAAACAGAAATACTAAACCACGAGGGCTTTGGTTGGAAGAGCTGCTTGATTACAATTACTATCGAAACTATGCAAAAACGAAACTATTCTCCTATAATTCGCCTCCCTCCCAGGTCCTCCAGCACAGCTGTACATGTCCTCAGAATTCTTAGTGTGCCGATCAAAGGATTCGTTAGTCAACACTAGAAATTTCTCGGAAAAGCTAAAACAGTGAATCAGTTAACCTTTTTTGATGTCATTCAGAATGACAATTTGATTGATCTAGTTGGGGCAAAAGATACAATCATATCAGCAAAAGCTCAGTTACTGAAGACAAGTGATGAGCTCCATAGCACTGTTCGAAACATTAAATTCACCAAGGAACCAAAGGAGCATGAAAAAGTGTCATTTGGTGAAGCCCTCCTGAAACGATTCCCCATAGGTACACAGGAGACATCAGAATGTCGAAAACACAGGCATAGGGAATATCAAGCTTCACATACATCATCAAAATAGACGCAAAGTTCATATATTCAGACCCTAAACGCAACAGCTAACTCGCACTTTGCCAGGATAGGGCTTAGGTAGAAACAAGAAAACTACCCCTTCAAAGTGTTTCAATGATATGGGTGTCTAATGAATTTCATAAGGACAGCCGTGTATAAAATGAACAGGAAAATGAACCCAAGAATAAAATCAAACAAAATGATTGCTTCATCATAAAAGAAACTGTCTGAAATAAATGCTTCTTCAAGCTCAAAGCATCAGAATTGTTTACAGACTATGAAGACCAATGGAATGACACGTACACAAACGAAAAGGGCAATATAGAAATGAATAACGAAGAAATATTTTGCATAAAGTTAATTGAGTGGACTGCGACAAAATGCTGCACAACCGCAAACTACCTACTGAGAGCCTCTGTCCACTTCCACTTGAATCCTTCCACGAGGATTAATGGAAAGAAATGTTCAACGAGAGATGAGGTTGAAATTCTGGATACTACAAGCAAGAGGTACGCAAAAATTGTTAGAATCTAAATACTTCACCAATACTTCCACTCGCAGACTTTGTGAGTTGCAGTGCGTGTGCAGTCAGAGAACGAGCAAGTGATTAATTAACCAAGAAAGTCGGAAGTGAAGCCAGCAGCCTCTAGTAGTTCAAGTGTGGTAATGAGTCTGAACTGTTTACACTAAGAGATCCTTAAAAATGAATCAGTCTTCTTTCACAAAAGCCGATTAGAAGCAACGCTGCAACTCAATGGCTCCAGCTTCTCAAATCGAACCTCAAACCCGAAGGGCTCTTGCAGCCTCAATGAGATAAACAGTGAAACAACGAATAATCGATAAACAGTTATCTTTAAAAAAGGTGTAGAAAGACCCATATTAAAATAACAGTCGTCAAAGAATGTATGAAATTAATTAGTCACGTGCTTACTTAATGGCAAATGCGGCTGCTGAAAATTGTTACGAATAAAGCTACCGAAAATGGACAATGAATGATTAATCTATGTATATGCTTTGCAATTGGTAACCATGAACACCGAGCAAGAACGATTCACAATACTGCCAAAGGGTGAATATGAAAAAAGAACAGATGGGCACAAGTCCCGTAAAACTCCCGTTAGAGCATCTGGAAGTGAAACACTCACATGAAGTTCACTTTTCATATTCATGTTTTCGAGGAGCATATGCGCTGTTTTACTAAAATTTTCTATATGCTAGTGAAGGCTGTAGTATGTATGACAAAGGACCTTTAGGCAAAACTGAGAAGTGCGATGTGGGAACTGATGAGTGGGAAAACTCAGGTTGCCTAATGTCAAGAGGCGAAATCACAGGTAAAACAAATGATTTAACAATTCAATGAACGCATATTTGAGGCTGTAAAGAATCTCCAAATCATGGTAATAATTGAAACTAATAGTAAAATAGTCACCAGCACATGATACTTTGCAGCGATATCCATCTTAAGGTGGTTGGAAACGTTTGAGCACACTGCAACAATGAGCAGAACAGCACATGTGGATAACTCAGGGGTAATGCGAGCAGAACTTGAAAGACAATCAGTCGCTGTCGGTTGAATGTACTGTATGCTTTCTCTTACACTGGCGGCAAATGATAGCCGATAACATTACGGAATTTGTTGTTCGCAAGCCTGTCGTCTGGAACCGAAATGGCGGTGGCTTAAAATAGCCCGGTTCGAGTATACTTCAAGTAATGTGAAAAGGAAACTGGCTAGCATTTGGGAATATGATGTTGCAAAAAAAGCAATCTTCAAATGTAGGAGATAAAACCCAGCTGCCCTGTTCTAGACTTGGTGATATTCTCTTGTGTTCACGTCTAAGGGTTCAAAGCGAATGAAGACATCAATTCGAAGTATTGAGAACCTTGATCAGTTGCATCTGTGGATGGCATTTCGAAGGAAACAATCAATCTCTGCTCCACAGACTCAAAGGATTTGTCGCTGATAGTAAAAAGGTGCGACTAATGGAAAAACCGACCAACATAGGTGAATAACTGCGTGCGATCTTTGAGATTTGGTTTAAAACCGACAGAATCAAGAGTGACATGTTCAAAACGACCATCAGGAGTAGTAACCATGTGACGGTGAATTGAAGACTCTTCAATTATAAGACTATGATCCAGCTTCACAGATGTTTTGGATTGCGTCTGCCTCCTGTTGGCTGTCATATGCACGGTCGGAACAAAGAGAGGTCTGCTTTTGCTCCCAAAGACGAGTTTAGTAAGCAGACTGGAGCTCCAATTGTTCGACATTCGACTTTACATTTCGGACCCGTGTTTCTAGTTGTTCTCCAAGATGGTAGCATTAAGATGTGCAAGTAAGATACAGATGACAGAGAGTATTTGGAAATGTCGCCTTTCGAGATCCGCATGGTCTGTATGGACCAGTGCAAACGTAACTTCTGAAGTAACATTGACATTTTATGCTCTCAGGCCACTTTGAAGATCAGTTTTAGACGACTCCACCTTTCTGACGTTCCAAATGCGCAACATCCATGTTTTGCAATCATAGGTCTATATGGAAAGTAGAGCCTTTCAGATCACGTCCAAAGGAACTTTCGTGGCCGAAGAAGCGTTCTCCCGGTGTTGTCGAATCCCACATTAAATCCACCCTCGGCTCGGTTGTTTGGGTTGTTCGTGGGGCCTGTGTATTGGATTTCTTCACGGGATCAGTTATTTCACCTTCGAAGCCTGTTTAGTGAGTGGACTGTACATGACAGATCGAAATTTTCTTGGTCTTCGATGTATCGGTTTCTACACTGATCACTTTCACTAAGTATAGTCAGTCACTTTTTACATATGTTGGTGCTTTGATGTAATCTGATTTTAGTTACTACTTTGCAGCACCTGTTAGTGGTGGAGGAAGAATCGCAAAATTGCAAGTTAGAAAAACTACATGGAAGGAAAAATGTCTAGAATGAACGAAAACCGCTGACTGCGGCACTTGGGCATGTCATCTGCTCTTAACCTAGTAATCTAGACTGACCTACTTTTGACACCCATCAAGGTAGGGTTCTTATAACTTTTCATCCGATACACGGCCACCTGATGAAATATTACTGATTGTTTCGTTGTCATCTGCTTTTATCAAATCTGCCCCCCTTATAATAAAATAATTCCCCTTGAATTCCCAAAAGCACCTCCCAAACATACCCACACCGTAGTTCAGATGGTCGAGAACCACTGAAACCTATCTGAATCCACACTTGGAATCCCAAAACCGTTTGCAAATGAGCAACCGGACAATTTGCTCTCCGGGTATTCTCGCATTTGAACATCGTTGCTTCCATTAACCATCACCGTCAAAAGCGGAAGAGGAGTGACTAAACCGAGCCCTGACAAACTTATGAAACTCAGGTTACAAGCTGTCTTGAGCGGGATCTCAGCGTCATCTATTGGTTCACATTGGCTAGAGCAGAGGAAGATTTTTCTGGACCATTCATAGTGAGAGACAGAACCACAAAAATAAGCGGTCGATAAGGTCTGATTCTGACTAATGATCATGAATATAATATTTTCTAATTCAAAAATGGGGTAGGATTTTCGAATTGGACTTCAGACCGGAATAATCGACGAACGCTTACCCCAGTAACCAGCTGGTGACACGAGTGCTTAAAAGTGGCAGAAGTGACCCATCCTGTTAAACATAAGAATCCGAAGAATTCGTCGGAGTCTTTCAGTTAAGGACAAAATCTCGCACATATATTTCAAAATTATGGTCTCGGTATTCCAGCATGTCACCTGTCTGCGGATTATTTCATGAGGCCTGTTTTTCAACTGAGTCGGATGCTGCACGAAAATCAACTTAGCAATCTGATATGCGCTGTTGTAATTTGTCACCATTTCTTGATACACGGAAGGCAGTAGAGGTCTGGACCGCGCATCTCGTGTCGCTGCAGAATCGTCCATGAAATCATTGATCCCTATGGATAACCGGTGGTGTGGAAATGCATACCGGGAGAGTTAGGATGTATAAAGTGAACACCGAGCAGTATTCCATTTTCCTTCATTTCCCCTCCCCCTCTCAATGTTCACTTTCCGCCGCATGATTTTAGTATTACTTAATATGTAAGCAAATCTTTCTCATAATTATATATTCATGCTAATTGCAAGTAATATTTGGATGAGTGAACATAAGTTCCCCGGAAGCACACGGCCGGTTCCACGTTTACAGTCACCGTCAGGTATGCCTACCCGGCAATCTCTTAACCAAATGTCCTTATACTTGTATACTCGGATGATTATATATATATATATATATATATATATATATATATATACAGTGAGGGTAAAACTGGTTTCAGCAACTTGAATTGATATCAGGTTATGCGAAGGTAGCGCTTAACTAGCCGTGCTACTGATAACAGTTGCAACACCGTGAAGACCGGAGTTGTCAGTAGGACTACCGAGCTAGGGTGGGTAGTTCTCTTCATCTCTGAGAGTCTCTGTGTAGCGTCTTGCATCATTACGAGACAAATTTAAGAGATATATGTTTATATAGTAACTACCGCGTGCTTGTCATGAGGACTTGACCACTACCTTCAGACAGTGTTTTCGCGCTCCACAAGGTAATGTGCATATACTTGCACAGATCGAAGTCCCAAGCTGACAAATTTGACATTCAGCCCTTGAAATAACTCTAGGCTTTTCGATTCCCCAGGACGCCTTGCTGTACTGTGGCGACAGAATCCATGATGAGTCATGATAATGGCATGCAGAATGGTGTCTCCGGGTTCACCCAACTTCTGTTCGAGGTTGCACAATTGAAGGCCACCTGTTCGCAAGTTGGCAGCCTGTGACTGATCGAGTGGTTCATGGGCCTTTCGAATGATATTTTATAAAGCCGTGGTAGAAAAGACATCCAGCACTGTCGTGGTGCATGTCTGTTAGTGGATCTTTATGAACTGGTTCTCCATTCGGTAGCAGTGACCATGACCCGGGGGTACATAAAACTCTGTAGGGTGAACAGATTTCCCTGGGGGTTCTCAGATCAAGCAGTAGACATTGCCCATCATTTGAGAAGCGACCACTTCGATGCAAAAACACTGAATTTTAGGCCTCAGTTACTCACAATTTGATTATGCCAACGTGACTACCACGGTGTGAACCCTAACCCATGTTTCAGCCTCGTGAATCCACAAACGGAAGTTGGTTAAGCAATGAAGACCAGAGTGATGATAGGAATTTCAAGGAACTTGGCAGTCGACTAATTCAGTAATGCCACTTTTCTCAGTTGTACAGAACTTCCCAAAAACAAAAGTTTGCGCAGATGCAAAGATCATTACAAAAGGAAACAGTCGATGTTGTACAAATGACGGAATGGAAAATAGACAGTAGGTGAACAAAACGACACCAAAGCTGTACAACCGGACGAGATTTGTCTGTGTAAACGTCACAAAAATAGTCGCATCGGAATGAAAAAGTGGAAACTCACTAGAGAAAACATCAGCGGCACCAGTATCGGGATAGGAATTTTGACGGGTTTCAGAATTGTGAAGTGAAACCTAGTGTGCTGATTCTTCTGGGAGAATAATTTTCTGAGATATATTAGAACATGTAAGCCAGTGGTTTATACTCTGTGAGAATCACAAAACCTCGACCTCGGTTGTTTCACATCCAGAAGAATTGCAAGCACCATTTTACGAAAATTACTATTTCGCTTCTGCTCCGGTTTTATCATAACGTAATTACGTACCTGCTGTGAAATTTGATCTTTATCGCTTTTCTGCGTGCTTTCTTCAGTAACGAAACGACAACGCACATCATTTTCAAGAAGGTGGTCACAGCCGACAGAAGGCTGAAAATGAGGAATTTGACCGATAGTGGAAAAATTTGAATGGGCTATTTTCATGTTTACTCTCCGGAATTTTGACGGCTTGACAACCGCGCCAACTTCTGTCCCTCTTCACCATTGGGCGAAAATCGCCAGCAGATATCAGGTGGTCTAGGGAAGCCATTTAAGCCAACTCACACTTCATGGACTAGAAAGCCTATGGTTCTGTGGTTAGCGTAAGCTCCCTGGGGTTTTGTAGCGCAATTCAGTTTTGTGCAACGAAGGCGCATTTGGCAGCGGAAACCTTCCGCGGACTCGGGTGGTGAGCAGTCTCTGTTCATCAGGAACGAAATTCCGTGAATCCGTTTCCTGCCCAGAAGCCTTTTTCTGTATTAACGAAGATGTGTAAGTAGTCGTCGAAAAACTTCTTCCACATGCTGAACATGATCATGCGCTGGCCATAAGGATTTCGGCAAATAAAAACTCCGAAGACAATGAACCCTTGAGAAACCTCGTTGTTGAAACGACTTAAATTTTGGACATCATTTTGTCGTCCGAACGGCGCTCGAAAAAACTCGAAGAGGTCAAATGGTGTGACGATGATGGTTTCAGGGTTATCTCCCAGACAAATGAAATATGATAAGAAACCTTAACGATGTCAGTTTAATAAAACAATCACATGCTCGATTAATCAAAAGAGAAAGGTTGAATGTAAGGTATTCACTAACGGTCAGGAACCGTGTCATTTTTCGGGACACTAAAAGTCACAAGGCATTCAACCACCGGAAGTTCGTTTCGGGGAGAATAAGGAGAGTTGACGAAAGAATCTGATTCTCTGACGCAGTATTTAGTTTTAAGTGGAGGCCACTCGCGGTTGCCAAAAGTGCAAGGACCCTTTTCTTTCATGCGATGATTCACACAGATGTAAAACACGACTGTGCCCAAAAGGGGACTGGCCGCCAAACTCCTTTGGGCGTCGGTTGAACAAAATGCTAGCTTGGGCTTAGACCAACAGCAAGCCAGAAGCCAAGTATTGTCAGCCAGTCCCCTTAGTCCGCGGATTCATTGAGAGTAACCTGAATTCGTGGCACATTCACAGGGGAGTAGAGGCGGCATGATGACCAAAGAGTAGACAATGGGTCCGTTAGACATGGGGAAATGGGCTATTGAGCCCCTCCCCAAGTGGACTTTTACAGACAATTTGATTATTACAAATAAGAGAAAAAGACTGTCCTACTGAGGGGCTGGAGGCCATTCGATCATCCTCGCCTGATTAAGCGTGGTGAGAATGAGCTAGAGTCGAGACGACTGACTGAAGGCGTTAGAGTTTGTGACCGCAATAAACAAGTTTATAACACAGCAGTCGAATTCGAACGAAGTCGTCTGGACAGCGTGAATGTAGATGGTCCTTATTTATTGATTTAATGCAGGAGCTCATTTGTGGCCTAGGATCCCGCAGCCGGTGGATGGATGATCTAAAGATATTTTCACACCTAGGACTTGTATATTTCCGAAGTCAGCAAACCTCAATGAAAGCCAATGAAATTGATGGCGATGGGTTTGTTTTTGACGGCGACAGATTTCAGTGCCTTTTAAAGTCGGGTATTTTCAAATCTTCGAGTGTAGTAAAGCCCGTCAAAGGGTCAGCCCCCCAGATGATGTTACGCTCATCCGCAGAGGTGAAAGTGCACAACATCAAATATTGAGGCCAAGTTTGAGAAGACGTTGCCCAATCGTGCAGCTGGTGTTGCTGTTTACCGCTTGCAGAGTGAGCAGAAAAGGCTGTGTGCATTTTCTTGTTGATTAAGTGGAACGAAACTGATCCTTGCAATGGCGTCGATCAGAAATTAGAATTTGATGGATCTCTCGCAAACGGGAAAAAACGACCGTATTTAGCACCAGCTGCAGTCGTCGCCAAAACTTCCCAACTCCACTTTTCTCCGCTGTTTGTTAATGGTTCGGAGCATGTGGTGGTAGATGCAGGTGGTGACGCGGTTTCTTATTCTTTGATTGAACAGTGAAAATCGTGCCTGAGAATTCAAAAGCAACCGGGGGTTTTATCAAGCGACACTATACTGTTCACCTTTTTGGACCAAGCAGTTCAGCTTCTGTGCTACTGTCTACAGACGTTGCATCTCCATGTTACTATCGACGGCTTTAAATAATTCGTTGCATTTTTCTGCATTTCCAGAAACTATTTTTGGGAGGCACAGTCACCAACTGAACTGAAGGCATGGCGCTCATGTGGAAGAAATAGCCTGCTGATCCGGAACTGACGGAAAACAGAATAACTAAGCAGGATTACCTTTACCTATTGCTCCGGATACAGCGTTCTGCCTTCGTTCTCTCTTAGTGTTAGTTGCCTTCATGAATGCTCCATCGAAATCGGTCTACAGCTCACCTGTGCGTGATACTATTCTGCCGTGTTGAAGTAAAAGTTTGTCCTAAAGGATCTAAATCGACGAACGCAACTAGAATGCAAGACCAATAAGCCAGTGCAAGAAAACAGAAAACACACTAAAGATTAAAAGTTTTATTGAAGGTTCCAGGTCAGAAAATTTCAATCAAGCCAGGTTAGGATGGAGCTGTTTCAGGTATTCCGATAGACCAAATAATGTTAACCTCCACTTCCTACTCTTTTGCAATAATGAAGTGTCCCTAAGGAAAGCATCAACTGACGACTCCGTTGATTATAGGAAAGCCACAAAAGCTTCGTAAACTCATCATCGTCTTACTCTTTTGAACAGTTTAAGAAGCAACCCCTCCCAAGAGAAAACCCACAACATCATCGAAAAAAAACACTGTTCTTCTACAGCAGATCGTTCTAACTCCATCAATCCATTGTTTCTATACCAGAGAGTTCGGTATGCCCTTCATATGTGACAGTACCCGCCAAAGTGATAAACGCTAAGTCCCAGTTCGACAGCTCAAATCAGGGTCTCGTCTCCCTCCTATTACAGAGCCGAAAATCTTCCAATTCTATTATCAACCCACGAAGCAGTGTTGCTGAAACAAACCGAAACTGGGGGGCGGGCATCTTCCACACTTCAATGTCATCTCACATGAACCGGTCCTTTCACTGCACGTCACACTTCACATTCACCAGTGACTAATGGGTAGTGCTGGCAACTTAATCAACTGTTTGTAGTTGTCCTATCCTGTTCAACCAACCCAAAGCGTCCAGTAAGCGAGGCAGTCAATAAATGCAGTGCTTGGGTTTAGTACATTTTCCGCACCTTTTTCAGATTACTTCTCATTGCGAGGAATCGCAACTCAGGGACAATTTAGGTGTTTTCCGATCGACACAGCACTGGTTGTTTTCTGGTTACAGCTAATCTCTTTACTTGTTAGATTCAATAACATTACTTCAGATGAAACTAACAATTGTTGACCACTTGTTGCAAAGTATGTCTAGAGTTGAGTATAATTTCACCACCTGCACGCTGGAAGTTTGGGAAAAATGATCACACAAATTTGATTTGGCTAGAAGCATTATACGTGAATAAAATGAAAGGTGCATGCCCCACATCCTCTGTGGCTCACTGTACCTTCACCCCGAGAACCCTGTGAGATAATGACCCAAATGTCCCCAGGTTTTCCAACGAGCCAGTAAAAAGGGATAGCCCTCCACCGGCTAACTAACCGTCTGATCTGAGATTTAAGTACCGGAACTTTGAAATGGCAGACACTTAATCTACAGGAGTAATCAGGCTTTCCAAAATAGGATTCATTTTTTTCTGTATGCTGTTGTCACCGAGTGCCGTGTATATTCATCGATTCACCGTTAACCTTCATTTACCTTGTCCTTATTCTTCCTTAGTCTCCTCAGGAATGTTACCCTTAGTAGACTAAAATTGCTAACAGTGGTGGAGTCAATGCTTTCTGGGCAAATGTTCAATGAGTTTTTATTCCATCCTGGGACTGCCCGACCGAATAGCCAGTCCGCTAGATGCAACCTCAAATAATCAGTGTGTGACCGTAGTTGCACCCAAGCAACAGCTGACATGAACAGTTTAACAGCGATCGTCGCTTTCGGTTTCAGCTGAATACGACAATGTTCTTTCACTTTTCTCTGATATTGCGTAACTAGTATCTTGCATTCATCAGGTCAGTGTTAGGGTGTAAATGTCCGCTGGCCTCAAGGGGTGTGAGTATGGGTGATCCCTTAGTAAAACTAAGCACAGGATCGTGAAGCGCCAGCGTAGCCATGGTCACCTCGTTGTTTGTAGTGTGACATCTGTTTGATCACTGGGTCGCAGTTTAGGCTACTAGCGCGTCCGTCTGTCGTGTTTCCCGTGCGTTCTGGAGTCCTAGACTCGATTGAATATGTGGCTCAGGACTTGCATTAATGAGTGGATTTGCTCGCCTGCGTGCTGGATTAGCAAAGGTTTGAATAGTGTGGGTCGGCGTTAGCCTATTTGTCCTTAGTGCTGTACTTCCGTTTTTCTGCCTCCGTTCGCTTGATTATCTGTTGACTTTTTTCTGTGCGAATGGAAATCCATGAACAGGCACATGCACAGGTTAATCATGCAGCCATTCATAGACAGAATGCAATCATCACTGAGTTTCACCCCTTTCGGTTTGTATCTAATCTCCTGCAGCATCACAGACACCCGGACGCATATACACACATCCTCCATCCTGCCCATGTTCTATTAGGTCTACCAGTGAAGATAATGGTGTTACACACATATATGAACCGATAGATTGACAGACACACAGATGGACGCAGAGGTGTCGTACACCGGTGAAGCGTGGTGTTTCGAGGCATCGATGGCCCACGGTGCGATCGACTGGTTGGACGAGTTGGGATTTTTTCCTAGAGGTACCTGGAGAAATTGTGCCCAGTCTCGGAGTTGCTGGGTCACAGAGGACAATATTAAAAGAGCAGCTGCCAGTGCAGGACAAAAATACATAGTTGTTATTTCAGTACGCGCACACACGTATGGGTGCGTTCGCACGAACACAGGCAGAAACAGGCGGGCATCCTTAAGCACTACGTTCGCACTTTGCGCATACGTGAGACTTTATATCGATGCCTAAGCTGTGCTAATGTCTGGGGCAAACACACGGACACACCGCATCCAAGCCTACTCTAAGGGGCATGAATACACGTCCGGATATGCGGTTATCGTGCACATTTGTTTCATTTTCGTGTGCGTAGTGCGTGCGTGTGCGCCTGAGTGCCGCTGTCGACCACTGCCATAGTCTATATCGTGAGGAGCATCCGTGGTTGTTTTTTGTTGAAGTGTTCACGACCAATCCCGGCCGAAGACAACAGTCCGCTTTCTATACAATAAGTGATCCGTCCATAATTGCATCTGTGCACTTAAATGTGCGTGTAGGTGTGTGAAAGTATGTTTATCCGTTCTGCAGTCCCAGTGACTACTATTCCTCCTCAATAACCTTGACGATTCCTTGTATCCTCTGCCGACAGACGGCTGATGGGAATCGTCTAGACAACTAAACCCACCATCAACTACATTAGTTTGAACGGGTGACCATTAACCGTGTATTATTTGGCATTCAATCTGCGCAGATTGTTTTTGATTGTCACACAGACATACAATACGGACAAATACGCAATCATAATTCATTCACTTGTGATTGGAATTTTTGTTCAGCCCTATCCGGGATTAGTCCTGATCCAAAGTGGGTCTGTCTGTTATTGGTAATCTGTTCAGATGACCACTCTGCACATCGACTCTAATGTGTTCGTATTTTAATTCTCATATTGCCTGCAATTTGTGTTATCCAGTCCCACCCCACTAAGTGAAGGACTTTTTCCACTACTCGGATACTGTTTTCAGCGCGGTAGAGGATCTGAGTGACATTCGTATCTGGTTCAAAATATAGCTTGCCATTCTCAGCAAACAGAGCAAGCACAGCTCGCGCCCGGTTTACGCCACACCAAAAGCAACAGACAGAACAACAAAGTTAACAAGTATAAATGGCTGGAGATACAGAAGCCACTTTTGTCCTGTCTTTGGATGACGAGCCGGAAGTTGAGAAGACCGCAGAGAATACGTTCGAAGTATGCATCTCGTTGCCGGACGACGCGCCCGAGGTCAAATCGGGATCGATGGATTTGGAACAACAGCTAATCTGGTGTAAGTCTAGAAAATGTGACTTACAGTCCATGTATGCCACCGAGCCCAATTATGTTACCCCATTTCCGTTTATTTTTTCTCACATGCTTGAGCAAAACCTCACACGGTACGTAACAATCTTTTCGGTGCCTAATTTATTAGGTATCTTAGTGTGTTTATTCTATACCGATAAACTCACTGGTCACGTAAAAGGTTATTACGAATGCCTCCGGTTGTGTACAAGAAACTGGATCTTGAGTGAAGGTACAACAATCAATTTCATAGTTTTATTTCATTACTTCTCTTACTTAATTCTCTGACTCCGATTATCTTGGCGGACACATTTGTCCTCGCTGTACAGTGGCGGAGACAGTGTGCTCAGAAGGCCGGAACTTATCATGGTGATTGCATTAGCTGCATTTTTGAGTAAAGTATGCCCAGTGATGGATACGTTTTCACTCCATCAGTAGCTACAATTTACACTGTAAATAGCCAAAACCAATCATGATTCTATCTTAGAGGTTCATCATCAACTATTCAAAGAACACGAATTTAAAATATTTTTCCTTTAAAAAATAAGCAACACTATTCTTTTGCTTAGTACACGTCCAGGGTTTCAATCACCTAGCAGATCGACGTGTATGTATTTATGAACAAACAGAGCAATGATCTTTATGGCGGAATATTACGGGCTTGCTATGGCTAGCAAATGCGACCGAATTCACCGTTCCCTTACTGATAAGGACATAAGGGACATGATGATCGATAATTAAGAATCTATGGCGGTAACTGTCTTATTGCCTAAGTACTACACTCACTAGAAAGGCATTAATGAAGGTGAGCCCTCCTTCCAAATGATGTAGCTTTTCCAATCACTAACACAGGAGTTAAAAGTGGAATGAAAAGATAATAAAAGATATTGATCTATCTAGATTTTCGTTTCATATGAGAAGTCGATTAGTTCATTTACTTGACAACTACATTGTTATGTGACAAAACTTTCTTATCGACCCAAGTTTTCACGCTGGGCTCCAGTGTGTACTGGCAACTCAACAACTATACAGGGAAATGCCTTACGCTCACAATTCGACTCTAACTCACTTCAACTCCAAAAGAATTTCTCATTGTACCGAAAAAGTCACCGGATTCTGGTCTCGGAAAGTGTAAATTTTGATGGACACATCATTGTTCAGTGAAAATTAACTTGTGCAGAGAACGAGAGCCTTCGATGGTCTGTGTTTATATGACTGTTACATTCCTGATAACCGGAATAACTTGTTCATGCATTATAACCACACAAAATCAAATTTCCACCTTGCTAATGATTTACAAATTGGGGGATTGCGCGATGTCATGCTCATTGCGACCACTAGAGTGAGGAGCGAGAAAATAGTCTGTGTCTGCAACAATGATATACCTAACTGTTATTCTTCTGAATACACTGTCTTCAGGCTCTGCACCAAGTCCTTGTATTTTGATTGGTTTTGGTAGAAGTTACATATGAGAAACGACAAAGGTGTTTGAAACTAATAAAAAGAAGGAAAGTTCGGACTTACCATAGTTTACATTGCATCTGCAAAGTATGGGAAGATTTCTTATCATTCTCAGCACAAGAACCTGACTTACAATTATCATCTCCTTCGGTTCCCTGATCGGTTACATCAACATCTTCACAATGGTCACCTTCATTTTCATCCTTTGAATTACCCTGTCGCTTCACATCCCCAACAAAGCCACCTTGATCATCATCAATTTCATCATCAGCATCAGCATCATCATGTTCATCATCATCATCATCGCCATGAGCAACTAATTCATCATTAATCATGTAATCGTTATTATCTATATGCAAGTTTTTCAATATATCATCTTAAGCAAAACAGAATCATCAGTTTATTGTTGCTCTTAATGATGAGTTTTTCTAGATGTTGGCTGTTATGGAACTTTTGGATTATCCAATCATTCTAAATAGAGCTAATCCGTTCTGCAAACCGATCTGTGGGCAGGTAAAACTTTTGCCAGAATGATTTTGTTGTTTATTGATAATGCTATCTGAATCTTCGATAGCCTCACTAAAGAATCGAACGTTTAGGAATTTCGATTCGCATTACTGTTGCACTTACAAACTAATGAACCTGCGACAAATCTTCAACATAGATACGATCCATATTTCGTTTGATCATAAGGTAGCCGTCCGCCCAGTTCTCTGGCAACATCTCTTACTTAAGAATGTGCCAGATGAATTGACTTTAATTTTCCAGTCTCTGCACGAGTTCGTGGCTTCGATGATCTTTCATGCGAGTTCATCACGAGAAGTTTCGTGAATCAGAATTGGCACCTTTCATCTTTTCTTTTCCATTTCGTAAATGAGATGATAATGGAATCAGCCGTATCTTCTTGCGGGAACAGGGGCATTCGCATTTGTTCAGACAGAAAACTGTCTAAGTCGGATTATGCAGATGACTTGGTGCTTCTGAATTGGAATCCATGTAAGTCGCAAGTTTATCTTGGTCGCCTGAGCAATAATAAAGTTACTCCTGAGATGAGGTTCACATACTGGAATTGCAAGTTGGTGTTAAACAATGGAATGACCAGAAGCCAAGCGTTGTGCTTGCGGAGTAATAACTGAGTGAAATGGGTAGATATAAATATTTGAGTTGTGTTAAATCGGATAAGGTGTGTTCGCATATACGGAGAGGGTCGACTGGCACTGGCCGACTTAACCAATCTGAGACACTGCCGTGACATCCGGTTGTCGATCACAGGCAGAGTATACATAGCAGCAGTGCTGTTGGTCCTGCTCTACGTCCCTGAAACAAGTCACTGCGGGTAGATTTGTGAAGATTTTCGGTTTGACTACTACTGTATCCGCAGTATCGAGAAAATACAGTGGTGGAATTTTTCAGAAAGTTAAGGAGTAGGAGTGAGGTACTGGTCCGCTGGGTTCAACCTACAGATCATTTATTAAAATGAGTTGAGCGATGATATCCCATGGTGAATTACTTCATGAAAACATTCAATAAGCGTGAATGGATAAAGGTGAATGGAACCTGTTTTGCCCATGCATACAGACCTGCTGCCTTGTCGTATTCGGTTCACCGAGACAGGTATTGTTTGCAAGATGCGCCTAGGTGGTTAGCCGATGAATTGTGGAAAAGGTATGATAGCACTAACCGGCGGATTAATCGGTGCAGATCAAAAGTGACGACGTGATTGGGATCCGCAAGATCCCCTCAGGCGACATTTGGAGACAGTAGTTGATACGACTCAACACTGTAATCAGTCGCCTTTTTGCTTTCGAAATCACTCTTTTATCGAGTGCTTTAACTTTTGTTACTTTTCCTTCGCTCTTCTATTGTGAGTAGACGGTGCTGCACTGTGGCAACTAAAACAACAACATGCTAGTGTAAGTTTCATCGTTGCAATATCTAAGCTATATTTATCAAAGATTCGCATCTTCTGTAGAGGCAGGAGGGATATTTCGCAATGAAAATTTTTAAGAAGTAGGTTAAACAAAATAGCATAATGCCGAGTTAAGTACTGATGAGTCGTGGCACAAATAACTGCTAAGATTCGATCACTTGTGTTACTCGCCATTCTTTATGAATATCGATACGGATGAATATTTACCTGCCAAGCTTCGATTTACTCTACCGTCTGCATAGCAAATAGCATTCAAATAATGAACACAATCAAAAATTCACATTTGTAATGTTAAGAAAAACTCCAGATTTTGCACAGTGTACTGCCTCACAATGATCTATTTTGGGAGGCTCCATCTATTCACAATGGAGACGCAACAGAAGCCATGAACAAACAACGTTAGTGTGGTTCATAAGTAGAGCGTTAATGCCACGATGTTCTATTCTTTATCACGGGTTTTTCATGAATCGAAAAACGAAGAAATATGTGATGCAAGCAGTCCAGCGAGATTTGACATTCCGCGCCAGAGAACTGCAGAGAGATATACAGCAAAACTGAAATGCGAATTCCAGCAACAGCCCGTGTCACTGAAGGCAACAAGCTTGCGCCGTAAACACATACAGGAAAGATGTTGACACACGAGCACACGCCTTTCTATTGGACTACATTAGCTCAAACAATTCGTCATTCAAAATAATGGAGTGGAGCATCCACATTTGTTTTTTTGGTTCGATTGAATCCACAGCTAACGTTCATCACGCAACGAACGACAGAAGACACGTGTTCTTTTCTCACAGTCGGATTTGATTCTTGATTAGCAGCAGTGACAACGTCGTTTTACTTTTTCTGCGTCACACAGTCTTGTCACCGACTGACTCAGTCGCGTACTCAGCTCTGTTAAGTACTGTGGAAAGCATGATTTAACGCCATTTAGTTTGCTGCAGTTCCGGTGTTCGTGCGCCGACCAGTTCACAATGCCACATCGCAAACATGGATTGGGACTAAAGCACAAGCATAACGGCCATAGTTGTCGTAAGTCTTCACAATTTGATCCGGTTCACCCGAAATAACGTGAAATGATAAACCGAAATAAGTTACCCAAATTAATATTTTACACTTACAATTGATTGAACGGCGATGTCTAGGTTACTCAAATGCTGATTTATATTCAAACAGAAAATTAGATTGGACCATGGTTTTAATTGTTTCAGTCTCATTTACCGTTGCATGTTGAACTTAAATTCGATCAGTCTAAACATCGCAATTCCAGGTAGGTGGTTCTTATCGATATCCTTACCCACTTTGACAGAAATCGCGCAAGCGTGGATGAGTACCATGCAGACTAACTCCGTCAGCTGTCTGCACGCTCTCAGCAATTTCTTGTTGGTCTCACTAAGCTCTATTCATATACAAGCAACAAATTCATCCGCTTACCGCATGTTTACCTAAACACGATTAGCATTACTGGCTCGTTATCGAGATCTCACATAGTAACATAACATGCTCTGAATAAAGTATTGCACAGTTTTACTTGTTCCAAAGAGCAATACAGCCCTTGTCATTCCTAGAATTCCCCCGCACTATTTGCTCTTTGTTCCTAGCTGTCTATTCTGTAGTCGACTTAACCACTGATTTCGAAACTGGGACTATTAACAACGGCCCCAATATGGTTAATGTGAAGCCTGACTAAGGAAAATTACATATATAATACATCTGCTCAAAAAGATTTTGTGCTCCTTACCCTAACATTTACTTCGTGCAATGGTAATCTGATAAGTTTTTAGCCTGACAGAAATTGTTTACAACGATACATCCCTTCTAAAACGCCAGCCTGAGTCGAAGGAAGAAGGCAGTATTGAGAAAACCAAATTTAAGCCCTATATCCCAAGTTGTTTTGAGATTAAAAGTACTAACAGACGTAACTTGAATAAAACATCCCTACTTTATGCTATGTATGACCGATATTGGTCAGGCCTTGTGAGTTACGAATCTTCGTCCTGCAATCTCAATTTCGAATCGTAACATTTCGACCAATTCCTCACTCGATAGCATTTAAGAGACTGGGGCCTCTTTCAGAATGTTATTTGCAGTGTCATTTGTCGTTTGTAAAATGTCATCCGTGGTTGGCAGAAATAAAATAAATCAGTATTTTTCTCTGCTGCCTTCATGTTAGAAATCCCCCAAAACTCATTATCGTTACCCGAACTTGCTGCTTCGATGGTGAGGTAACGCTATGCCCACCTCCGTCCCCTGATGTTCATGTCCATGGAAGATTCAAGATTTTTAAATAAAGCCTCGTAGACTGGTGTCTAAGCAATCAAAAACCTTCACTTTTGGATTGAATATATCACACAGGACGTAGCATGCCTTTAACGTGAGATGTAACTCGTAGCTTGACTGGTGTTGTGCTGTCCTTTCGCGGTACTATTGTTGTTAATGAGGGTGACTTGCTATTTGGGTAATATTGAAGCTCAGTTAGAATTTACTCGGAATTTTACAAATGACCTTAATTGCTCCTTTAAATCACCGTTGAAAATTCACATTCGAAAGGAAATTATACCAAAGAGTGCGTGCTTTCAAATATGGCACTACATCGCGCTCTGAACGTGTTCTGAAATGACATGCAGTGAATCAACACAGACAACATCGAACACGTGATCGAATATAAGTGTAGCCTTGTGTCAGGGTTTATTATTCGTCGAGTATGGTATACATGTTATGATCAAGTCAATTTACTGCAACTATCTACAGTTTGTGATTGCTTCAGCTGGTTTATATAATGAGGGGAATTATTCGAGCAGTTGTCATATCTCGAGCATAAATTCCAATGGCGATTCGTATTCATCTCAGTATGACTATAGTGAGATATATAGAAATATGTAGCACAAATTAACTGAAAACTGGATGGGAATAAATTGTGACAGTCATTGTACTAATTAAACGTCTGGTTCGGACTAGCCCCTTGGTGGTGATTGGGCTGGGGTACGTTGAGTAAGTGCAAAAGTGGTCTTGAATGTAAGATAAAATCAATTCACCTCGACTATGGATAATTTAATTGCAGTTGTATTATTCTACGCACTTGTATTTACTTCTTAGCCATCGGATTCGACCAATCTAAATGATCAAGCTCAACCCCAGCCACGTCTGGCAATGGGAAATACAGTAAAGTTGAACCTCGTTATTCGTTTGGGTTTCTGTACTTGGACTACCATAAATGACCTGACTAGCAGTGAAATTCGACCAAGGAAAATTAATAGATAACTTTGCTTCATTAAGCAAGCAGCTCAGAGAGTCAGACGAATGGACGTTTTTCATCCGTGATCATTCGTAATCCATCACGTGTTATGTGGTGATTAACAGAGTTTTGACAAATTCACAGCCCTTAGCTGGCATAAGAATTGATCCAATTTTATATATCTGTCAAAAAGCATTAGCGAAGCGAATGAAACAACAGCACTTCCGTAAGGAATATTATTATACATCTATGTTCAAACCACTGCACCACTGCATTGTTAGAGAAATTGTAGCAAAGTATGGAGGATTCCTAGAAATACGCTGAATGAAGTCAGATTACCTAGTTTTGCAGCCACTGATTTTCGCTAACACTAGCCAGCAAGATAGCCATATAACCTTCAAACCTGAATTAATAAATAAAGATGGACTATATGCGTTTAAACAATTCCAAGCTAAATAGAACATCCGTGTGTATTTGGCACTATACGATCTTGAGAACCTCAACCGAGTACTTGATCACGACCTTGAGCTTATGAACCATCACTGCTATAGGCACAGCTACCAAGATGAGAAATACTCAGCACAACGATCAACAAAACAGAGTTCTTCCGGTAGCTTCATTTTTGCTGAAGGTTCGATTTTCCTACCTGTAGAATGTTGCATTTGCGTAAGCTCTTTGATGTTGCAGATCATGAATAGCTCCGCGGTTACCAGCAGGACTGAAACAACAGGGTTTTGCTAACCAGGCAGATGATCAGAAATGTCTGTTTTACTTTCGAAGTAAGTTTTCACATTTTGGCAACACAGCTGACAAAGGATGAGAATAAATGATTTGCAAATTTGATGTAAGGTAATCGAATACGCAGGTACTTAGCCACTAAAAATGCCTTGAAGATTTTTGGGGATTAGAAAGCGCTTTACATGCTACCAGCTGACTTACATAACCCGAAAATGTTTACCCACTTTGATTTGAATTATTCGGTGTATCTAAGCCACAAACCCAGTGCTATAAAATAACTGGTGTTGTCGTAATCAGTGGGCTAGTTTGGCAGAATCCACATTGATAGAAGGCAACTCACGATTTTCAGACTCGTTGCCTCACCTGATATATTGGAGCATTAGGTGGTTTTTGCGGTTCAAAATTCAGGGTCAGACTAGCCGATTCCCCCCCCTTATATACTAGACCCTAGCGGCTATATGCCATGTCACAAAAAAGTGGAATAATAAAGCCAGTTGAATGGGCGCCAAATTATTTCAGGATATCAGTTGGAAGAGTTTCTGATGGATGCACATGGGTGTATCTAATTTTTTGGTTGATTTGGCCTAAGTATAACAAAACAGCGACTAGTCTAGCTTTATTCATTGGGTTAACCTCGTCTGTCATTTTCAAAAGGGATAGGATAGAACATCTTAGCAGGATCCGAAAGATGTTCTTGATTAATAATTTGTTTTAAAGCAGTGCTAGTAGCCAGATGTCATGTAAAATTGGGACTACATTTAGCAACTTGAATTCAAAAAGCAGCTGCACAAGTTGAAATTGAATCCGATTAGTTGCTGGATGTCATTGGGTCTACGCGACACTGAATGTTCCTGCACGTGATTTGCATTCAACAGGCGCCTCCGTGAATGCTTAGTTGTACAGCATCTGCCCGTTCTGCGGTTCTACTCCGGCTCGTGGAGTGAAACTTTAACAATATGTGGGTCCTTGCCCCACCTCAAAACATTTGAAGATTACATAGTGAATTCCTCAGCCATCCGAATGATAATAATGCTTACTCATTTACATCGCCCATGAACAAAAAGTACTAACCATTTTCCGAACTGAATCATCGCATTTTTTTGGTCACCTACGACTGAACTAAGTGTCGTGAATTATGATTATACTTTGGTCCACTGAAGTACCAATAAACACGTTTTTATGATAAACTGAGTAAACTTTCTTTTGAAAAGGAAAACAGGTATTTAGCCGCCAACATCTTATCATCTGGGGCTCTGCAACTGAACATCACTGCACGAACCCAAAAAAGCGGTCCAGACCGAAAAGCATCGGAATATTCTGATATAATGCCACTTTAAAAATTATTTTTAAGAAAAATAACTTTGAGGACCGAGTGAACATAAGAAATGTGACGTTCCTGGGCTAAACACCGGTCATTATAATCATTTCGTAGCTTGCATTACTAATAAACTGAAGGCGGTAACAAGGGTATCCGTAGGTTAACAATGTGAATTATCCCTGAATCTCAGAGTATCCTTATCTTAACCCACTTCAGCTGAGACTAATATAGACGCCTTCTCATTTCATCACTCTTCCTCTGAAAAACATCAACATTCGTTGACCTCAAAACATCCTAATACATTTTGTTCTTAGCCGAATAAAGCGAGTTAGATGTGATTGCAGCTTGTGTCTTAAGACGAACGAGTTGTAGATCAGGGCCAAACACTGCAGGTTTTCTCCAGCACTTGAAGCAGACGGGTGAGTGGCGACATTCTATTTGAAATGCCTGTCGAATCCCAGATAAAGAACTTATCTTAAATCTGTTACGGCTTTTCACTCCAGTCTTCATTGATGAGCCGCCGTAACACGAACCACCAAGAACAGGGGTCACATTAACATTCATCAGTTTAGGGCTTGGTTGCACACAGGCCGTCACGACAGAAACAGCACAAAGTCTAAGAAGACAACGCATTTGTTGGCGACATTTGAAGAAACTTGGCCCACCCCAACTGAGAACGCATGACCAATTTCTACTTTTAGCTGCCAGTAGGCACGGTTAGCGGATGACCGACGATTGACCAAAATACGTTATACTTTCTCATTCGCCTCATCGTTCATTATTTGCGCTCCTGTGAAGCAGCTGGACACTCTCTTGTCCAAACATCATTAAACTATTACTCACAAAATTGGTTTTTCATTCGAATCTAATCTGTATAATCAAGGGTGCGTATGAAAGCCCGTCGGTGAAAAGTCTATAGGAGAGTCACTACTGTCACTCGTTGTTGAACTGAATGAACCTTAACAATATACGCATAACTATAGTCTGGGGTAGGTTATATATGTATATATATGAGAGTTTCTTGTCCTCTTAACTAAATGTTCAACAGCTTGCAGTAATCCAGACCGACTGTCTTTGCAGAATTTGACATCAAATTTTTTTGTACGATGAATGTGTTGCCTTATTTATCCAGCTGTTTGCTTCGAACACCTTAAAGGGAAATTTTTCAGGTGATTCTGAATGCCAGATTTGATCCCACGTCGAAATAAACAAGAATAAGCGAGAATTAGTAATTGTATGGTCCAGTTATAATTTGGCCTTTGTGCTAGTTTTGTCTACATCTATTTTTGTGTGTGCATCAGTACGTCGCTCATTCTTTGGCGAAACCTCACACTGATAATAAATGTATTTAAGAAGACTTATTAAGGTCTCTGTGCAAAATCACTCGCGTAATCTTAACTGTTCTGGATCTCCTAAAAATAGCAAAATTTTCAAATTATTCAATGCAGTTGATACAATTTGCATAATTAAATAACTCATCATACCGCGATATCATTGAAAATTCCGAGAGCACATCGTTCCTCTTACGTCATCTATTTCGTAAATCATTAGTGCCAACGGTTATGCTCCTCGAAAACCCGGCCGAAGTAGACGATTACAATCTGACCATGTGATCCGAATGCGCCCAGTGAATCAATTTGAGAAAGTATCAATGATGAGGTCTAGAGAATATGTGACGACCAGAATATACATTAATTTTGTTTTTTTCATCGCATGCTGCAAGTAGAACCATTTTATAATGAAACTAGAACCTACACGGCTCAAACATCCCGTTGTTAGCATTTAGAAGTTTCGAACGAATCGCTAACAATAACCATAAAATACGAAATAGAAAACGTTTTACTGAAATGCATTTCAAATTTCTGTCAGTAAAAAAGAAGAGGTACGATCATTTAAAAGTGATTTGGTGCCCCTTTTATTTGTTTCTTGAACAATGGCAAGAGAGCAAATTTACCCTCTGGGTTTATTGTGATTGACCGATGCCTAGACATATGAGGTTTTGTCTCTCGGCAAACGAAGGCTCACGTGTTTGACAGTAGTTATACTGAAACATGTCACGGTTATGCATAACGATATAATGTCAATTGATTAGAACAAACATTTAAATATTCTGATAGAATCCTCAAATTCAGGCAAAATAAAAGGGAACAAGTTAGTGTACACTTGAGCGGATTTCCTGCAGGTAATCACTCTCGTTCTGCTTTTTTTAGTACTGAAACATGCAATAGAAACAAAATAACGTCAGACTCTTAGAATGTTACCATCATGTTCCTTAGTCGAAATATATTATTGCTGACAGCTACTTTACAACTGATAAATAAGAAAAACCCTAGTTATCTGGAGTAAAATGCTGATATACGATAGCCAATACTGAAGAACTTTGCCAAAATGTCGAGTAAAACCACACGATCAAGTTTCTAAAGCAATAATGAAGTAAGAATTTTTTCCACGTCTGTTTTGGTACTTCCCTCACACTAAACATTAGGAATGATCTAAATAGCAAAACTGTCAACAAACAAGAAAACTAGTCTATTCGAAGAGGGCGAATTTAGTTGAACATTTAACTTACCTTTCAGTATCACATCAGTGCAAAAATGTCCATCAGTAATGGTTGTCAAATGATGTTTTGTTACAACCAAACATAGTGACTGGAACAATTTAACTGACTTCATATTTTGATGAGAAGGTCTGCGAAATCACAAGGCCAAAATGAAAGACTGGAGTTTACGATTTTCTTCAAGGAGGGTAATAGGAAAAGGATTTAAATTCTTCAGAATAGCTTCAGGCTTCAAAAGATTAATCTTCGATGTGTCTAGTCAGTGTATGTAAACTGTAATACTTGATAAACCCAAGTCTGCGATGAATACACTCGATCGATTAGAAACCGCCTATTCCTATGTGAAGGTCAATGTATTTTGTTGGCCGAATTTTAGCTTGTCAATCTCGTACACCTGGTGATAAACACGCACCTAGTTCCATTATGCGAACGTAGGGGTGAAATAAAAATACTATGGTGTGTAGAAGCAGTATTTTAGACTTTGTCATTACATAAACTCTGTATAGTGAGATCCATGTGGATTTTTTGCAGAAAGTTTCCATTTGAAACAACTTTTTTGTGCGTGAGTTTGGGAAAGTAATGAGTACAGCTGCAGGCAAAAATCCACCATTGCTTCTGGCTTTTGTTCGCTGGAATTGTATAAATACTTCTAGTTTCCAATTGAGTTTTTCAGTTCTCTCGGTCTATGTCACGTTAAATTTCAAGTGCAACATTCATACACCTGTGATTACTTCTAATAATTGTAATGCTGTGTAGGTCGCCCTATGAATCTTGAAATTGTGCTGAAAATTGAGGATTGTATTTTTTAGGCATCGTTTCAGATATTTACTTGCACGGTACTGATTCACAACCCTGTACGCCTGTATTTATCGTTGGCAATAATTGTATGAGTGCGACACGAATTGGGTGATTCGAAAGTGCAATTGAGCTATTCCTAACCTAGAAAAACGTACTTACGAAAGTGAAAATAAAAGTAAAAGTAGACAGAGATGGCATGCACTCAGCAGACTATCAGGTAATTTGCTAAGAAAAACGTGGCCACACGGAAGACGTGAATGTCACAGTCCAGGCTTGAACGATGGAACAACTTTAATGACATTTATTAAGAGCCTTTTACTTAGGCTCTTGATATTCCCGAACTTGGTGTCAGCAGTCACCAGATTTCCAAAGCACTGTAGGATTGCGATATTATTCATCCCGATGTTATTCTCACAAAATAACAAACTCAAATAGATTGTGCCATCATTTTCAGCAAGCGATTTGATTGCTGGTCCAATACACCTTGCAGTGCACAAAAAATAATGCACAAAAATCTTGAGGTGATTTCATGGAACATCAATTACAGAGCATCTCCGTATTTTGAACAGGGTAAACATACTCAACCAAATGTTTTTTTCGGAAAAATTATAATTAGTAATCTTCTAGACTTTTCAGAGGTTCAAAACCTACTTCCAAAACGGCAATGAATGTTAAGTTCGAGTTATTCGGAATTTGGTCCAACCATCCCTTTGGTCGGCATGCACTAAGAGAAATAATTCATAAACAACTATTTTAAGCTTCTTTTCTAAATGTTGTCCTCCTTTCCGGAACTGCTGGGTTGAAGATATTTTCACTTCTATAAGCCAAATAGTACAGTATATATATATATATATGAATAAATACATAAATATAGGGAGAGAGAGATGGAGAGGCATGAAGGGAGAGATAGGATGAAAGCATTGCACGACTGCCTTTTCTTCAACCGCATCAGTGTTCATGCTTTGTGCTGAACACAAAAATACTTGGCTTGGACAAAGGTTTGGGTGGATCACAGGTGAGAAGAAATTCACGCTAGCTCTCAATTCTTTATCAAACCTTACCACCAAAAGGGCGCACCAGAACACGGTTTTCAGCCAGAGGAAGAATCTGCTTTATAGAAAAACTCTGAGTTCAAGGCCTGTTTTGTGTCACTGGAGAGTGGTTCTTGGATGACAGTCAATAGATTTTTTGTTTAAAATACCACAAATTATCTTCGGACTCTTTCGCATCTATGGATTTATTTATAGTCTTGCTGATATTTGTACGTGGCGACTTGTATTGATTAAACTCAGTTGTGCGACGTGCATCGTGTTCTTGGATTTAACAATGAATCCGTACCATGGATTGTAGAGGCCAACAGCCTCGAAGAGCGACGAGGCACATGTACCGGTAAATCCAGTCGAATCCTCCTCCCAACCAAATCACCTCCTCTAAACAGCATGGTTTCACGATTGATTCGTCAAAGTAGCAGAACTGTATTCCCATTGCCGTGTCTCAGTGTATCGATTTGCCAAGTGGAAATGTTACTTGCAATTATTTATTGTCCAATAAATTGTCGTGATCGAGACAGCTACTAGATTGTCACAATTATCAACATTGAGAGAAGAAGTGAGGAGTCATTTGGTTAAAAAAAATAAAATCGATAGTTATCGCTTGAAGGTTGATTTGAGAATATTCGATTCCCATCCGAGAAAGAAAAGTTTATGCGAGAAAAGAACAGTTCACTTTTATGAACTTGAAACTTGACCGCCAGCAGTACGCTGGTTAGCAGCCTGCAGTTTAGATATTCATGTCTCAGATTCATTTTCTCGCAAAGTTGGCCAATTCCCGAGGTTAACAATGTTCAGTTGAGCACGATCACCTCTCTGATTTGAGGAAGTTTGTTACGAATGGCTTTTTTATGTAGCCTTAAATCAAAACAATGGCAAGTTCACCGCCAATTGTAGGTGACACCAGGTACTAAAATACACCTGGTATTAAGAGGGTTAAATAATCCCGGCATAAAAATTTGGATGTGAGGTATACCGCTTTCGGCATCACCACTAAGATTTACGGTTGCACCTAAACGTGCAAACAACTGTTGGATTCAACGTACGCTTAAGTCTTTCTGTAGTCAGTAAGACAAGGATCATGAACAAATTGTCCAAATTCAGTACAAAACACTTGTTTTGTTTAGAGCACCCAATTGTGCCGAGCGAGCTACAAGTGAATGGCATGGGAGTGAATGGTCCTCTGCTGCCATGAATAACAGTTGTTGTGAGGTTAAGCGAAATTCAAGAGAAAGAAAAGTAGAACAAAATCCCTTAATCAGACGAAGTACGTGAGGGAGTCACATCACTTCTCCGTTTCATGAGCTGATTTACGGTGTTCACCGAAGGGAGTAGTCAAAGTAGTCAGCTTACTTGAGCTGGCGTGATATGTGGTGGGATTAGCTTTTTCTGTAAGATGGCTAACGGTGTAGGAAAATGCAAATACAGCAACACCCCATAGGTCGATCGTGACTGCTAAATATTTGGCGAATAACTGGTGAGGGCCTGAGATAAAATTCAGTGCTGCATGAACTGAATTCAAATGGGTGCCAAGCAGACAATTGTCGATACGGTAAGCGGCCGGTAAGCGGTTTGAGCTTCAAATAGGTGTTTGTAAAAATCTGCGTTCAAGTAGGTCTGAATTGATGAAAAGTGAGCAGAACTGAGTGCCTCTCTTTTACAAAACGATTTAACAACTAGCAAGAGCCACTTGAAGGGAGTAAACGGAATAGAGCAATCATGGGCAATGTACTGGCATTGATACGTGTGGGTGTATCCCGCTAACACGTAACTTACTCTAACGAACATTACTCTCTCATCCATTTTCCATCGGGGATCGCAGGTAGTGCGGTTCGTACCAATGCCTGATAGAACTGGAATCTGAGCTCAGTCACACTGGACTTCTGTGCTGCCGGTTATGAACCCTGACTAGGCGGGTATAATGTCTCGATACTGTCATGCTCCTATATGGTACAATGTTTGAAATGAAACAGTGTTAGTCGTGAGTCTTTTCAGCAAGCCTTTCACGAATAAGTAAGATTACTGTCGAATATAGCAAACCACTTGCAGGCAATTCAGATTAACGAAAGCGCTGTCAAGGGTGCGCAGTAGAACAGCTGCGGTGAGACAAGGAGAAACGCAACAGGAAAGAATAGTTTGATATTAGACAAGAAAAGCTTTAGTCAGTTGGATTTTGTAGTTTTCTTGTCCTGTAGTCTAATTAATTTTCTCTAAGTGCATCAAGTTCTGCTGCATTGTCACATCAGTCCACCAAACAGTCCGATTCTAAACTGGGTATGAAGAATTGGGTACAGATGACATTGGAAGCCAGTTTTGCAGTCCGATTAACCTGTTGCAGATGTGTTCAAATGTATCCCCCCACTGATCCACATTTGTTGGAGGAAAGGTCTAGAAACAAATTTATATGCGAACTCAAAGTATCCTCTGGTACAAACACTCTAAGTATCAAGATTTGAACAGAGCTCAAAAAACTGGGTAGGTTCGATGAAACCGGCCGCTTTTCAACAGCACGCTCATTAGAGGAGCAATGTATTGGTAGATTCTCCCCTTTATAATTTATCTACCACTATCAATTCTAAGTTCAGTGTCGACGTTGTATTTTCCTGATTATCCTCAGTTGCAATTTATACTGCTCTGGTTCGAAGCTGCATTGGGTGACAAAAAGACCTTACATTTTCAAGATCCTTGTAGCTGTTTTACAACTCCATTATTTCGATCAAGGACTTGTCCCTCTATTCTCCCATCCAAATTTATGTTAAAGCGTGGGTTATCATATACTGACAAAGAAGTACGCCATCATTTTATGGACAAGTGAACTGCTAGCATTATCGACAGACACAATGCTGTTAACTGCGAAAAGATTCCTCAAGCAAAACGAAATTCTCATATATTAGTTGAGACCACGTTGGCTGTAGGTTTTTCGATCGTTTTTTCAACAGTCAGCTCTACATTCTTTGGCAGCTTTCCAATAATGTGTGCCTGGAAGGAAATTCCGAACCACACTAGTGCATTCCGCGTTCGAATGTCGCAGACTGAGCCTCAGCGTGTATGCACTGCGGATGATGCTGAGTAAGGTAGACAGGAAAGGTATTTTATTTTAATCTAGCCCATGTTGATTTGTGGTCTCAACATCAGTCGTTCCAACTTATGTAAATTGTATAATGGTTTGTTGTTGTTTTTCGGATCAAAAAATCTCATGCATCGAGGGTCGCACACTTGGGATATCAATCGCCCTGACAAAACTTTTGTGGCCATCTCATGCTTTCCAATTCTTAAGCTTAGGTATTGCCGAGTTGATGGCAATAGACAATGGAAACACGGTGGTCCTCTACTAGGGATGAACTACTTGGAGCTTATATCCACAAAATGGTCATGGTTTTTCTAATCTATCAGTAATTTAATAAAATTTGAGGGAAAATCTTTCGAAGTATAGCGAGTAAACGATGCGTCTTCTGATGTTTCCAAGTTTGCAAGCTTTAAAATGTCAATTGCACTGCGCTGACCAAAAAGGTGCCCAGGAACCGACTACCGGAGTAGCGGCGGTGTGGGCAAGTCGTTTGTATTGCTGGCTTTTAAAAATTGCATGTGTTCATTATTTCGGTTGTAGCATGTGACTGTAGGGCTGTGCGTTCGCAGTGGTGTACCGCAGTTTTGCTCGCTTCTCTCTCCGAAACCAGAGAGCAAAAGTAAATTATATTTACAGTTGATAACCCGAATTACAGGAGAAAGGTGCTGATAAGTCTGAATCAGCATTTTTCTTACAGTTGGTGTATTATGCTTAAGACAGTCATTTCTAAGATTCTCAAACACATACTTCTACATTAATTCAGCCAGACAACAGTAAGAAGGGGAACCAGATGGACCTAGCAATTACTAAGGTTACCGTTCAATATAGAAATATATATACATAAATTGATTCATGAACCGTGTAATATATGGCTGCGAGTTTAACTTTAATGTGCCCATAAATTTAAACACTATTTGAGGGCTTACGATTAAGGTCGCTCTGGCCAAGTTGGGTGACCGTAGCTGAGTGATTAGTCTCCAAATAGTAGGAAATCCTTGGATGTATGGATGAACTTCAAATAACCTTTGTGCAATTTAACAAAAACCGATGCTGATCACTTTAGCTCAACATTCCAATCTAATTACATTCGGTGAGGCATTTTCCAAGGTCTACTCCTGTTCGCATGGCACATGCCAGCACAAATTTCATGTTTCCGAGACCGGATGATCAACCTATCCTCAGTGATGTTAAGCAAATAATCAGTCCACTGAATCTATGCAGCCCAGTCAATTGTGCTTTAGCAGAAGCAAGCGAACTTGTTTTCAAGATGATTGTTTCTGTGGCACTGACATTCCAGTCACCGCAAAATCCACGTTTGTCCCGAACGTTTGTTTAATTTGGTGTTCTGCCTGACGTATGTTGTGGATTGGGTTCAAGATTAGAGATGAGTTCTAGCGTGAACAATCCCAAAAATACAACCAAAATTTTAACTCTTACTGATCTTTCACTTATTCAAACTCTACGCTCCATAGTCAAAGCTAGTCTGCCAGCGGTGCCCAGTGAGAGCAGGTGTTCATTGAGACAGCGGCCGGCTAAGGTGCCGGAGGACATTTCTGAAGCGAGTATAATAAGAATGAAAAATGTACACCATACTTCAGTCACTTTCACTTTAGAGTTTAACCGCCAGCCGTATGGTGCTTTTTCAGGTAGGTTAACAGAACGGCTTTCAAGATGGGGGCTGTGCACCAACGAGCCAACTTGCCCTAATTGATCTGTGGCAGCTGTCGAGCGCAGCCAGTTCTCAATGACATGATTGTTTTCTGCCCCGCTAGATGAACAAATATGTAGAAGCCACTGCCGAGTTATTTATGCAGAGTGCAACTAACGATGACCTTTGCCACTTGTCCCAATTTATTTATGCAAAATGCTTTCACTTACCTTGAACGGCTTACACTTATGAACTTCGGACTCAAAAAATCTGTTTAATTTGCGGGTTGCTTGTGGGAATGAAAAGACCGGACCGATTGCCTCTAATAAAACGCAGAGAAGGGGTCTGAATGCCATCTAATCACCGGCTTCCGTGGATCAGTTAGGTTAAACTGACTTGCGCAGTACGATGGATAACTTATGAAAATAAAATTAACAGGTCTGCAAGATTTGATATAGAAAATAATGGTCTGTCATGGTGACAGTGCACAAAATCGACGCTTAGGTCTCATCCTACCAAAGTAACTGTAGGTAGACTTCCAACGATTGTTACTCAGACAGTGTCTCTTTTAGTAACAAAATATCCACATTGGTAACTTCAGTAGGAAACCTCGTGTTCTTAAGATTGCTTGTTGCACAATCATAGTTATGAACATGGAAAACAAATGTGACTTATTTTCTTGACTTTACGAAAAACACTACAGTTGCTATTCCCATCAAAACAGAAGCTAATCCACCCCTCGATTGTTTCCTATTTTTGTTGTTCGATAAACTAGCCTGAGACTACGTGCTGCAGCACCATGATTGGGGACCCCATCCTAGCTTATCTCTATGATTGGCAAATCTGAATAAAGTTTCAATCGGAATTGCCCTTTTTATTCACCCAAGGCCAGGAATTCGATGGTCGACGCATGTCTTTTGAATCGGTGACGCCGAATCCCTTGACGGTTATTAGTGCGTCCCGGTTATGGGCATCGTGCTGCGCGAGGGATGGACTCGATGCCAGAGGACAGTAAGCCGTATGTGGTTACACTAGTCTCCCCAATTAATGTGCTACTTTGCCGGAATTGGAATAACGCACCGGGAAATTTAAACAATCCTGATGAATTTATATTTTGGGGCCATCTGTACTTTTCCCAATCAAATAGCATTTTCAATTAAGATAATTTCTGTTTTCTGTATGTGAGTGTTAATCAAAGCTCACTGCATCAAAAATATCCTTTTATCTCTATCCCTGTAATCATAATTCCATCACCTTAAATAGTAGTATTATGTTATCTTTACTGTTTCGTGACTATATAAAACTTTACCTATCTTACTGGTTTCAGTTTACGAATTCCTAGAACGGGAAAAACCGATTTTCGACCAAAAGTTTGAACACCCCGCGCAGGTAAGTTTAATCAATATGATATTTGAAGCAAAGGCATGTTAAAATTTCTGTTTTGTAAGCTCAAAGTTGCATGCAGCTTGTAAAGGAAAAAAAGATTTCTGGACTCGTCCCTATTTGGCAAGGTTTCATAATATAGTACTAATAATTTACTGAACCCATCTGCGTTGATCTTGATAACAACAGTCATAAGCTCTCTGGTGGATACTATTGCTGATATCACATGGAATCACCAATCGCAATTTTGTAGGACTCAAAACTGAGCGAATGATGCTGACTGGAATGCAGTACGAATTAGTGAAGAAAGACTCGGCTGATTAACCTAGGAACTTTTATTGATTTTCCGTTAATCCATTCAGTTTCGAACTTTGTTAACTTTTGTTCACGACTTGTATTATATGGACTTGGTCAACCTTTCCATCCACACTCCCTATTACGCACCACGGTGCCAACGCGGCTAGTTGACAGTTAAAAGTACTAATGTTGCCTTTACATTCCGAGTGTATGAGTTAATTATCACCAGAACAAAATATGGTGTTTCTGACAATGTTCACCTCCGTGTAACTTGGAAGTCGGTACCCCAGTCCCACACATGTCCAGCTGTTTAATTTCAGCTTAGTGTTACTCTGGTTTTCGATTGACTGTTCAATTATCCGACTACTTGTGTGAGCAACTGTCTGGTGACTGACTACTTGTCGGTGTGACTCACTGTTGTCAGTTTGTCCTGTATAAATGTGACCGAGAGTGAATTCGATAAAAGATTTTGGTCACCCACATCTCGATTTCGGATCAAATCAACGCAGGCTTTAGGTACAGCTCAGCCCACCTTTGTTTTATACTCAAAGAATGGCAACATTGCTGAGTAATGAACTTTAAACATTGAAACGGTATCTAAATTCGGCCTTCCACTCGTTGTAGTTTGTACTCACTGAAATTGTCCGCTCCATAGCTGAACATTCTTTCCCGTGGATCACCGACGGACTCAAACGCATTGTTTTTTTTAGAACAATGCCTGTTTGGACGATTTCGATCGTCTGAAAACTTTGGGAACCGGCTCGTTCGGGCGAGTGATGCTGGTTCGGCACAAGAAAAACCGCAATTACTACGCGATGAAAATTTTGGAGAAGCAGAAAGTGAGCAATCTTAAGTATACGTTGCAATCTATCAGTTCATTGCACCATTCGTTCTGACGGAGTAGAGCATCACAAGAAAAGTGTATTTGATTGCCTTTAGAACAATTGTTCACCTTTTTTGCAATGCCATTGATCCAGCATACTATATGTAAGTAACACTTTATGTTGATACCTAATTAATCACGTAGGTGATCGTCACCCTAAACCGGTTAGTAAACATGCACTGAGACCAATGCGTTGTATGTTTACTGGGATCCAACCTCATATCGGCTTCCGGGATACAGCGAAAGTTTTTATCACCGTTCGCGCGCACCCAGTTGCGGCAGCCATTCGGTCGGGATCGATAGGGTTGGCGGAATTTTGGTAGTGTCCCATGCATCGATCGAAGCACAAAACAACATGCAAGTCAGTAAGACACAAGAATAATGTGCATGTGAACCCTAACCGGGATTGGGCGATCGATGCCTGTGTTAGTGGACACCTTCATTTGTATCAAACTTTGTCGAAATTTGCATGTACGACAAAACTTAAATCAAAAATTCAGGTGAGATTTTTTAACACTATTTGAATCAGGTTCAAAATGATTTCGAATTCCTGAATCGCGAACACATGGAGTTAAAAAAAGTTAGTCCAATTAAAGAAAAAGTGCTACCATTGATTCAATTCTCATTTGCCGCATCTAATCTGACAACTGATCTCTATGGCGACAAATCAATCCCTTCATTTTAGTGAGCTTTACCTAATGATACTGGTGTATTCGATTTGCTATATAGACCTATCCGAATTTCGCATGTTTCAAGTAGAGCTCATGAAAATGAAGCCTGCCTCGTTTGTGCTGTAGTGTTCCATTCTCACATTAAGCCAGCCGTTGCTCAAATTAAGTTGACATTTTCAATCCAGTGTGATCTTTCGAAAGACGATTTCGGAATGATACAAATACGGTATTGCCAAAGACCAACACCGGACTAAATGAGAATAACGGGAAAGTATTTCCGTGCGCACTTTATCGAGCACGGGAGTTGCGTTACCTCCCTAATGTTCCTTCCCCATCCTACCGACTGTTTGACATAAGCCATATTTCCACATAGGGTGGGAGATCACTTGGGAGTCCACTCCGGAATGGGTCATTATCTTACGGAGACCCACCCAGAGTTATTTGCCATAGGGTGTGGCCAGCGATGCATAACCAGTTTGAGGCGTTAGGTGAACGATGTCCCTCTTCACACGTGCATGTGATTGATACTCCACCGTTTACGAAAGGTCAGACCAACAAAACTGGCCATTTCTGCGCTGTTCATGTAGGTTTGATTGGCTTTCAAAGATTCTAAACCAGCGTGACAATATTGCGCGAACCCCCGGTAAACGCGTCAAAACGAGAACGCATAAATCGGTTTCGAAGAGTTGCATTTTTAGATTGTCAATCTCGAAATAATCCAATTTCCCCACACTTATTTGTCTTTCTTTTTCCACATCCTGTTGATCGTTTGTCATCTCCCTATTGAAGTCATAACATTGAGTCATTCATGTTTTGAAAAAGACGTGAAGCAAATCTCGTAGTAAAGGATGTGATGTTGCTTACTGAAATTCACCTGCGTACTAATCATGTAAAACACTTTCAGTGAAGCAAAAAATCATCGTCCAATACAATCATTAAGTTGCACGTTGAAAATCAAAGGTATTCATTCTATTGCTGTCAGAATAAAGCTGTAGACCACATCTACTTTGCAGTCTCGCCTACAATTCCACATAAATGACCGTTCTTGTAGTGAAAAACGCACTTCCAAATTTGTTAATTTGGCACAGCCTTCTGTTAGCTGTGTTGCCGATAAACTTCTAATATTACTAAAATGTCGAGAATTTTCTTTCCAAATTCTCCCAAATATCAGATTCACTTCGCAGTGCGTTCCACCCATTCAGTTCTCCTGGTCCTCGCCCTGTTTCTGTATCTTACGTTTTGCTAACTCATGCTCTGCAAACCAACCAACCAACCAATCCCAAAATGATATATCGCATATTATTGATGGTGTACAATTTTTGCACCCCAACAATCCTACTTTCACGTAGTCGTTTCGGGTTCCTTATCGCCACTTAAAAGCGTGCTCTTCAACAAATGAATAATGCCGTGTGAAATGAATGAGTAACTAAGAACAATCGCATGTTGAAAAACGTTGACCAGGTAACAATTTGTTTTATGCCCCCTTTCCCAAGATTTCGAGATTATTTTTGGCTTGCCTAACACCATCTACTCCAAGCATTTCTTAAATTACTATTAGGTTGACAATGTACATTATTTTGACTAACCGTGAAACTAATTTCATAAAACCTGAAACCAACAAAACATTGGAATGGACAATCAACATGGACGAGAACTTGGTGTTCAGGTTCCTCCATCTCATATGACAAAAAACGTTCCTGTTATGAGATAATTAACCAACATGAAATAAAATCGCGATTCAATATGAATGAAACTATATGGGAGCCACTAAAGGTTATTATTCACTTGTACCGAGGTGACTCCTTATGATGATGAAGGCTACATCAAGGTGGAACTCACAGTCAGTTCGAAACATTTATACGTGGCAAGACTCGAATAAGCAAAACGTCCTTCCTTGTTTGCTTGCCCTTAGCAATCACTACACTAGTCGCCCCTAGCTTAATAGCCAGTTTTCAATGGCTGGTTGACCTCACAAGACAACATCGTAGGTGCTACCCGACTTAAGCTGTGGGGGCACTTGAATGGGCTCGATAATTCAGGAGTTACGTGGTTAAACATTGTGTAGGTCCGCAGCGAAAACATTTCTCTCAGTCGGCGGTGGTGCAGTCGGGCTTGAACCCTGCACCCTGGTTCTAGAGTTTATCAAACTTCAGACGCTTGCAACTTCTCGCCGAGCCTGGAGAAAAAGACCTTGGAAGGATTGCCACGTTGCTATGGTAAGCCAGTCACATTCCCAGTATTCGTTTGGCGGTAGATTATTCACATACAATGAACTGGATCTCACGAGGTGCAACAACAGAAAAAGAAGAGAATGTGATGGATGACGGAAATTAAATTCTGGTCGTTGCTTGCAAAAGGAACAGCTAATTTTTGACGATTGAATGGTGCTAACTAGCTGTTCAATTTTCGTCGGATTTGCGGTACCCATTTAGCTTACCGCTTGGCGGGGTTAACCATCATTTGCGGCTTCCCTAAAACATTGAGTGGGACTGCAAACTAAAACTCACTAGGCTATGTAAAGTTAACGGACGGAAATCCACTTATTACGACGAGTGTGCGACTTCGTAAATCAAAGAACAATAGGAGTACTTTGATATTTATTGCTGATGAATTTCAAAACGATCATTGTTCATCTTAAAACTTGCACGAAATTGCAATAAGTTTCGTTTACAACTGACTGAATGTTCCCATTGCATGCGCACACCGAATTTTTGCCATCTGCATAGAGATGGGCAGTCATACAGACAAGTATCAGCTATCCAAAGCATCGTTTTTAAAAAGTGTCATTCTTTTTGGTGTCTGTGTAACCCTTTAAAAAAGCTCGAATTTTGAAATGGCACAAACACGGTATGAATGCATTTTGGGGAAGAGGGGTCATTAAGCTGCAATAAGATAAAATATATACCTTTATGCACAACTCTTGCGTATTGGTTAGCCTATTCTTTAGGAAGTGATCTAATAAAGTAATCTTACAAAATGCTCTCCGAAAAACACCGTGGATTTACAAATGGTGACAATATTTCTAATTAACCGCCTCCGGTTTGTTTGATTCTCTGAAATTACTAAATATCGGTTCAAATGCATTTATTCATCAAGAAACATATCAGAAAAACTACATATTTTCTTACAATAAGCACATTTGAGATTACGATATTTTTGAATCGGTTACAAAGGTTTGATTGCATATCCACTGTTTTCTTACCGTTTCAGGTTGTGAAACTGAAGCAAGTCGAACACACACTGAACGAGAAAACGATTCTACAGGCAATCAACTTCCCTTTTCTTGTAAGCATGGAATTCAGTTTCAAGGCAAGTTCCTCGTATTCGCCGTTTTTCGAACAAACAACGTTAACTAAAAGGTAAAATCTTCGTCAGGCTAACATTAGCGTCACTGGTTTCAAAAATCCAGGTGCAACGCTGTTTTTTGGTTGTACGATCGACTTGTAGCACTGATCTCGTCCATCGCCACGTTACAGATGACATGCTTCTGTCGGTAATATGAGTCAATCCAACTAATGGTAGTGTTAAAGTAATGTTTACGACTGGTGTAATTCTAACCTTAGCTTAAGATGTTAATATATAAGGCATTGGATATTCTAAGTATCGAAGCTAGCAGAATAAAATTGAAAAAAAGCAAAATCTGTCGTCCAGCTACTCAAACCAAATACTTGACTATCTATACTTCTCCCTATTTCCACTGTTCGATGGGTGCTGTTAAATTACCAAGTCATTGAAACAAAGCCAAGAAGATTAACTAGCCGACCAAGCATGGGCTTTCGTATAATCCACAACTTCGATCAAGACGGTTCTAATACGGACCGCACAGTGTTAGCTCGGCCAACTGCGTAGTCGCATCGATCAAATAAGAGGAGTATGGCCCCTTTTTGGATCGCCTGAGAGCAGCAGTGACAAAACATCAGAACGGGACACTGTTAGCTGGTTTACTCTGGTTGCCATTCTTCTTTCTTGTTTTCCCTATAAGTCACTTGATGACATTCTGGACTTGGTTATAGGTTTAGGGGACAGGTTCAGAAATGACTGTATCGTATTGTGATTACTTATTTTCCGAAATGCGGATTCAACACGTACTGGCTACAAAAGTGTCAAACTTTTATTTGAGCAAGTGGAGGATAATGAGCAAGTAATCTGATAGTATCTGCGTCAATTTACCCCTGTTGCAGGGACAGTTTTAATGGGCAGTTGGTCATTCAAATTATAGTCACCAAGATGGTACCACCCGTGAAACCATTAAAGTTGCTCGTAGTTCCACTGTATGACTATCAAGAAAAATGAGAATGAAATCTTGCATCACGTGATCAGAGACGTAGCGATGTAACCTTACAAAACACTGAGTAAACAATACTAAAGTATTGTCATATCTTAACCAAGAACGTGCGGGGATATGCATGTTTAATTGCGCAGGTTTAATTCAATAGGGAACAACTTATTTCAAACTTGATCGAGGTATATTTATACAAAAAGTTTAAACGATGCACCGGATAGCAGCCAATGCCTCATACAGAATCAACTAGCAGCATTAACACAAGCCTAGAAGGGAGTGCGTTCGTAAAGGTACCTTCAAGTTGCCAGTTTTGAATGGCGAGAAAATACTCCACACATACTTTTTCCGCAAACTTTGACGGATCTTGGCGACCGATTCATTGATTATTTCATTCATCCTAAACAACTCGATATTTCAAATTTTGCCCCTCAACCCCCCTCCTCCCGTCTTAATTCGGTTCAGGATAACACAAACCTATATATGGTACTGGATTTCGTCGCCGGTGGTGAAATGTTTTCTTATCTACGCCGGGTACAAAAATTTAAGTGAGTTGACGCTTCCGTCTCCTGTATGAAATTATCAAACCCTTTACCAGCCAACTTTCACCGTAATCAACACTGCTGTATTAAGGGAAAGCAGAAGTTATTGGTTAAAATGCTTAAGCAAATAAGTATAATTGCAGTCAATCAAAATAACTGAAGTTGGCGAGACACACTCAAAATTTCCACTCACAAATCCTACTATGAAAGCGGCACAGCAAAAAAGATGGAATTAATATAGGTTTTACCTTGAGTTTTCCGGCCAGTCAGCCAAAGAATTTATGAAACGCGTATTTTAATTTTGTGTTAATTAGGTAAGAAAGGATGGTTGATGATCAACAGCCATCAAAGAAGATATCACATGGACTTTCATTTGGCGAGTAATATGTATTTATTCGGTTAAATAGAAGGTTGTCTTTGAAAACAACCGGTTTTCGGAAGATGTACGCTTGTCACCACTACTTGTCCGGCGTTTTCCTGCCTAGCTGATTGTTTAGCTGCATGCCACTTTTGATGATTGCTGTTGGTATTAGTCAGCATTTTGCTATTACCAAGATCGAACTATTGACAAGTAATGTGGATATATGCCCATCCATGTTTCAAAGTTGCGACCGCACGTTTATCCAGTACCTTGGGTCTGTCGAGCTCTGAGATATACTCCTTTCACATCACTCTCGCTTTATCCATATGCCGAACTCTTTTATATATGGACCTGCGACCTATGATGAACAGTCGATTTGTTCGAATTTATGTGCGAATGGCACTCTGATTCATTGGAACCACCGGACAAGAATAGATGACTAGCGGCAATAACCGAAAAGCCTGTAAAGTTATTCCGGGAAATTTTCTTATCCATCCGGATATGAGACGTAATGCAAATAATGATAACTCATTCACTTCTCGTAATTTATCTGACCACTGCAGTGACGCATAAAAAAGTTGTCCTAAATCAGAAGTGTGTTCAAAGACAAAGGGGACGGTTGACGTACAAGAAAAAGCCAAATTCTGGAACCTGTTAGGGCCAAAGTAAATAAAAGCAATAGCTAACAGTGTGTAGATGTCGCACAGGTAGATCAAACAGTTGAACCTACTACTCAGTCAGTGATACTTCATCACATGATAGATGACCAAGCTTCAGTCACACCTGAAAAAAGCGGAATGATTAATAGTTTGGCCTGATTTGGCAAATTATGTTTCCAATTTACACTTGACCAGTCGAGCCATGAGCAATCCAGATTACATGAAAGGACCCGACTCGATACAAACGGGGTATCCATGAAAGACCTAACAAACTGAGCAATTCAAAGATCTAAACGACAGTGAAAACGTAATAGAATTGGGATGCAAACAAATAAAGAAACCAGTATATTCGAAACGTTTTGCGAAATCAATCAACCTTCCAAGAATCTGGGTCGTGGTACTCCTGTATTATTAGTAAATTGTTTTAACTGTAAAATAAAATGAAGCACTTGTCTGAGCACTTAGTGGAACACAGAACAAGGGGTCCCATTGCTTCTCATAATGTCAGCGCGCTAACCATTATGCACTCAACCAATCCTTATACGGAATATCAAAGAAGAAAACAAATCCCGTAGGCTATTTACATTTCGATAGCGATCTGAAAATCACGTAACGTACAGTTACCAACTGTAGTAAATGCTTATAGAGGTTAACGTCTGAACAGTACAGAAATTGTATCATTTCCACAGCAAAGTTAGGGCCTTTACTGATAGGTTCTTTGTGTTAAGAAATGCCACACGCAACCTAATTTATATAACTTCGATCAAAGTAAACATCTTTTGGGTTAACATTGTACAGCAAAGGTTTAAAACAAAGGGGTAGGTCGCAGCCACATGCTGCTCGATTAGGATAACTTCCTTATGTGGTTTGACATGGATTTGGCCAACCACTTGGGACTGCTTTCTGACATCCGTCCTGAAAGTTTGCGGTCTGTAGTGGCGAGATAAATATAACTCTAACCGTCGGCTGCTTCATATTTGGTGTGTCAGTTCAGTCATAGCTGCGTTGATCAACAGATTATTTTCAATATATTCCATCCTCCATTTTTATCGATTTGTTATCCGACGCGAGAATACAGAGTTAAATACCTAGGGGCTGCGACAAATACTTACAATGTTCTTCTCTTCTGGAGAGTTTTGAAGGAAATATTTTCACCATCAGACCGAAGTCAAACTTTCTGATAGGCTGATGCCTAGAAAACAATTATTTCTTCCTCTGTTCACTAAAATGTTCACTCTCTCTTCATTTAACATCCCTCGGTAATCATTCTAGTCTATTTATGAATGAACGTCACTTAATTCGTCGCCTGTTAGTCATTGTCTGTGATGTTCTCTTTCTTTAGATTAGACTGGTACCAAAATATGATTTACATATCCGTGCTTGCAGAAATTCCCCGTTTACGGCTCTTCTCAGTTACACTTACATTTCACCCTCAATAAATGAAAATTGGGGCGAAATCAGTAACACATGCACCTAAATAAGGAATCTTTGTCGGAGAGAGACTGTTCGCATTTCTGATTGTTAGATCATGTTCTTCAGCTTATCTCCAGCAATCACTAACCCGTGTTGCGCAAGAGAACGACATACACAAAAGGAAAACAGCACTTGCAAAGTGAACGATTCTGCGCTTCCGGTAACAGCACACTTAAATGAGTCTTCTGAACCCATAATACGACCTAAAGTGCAACTCTAAGTAGGCATCTCGATGATGAATATTCAGTTGACCCTGTGATGGTCTCGCATTTGGAGGTACCAGAGGATGACGGGCAAAATACCTGTGATTCACCATCAAACACAGTATCATTCACAGTAAGTCAAAAGTAATGATAATTGGGCATACTAACGGTGGAAGTGATACTAGAAGAGGAGTAAATAGTTAGCCGGCCGAGTAACCGAATATTAAGCATTACCGCTGGCATGATATCAAAAGGGAAGTAGTCGATTTGTAACTGCAACAGAATAATCAGTGACCGGTATTGTCTGAGATTTTGTTTTCTTCCGCTCGTTCAATCCAGTATGGAATAGTGAACAGCAAGCCAACTACAGTAGGCAGTACCATCTCACAGAATAGGCGGGTTTATTTCTTAGGGTAAAATGTGTTAGCTGCCTCCCACTGCGATGAAAAAGTTGATACCAAAATTGCAATGTATCGAACCGCGCATGGTATTCTCACGGCTAGTTGGTCATAGATTATCTTTCACCTTCCTGATTTTCCATGGTTTCGGTGTGTTTTGCCTAAAACGTTCGTCTAACAGTATTCTCCTTAAGCAAGCTGTATAGTTTTGGCAACAGTATAAAAGAACTGGTATAAACATGTTTATGGCAGACAAAAGAACCAAGGGTGGCAAATCTTTTGCAATACATTTTACTTCCCAAGAACCTCTAGGGTGACAGATTCGAATATGCGTAAATCCAATTACCTCATTTTAAGCACCCGGTGACGTGACCAATTTTTGCCGGTCGAGTTTTATTTGCGCAATGAAAGTATTCAGGAAATGTGGAATGATAAGGCTCGTAATTAATTTTGTCCTTTTGATTTCGCCACTCTTCTCAACTTACTTGATCTTTGCGACCAAACAAAATCAAGGAAACCAAGCTGCTGACACAGAATGATAATCGTGTTTAGTGTCGGTCTCACTAAATAAAAAGAAACACTTCATACTTCCTTTTATTAATACGTAAAACATGACAATTTCACGAGGTTTGTTGAGATTTTAAATGGATTTACCAAAACTCCTCGGTTGCTTCGACTGGATGTTCCCGTTCATCTCTAACACAGTTTGTATACGGTAACATTTTTTCTGCCGCATGTGTGTATCTTTGAAAGGTGGAAGAAACTAGAACTAGTTGAGTTATATGGTCATTCTATTCGCAACCCAACGCAACCAAGAGGAACAATCTGAAATAAATACTTCTGTGACATTTAAATGACTGTTATCATATCTCAACGGTAGAAAATCTGGCAGCACTGGAATTTGTCAAGATTTGATGAAGTCTTCTGACTCAAGTTCTTCTCATTGAATTCTTTCTGCAATCTGTAATTCGTCTCTTGCAGTATTTATCAGTCATTTTCTGTTCAGTGGAATTCTCCGGCAGGTCCCCTGTACCAGGTACAAGGCTGCAGTGATAGGTGCCAAGAAATATATTGCAATCAATGGATTCTCCAGCAAATTACATCAATTACCTTCTAACTATTGAAAATCTTTGGATTCGTGCAGCGTTGCTTTTCGATATATTGAATTATTTGGGTATCCAGTTTTACGCACAGCTATTCTTCTGTGTCATGTGGAATATGAACCAAAAACATGGATTCACCAGAACACAAAACCTTGGGCACTTCAGGCATTTGACTTCACAGTTTTACTTTGCTTTGTCCTGAACATCAGAGCTACGTCTGCAGCCATGTTGATGACAGAGTCGACTGAAACAGAAGAAATATGGCAGATAGTCAGGCTACAGTAGAACGTGGGAGAATCATTATACGACGAACTCAGCAGAACTACTGTGCGTTGGCGGCCCGTGGCCGTGCGAATCAGTGACGAATAAGTGGAACACCATCATGTGCTAAAGTTCAAAAACCCGTTCGGGGCCTGCCCTGTAGCGTAATGGCTAAGGGGCTCGACTCAGAATCGTTAGTCCCGGGTTCGCATCTCAGTTCGGGCGCGTGGATCTGCAGTGCTGATGATTCCTAACAATGCTTCCTCAATGGCCAGATGAGCCTTGATATCATATGATAAATTATTTTATGGAATAGTAGTCAACAAGCTATGGCAGCTTAGAATGTGCATTAGAGCTGCTGAAGGCTAATATCAAGACCCTTATGGCATCGAGTAAAGTCGATTTACTTTCCATCTAGAGTCTTAAAATCGGGGCTGGGCATAAAGGTATGTATTCAGAGAAAACCTGTTCAAACTATCCTCTAAACTGACAAACAGCAGGCAAAAAGTTACTGGGTTGAACGGTTGCGCAGAGATTCAAGCATGTGGCGGATGCGACGAAATTTTCAAAGAACTATAGACGTGCTCCGCGTAGGTTTCTACTCATCAGATGCGTTTACCCGTGCTCTCTGTGTGCGTTATGGTTGGTTCAGGTCCTACAGTCCTGTGTGAATAACGGGAATTTGCATCTGTAAATCCTTATGCAAAACATAATGCTTACGATGGACCCGAGTTTAGCATAATAGTGACTCCTAGTTCTCAAAATCAACTTTATCCAAAAGCCGGTAGGATTTCGAAGAATGACCATTGTCGTTATTAAAATTGAAGAACTTTTAGGCCTACCTTGTTGTCCCGATCATGACTTTAATCCTTTCCTATCCAAAGCTGTCCTACTATCGGCGCCTGTCACTAAAGGCAGTTTGAAGTTTAGATTTCCAGATCTCTCGGTAACTTTGGTAGTAAACGGTAATTTGCTTCCGCCCAGCCTATGAGAACATCACTTGGTTCATGCCACTTCAAGTATCAGTTTCATGTTTGGCGGAAACATTCATTTGCACCTGAATTTACGTTGCTGGTTGTATTGTCATCTCAAGAACGAAGACTTAACAGTTTGATTTTTGGAGGAAAACAGGTTCTTGGCATATGCAACAGACGTAGTAAAGAATCAGAAGGAAACTATAAAACCGCGTTAGTCCTCCACGAAATCAGAGCCTGGTTGAAGCCAAGATGAGTACAATCCAAATTGTTCGTAGTGAGCATACGTTATTGCGGGTTTTAGGATGCGTATGTGCTTAACATTTCCTAGTGCTCAACTGGAGCTCGAGTGTTTTGGTAATGGTATGCTTCATCATCTCCAAAACCCGCAATGCTAACTAATAAAGTAACAACCATAATTCTAAAACTTCAAATAGCATTGAACGACAAAAGGTCCAGCATGGTCGAATGTCAGGAGACGGGAAATCACCGTCTACCTTCGATGAGACAGGTGGATTGCGACTCGAAACAGTGACTTTCTGAGCAGCAAGCATGCAGTCATTTTTGCCAGCACCATTAAAGAAAGACACATATATGTTGACCTAGAAAAGCGGAGAGATTTTTGTGCTACTGTTCAGGCAACATAACCCCAACAAATCCAAGAAAATTTAAGGCTAATCTACACAGTCAGAATCACCTGCAGACCCGAATATATGTACCTAAAATCAATCGGAAAACAATGACACCTTTAATGTAGGTTGTCAATTATTTTGTACCAGAGAAGTAGTTACATGTCAGCATTTAGACTGACCATCTATTCGTTCGTTTATTACCACATTTTCGACCGTACATTATATCTATGACTACATGAGTTTTGCATCGACAGTCAAATAAGATGGGCAACTCATGATTCATTTAGGAAAAGCAAAGCATTTTGCCCTCTATCACTTTCCCAGTCCATACGATATTTGTTTTTGATTTTGTCTGGAAAGAGTTCTATTCTAAAAGAGACATTTTGAATAATATTGAAGCACCAAGAGTTTTACATTCCAAATGAACCAAGGAAAAGTTATAGATTAAATCGATGGCCACAAATCGACTACACGTTTTGTTTTTGAGCAACGACGGAAACTATTCGACAAAGTTACGACAGTGGTTGACCAGAATAGATCTGATAGTTAGGCTAGATCCAGTCAGATAAATTAGAGTTCGTTTGTTCATAAGGTTGCTATATCAAGAAATACGTATTTGCCTTCACCAGTCGAATTATCACTGTCCAATGATGCGTTTGTTTTTCTCTTCTCTCCTGTTCTCGATACATCTGACTCTACATAAACAGTGAAGATGATGCTCGATTTTACGCCAGTCAGGTGGTTTTGGCGTTCGAATATCTTCACTTTTTCGATCTGGTCTACCGAGATTTGAAGCCAGAAAATTTGCTTATCGACGGAAATGGCTATTTGAAGGTGAGCACTTTAGGTAAAGTGGAAAGACTTACAAAAAGAAATACAAATCTTTTTTCTTCATAAATATCAGATCCGGGTGAAAACAGATTGTACCAAGGAGCAGTCCACAATGTTAAATGTTATATGCAGAAATGTACTTAAGAAAAAATGCATTTATGGCGGAAATAATGGTTGGTTGACATTTCTCGAAAGTTTTAAACGACCACAGTTTTTGTTCATTTTGGTGACGAATGTTTGATAAACTTTCAAAAGCAAAAGATTTCTTCCACTTCCAAACTACTGAAAACGGATACTGATGAAGAAACGTATACCTAAAAATCTGTTGGCTTCTATTACTGGTGATAAATTACAATTTTTATGAAACTCACACCTACCGAAAGTGTATCTTGCATTGTGCATAACCCACTGCTTTCCAAGCTGTATATAAGACAGACAAGGCATTGTTACTCTTCAGGACTTTCTGACTGACCTCTTCTAAATGAAGCAACACATGTTCCTCTTTATCCAGCGCAAGTTCAAATTTACGAACTCCAATCGCACAAACCGCTTTGTTTCTTACAGGCTGACAGGGTTCGGTGGATAGACAGAATTGTGTTCCAGCCTCCATACAAAACAGACTCTGAAAGAGGTACGCGATTTCGGGTTCATATATAATTCTGCAGTTGCAAACAAAATCTTCCTCATTCAGCAAATCAATAATAGTGTTACGAATTGCGTGCCAATGGTGCAGAGGGACCAGGGACACTAATCAGGTAGTAATGACCAAACAAAAACTGTCAAAAATTGATTTATTTAGTAAGGGGGTCTGCGAACATTGTGTGTTTACCTATTTGTCAAGCACTGGACAAGAGCTTAACAATCTCGGTGTACTCTACAGAAGTTCTCGATCAAAGTCATAAAGGATTAATCACTGACATTCAGATTTAAATGCAGATAACTGTGCAGCAAACTATTCAGTTATTCACTGTTGTGATCGTGAAAAATGAGCTACAATATCAATCCACCCTCGTTCAAAAGAAATCCCGATTTTGTTACATGCGACGGGATTATGTCAAGAAAACGGGCATTATTTTCCGACCACATTTCTGCATAGCTTACTCATAAACCTTGGAAAAAGGCAGGCTTAACTTATTTTATAAAGCATGCCTCTGCAAAACACCAATATGGTCGTGTTCAGAAAGTCAGTGTATCACGTGGTACGAGCGCTATCGCGTGTACCTACCAGAAAGTGGGAACGAAATCACAAGATCAACAAATACCAGCTAAGTCAAAATCACCCGTCAAGTAGCTCCCCAGGAGTACACGAAAACTCCGTTGCACCGTTTTGTTACTATAGCTGAACATATGATTCCAGGTCAGTCTTCGACGGTCGTGAGTGAAAAGCAAGCCACGATTCAGCGATCCGGTGGTGGCCAGATGGATAAGACCGTGGTGTCTGAACGTGAAGGCCACGGGTTCGAATCCTCTCATCACCGGACAACTTCCCCAGTTTGCAGTCCGCTGTTGGCCGCGGCCTCTTTCCTGAGAAATGATGTGCACTGTTACCTCATTAATAAAGGAAGTAAGAGACAAAAGAAAAAAATCCAAAAGATCGATTCCACTGTGTGACCATTTTGCATACCTTCCCATCTTCCACTTGGGATTTGACATTCGATGACAGTCATTCTGTAAGTGGTAACAGTTAACTTTCCTTTATCTCGCACATTTCCAGCACCACTGCCGCCGTTGGACTGTACTGATGCACCATACTAATTAGTATTTTGTCGGCCTGGTTTGATTTGTTCCTCATGATTTGGCCGAGTTAGACCAACACTAAAATCAAAAAGAATGCTACTATCTTGTGTTTCGATGTTCTCAGTCCACTTAACGAGGATCCGATCTCGGAACTCAATATTCTGATTATCTCTTGCACATTTTACTGATATGAAATGTTATAAACGTTCAAAAACAGCTAAGAACCCGTTCCAGTTCCTATTCCATTCATCAAAATTACGTGCAAATTGTTATTCGTAGTTGGTACATGACTAAACAGTGAAATATGCAGAATACACACAGCCAGCCTGTAGTCTTCAGAAACAGCAGGTTCTCCTATAGGCAGCCACCTGAATGTGGGACTGTGGGTAAAAGTATTCCAAAGGGTTCCTGTCAATAGACAAAAAGCATAGAGACCAGTATATGTAGGCTAGCACAGATCAAAGTGATGCAAGAATCTTTCACTTTCCGATTGATGCATATCCACCTCTATCAGTAAGCAGCTGGGCATAGTAAACACAAGAAATAACTAAAATATCTACCATCTGAGATATGTGTAAAGTAGTCCGATTACCAAGTTTGCTAAATGAATGGTTGCCTGAACCTTTGGTTTACTAAGCGTTTGGTTTTTTGTTCAGCTAACGTTTAGTTTGATAGTGTGGATTCGTTTCATTTCTACAAAACGGTATTTGAATGAGATTTAAAAGATTTAAAAAGTCGTATGCATAAAAGGCTACTAAATATTTCTGTTATTTGCTAAATTCTAACCAGTCAAGGGTGGCTTTAAGGCCTGCTGAATCTTGGAGCGGTACAACCACGTATAGTTAAATTACGAAAGTTTACTCCTGTGGATGTAGTTCCATTACGTGACTTGGGTGAATATTCAATTGGAACTGTAAGCAAAATATGCTGAGCGCGCTAGTTCATATTTCATCTGCACCATCCGTTCAAAAAAACAAATCGGGACTACTTTTATAAAACCCTACTTTGTAAACAATGTGACCGCAAAGTAGCTACACATCCCAGTAGTATTCGTTATTTTCCCTACAGCTCTCTCCGCAGCTGTGCCGATGACAGAGATGTAAAGTTATACGTGAAACGCCCCAACATAGTCGAGATATAAGCGATGGGAGTGACCTTGATCGAATAATGCTACACATTTGAATTACGACATAGCTGACTGCTTTGAAACTTATGTTTTTCAAGCAGGTTCTTGAACCAGAAGAGCTGCTTTGCATACCCAGTGGTGTACTTTGTTGTATATCACTTGGTTAAATACATCTGCCTTTAAACCAATCCAGAAGTCCACATAGATCCCATAATTCCACGGCAGTAGGTTGCGGTACTGGAGTTGCAACGTCCGATGTTTCGCCCTTGAGACAACATATTTCACGCGAAAACCTGAAGTTATCCGGCCAGCAGTACACTCAGGAACATCAGGCTTGAATTTTCCTCTCATGAGAGATCTTCAGTAGTATATATTCACCATCGGCACCCGGAGCTTAGCTCGCACTTTCACTGGGCCTGAAAATAATTAACTTCCGATTGGCCAAGACGAAAGCTGATGGAGTGGTTATTAGTTTGAAGGTCTTACTTCAAATCCTGGTTGTGACAGTGACAGATGGGTCTAATGGAATGAAACAAGAGTCTGAAGCTTCCCGAATATAACACCGACTGTATGATCTGTAGTTTGTCTTTAAAGGCTGTATTCCGATTGGCAGTCAGTCAAACAGTGATTCATTAGTGTAGGCCTCATATCTATTGACTTCAAAAAACAATAGATCATCGGCCGTCAAATTATGCGCAAACATAAATGCGTCCATTTGTGCCTTTTATTCATTTTGCTTAATGTGTTAAATTTATGTGAGCCAATAACATTTACGGATGATTTGCCAACCTCACAAAACTCTAATTTGTCCACAATATTAATAAAATGTGGTTAGTCCACAACTTAATTCCCTCGGATGTTTGTCACACTTAGCCGTCAAACACATAGGGCTGTCGTCGAGTTTGTTTGCTGCTTACAGATAAACCAATAATAACGGCAAAATCATTTTATTTGTTAACTTAATACCTTTTCACTTGAGTGCAAAACCCCTCTAAGACTCAATTAGACCAAAGCTCTAATCATTTCAAATAAGCAAGTCCTTAGGTAGACTGAACAGCTTACTGTTCGTTCGCTTCTTAGTAAGCTGAGTGAGAGATCGCCTCATTGGGTGATTGACTAGTTGGTTGGTTTGTTGGTTGACTAAACGATTAATCAATGGAAGATTATCATTGGAATGGGAGTGATTATTGGAATTTAGACATACCTAATATAATCCAGAATAAAACAAGTACAGAATAGAAAGGGTGGAGACAGTTTGCTATCGTTGTCGCGATCATCTCTATCCTCACCATCAAAATCGTCATTCCACGTCAACATCATCGCACATCATGATCGGAATCATTAAATGCGAAACACAAACCATGCACTAATTATCATTTTCGTCGCTGACCGAATCGTGTTCCAGTTATCGTCATTACTACCATTGTTCTCCCAATCAGAGTCATCCGAAGCATCGGAATTCTTATTATCACAATCGGCAACTTCATCGCTGTCATCACGCGGATTATTGTGCAACTTTCACATACTTCCTACGGTTGACCTTGATATATCACAATCGGTGCCTATATCTCGCATGGCGTCAAGCACGTTTTCACGTTTACCGTATCCTGCGCAAAATTATAGGAAGCAAAATTGCAAGACAACAGCAACTGTCTACCTGTGATCGATCACAATAGAAAATCGGTTAAAAGCTAGTTTCTCGTTGGTACAGACAATTACCAAGTATGCAAACTAAGATGTGCAAATAATGATGTTCCAACAGAGCACTGCATGGAACCTAATGGGTAAAAGCCAATATCGCAGAGTAATACCAGCCTAATAAACGTTAAAATATCTGGAACTCAGAACTGCTGGTTTAAGTGCCATTGTGGATGATCAAAAAGCATTATGAATAGTGACCGAGAGAACGTGCAAAGACTGAAACGGTGAGGCTGGAAATAGGGCGGAACTTGCTCTGAAAAAGTGACCAAACCAGTCAGAGTGCGGTTTGGGAAAAGGCCTATTAAAGTCAGATAATTTTGTCTGTAAATATCTGACTAGGAGAGCAAGGGTTATTTCCAAGGCAAACGTGTTTATCGATAATTTACGTGACCAGTACATGGCGTTAAATGGCATCCACTAATCATAATTATTGAATACATCGTCCCAAAATTCTAAAGAGGTCATATCGCATTACATCGTAAAGTGATGGGTAGAAAATGTCAGATCCAAACCTTGCAACATTCAGTGATTTTTCAGACCGGACAGAAGCTAACTCATTGTGCTCTAGTAAAGTTTTGGAGCTAATATGCTATGAAATGTTAACCTCAAGGGATTCTAACCGATTTGAATGGGCCATTCCACTCTACTAATTTAAAATCTTGTAGTTGGGCATCGGCGGAAAACTGCATTGAACCAATTGCTTCATCATCACGGCAATCGCCCTTTGGCTCAGGGTAATTATGCTGAGGTTCGTCATTTCTGTGAAAATCTTGCCAACGATTCAATCACATTTTCTTAAACCGCAAAATTATGTAACGTTCATCATCGTATATTCGCATGGGTTTCTCCACTGAAGGCAATCCTAATGAATCTCAAGGACGATATGGATCAGTTAGGCGAACACCATCTAGCCGAAGATCTACGTCGGAAACTATTGAAGCAATGGAGCTGTTCCAGAGAAAACACTCTTCGAAAAGCTTCATATCTATGTCTGTTCTCAAACTAATTATCTTCACTTTGGTGTCTGATGTTCTGCCGAAAAGAGGAGAACGACGCCTTGCCTCTTTGTTTACTGCAACTCAGTTTATCTACTTAATTGTATTCTGCTTTTCTTGGTTCTTTCCGCAGGTAACTGACTTTGGGTTTGCCAAACGCATAAAGGGACGCACATGGACATTGTGTGGAACACCAGAATATCTGGCCCCAGAGATCATACTTAGTAAGGTAATTTTATGCGCAGACCCAATTCATTTTGAAAGATGCATGAGACCGAAACAGGCTTATCTAGTGTTAATTCGATGGAGTCAAAAAGTCGGCCCAAATTAAATTAAAATGTATCGAATGTCTTCAGTATATTTGAACCCAAAGATTTCAATTTTCTTGACTGTCGGTGGGCCAAGAATGCAAATGCAATGAAAGACATGGATAGACTACAACTCTATAGATTTTCAAAGAAAACCAATTACCTCCCAGTTGGTAACGAAACTAGGTTAATTCGCTCTAACTCATTTCTTAAATTTATCTGATAACGCATCGTGGCCATACGCAACCCATATTTCAATGGAATTAAGTTAGTATCTGTTAAATTCGTGACCGTGATTCTGATTGGCCGTGGGCCTACCACAGCTACTACGGGTATTGAGCAAGACTGAGCTTGCACGATCGGTGCAAATTCTGACTCAATAACCCCAAGCTTCTTTCAACTCAAAGCTTTGATGTCATAATTACATATCATTAGTCATGGATACAACTGGTCCTTCGTTGAGAATGAGGCGGAAATCTACCGCTCTTTACCAATCACTGAGGTGCTTCAATTAGGGTCATGACACACAGACTACTCAAGGAAACGTTCAGTATCCCAAACATTATCCCTGGGATTCAGGACAGTGAGTTCAATTTTGATTACCAGGCTAACCTCTCTGGTTGCATTCTAACGGACAGAACTGCACAGCTAAGTGAACAAGTCTAAGAAGATTTTCACCAATTGTGTTACACTCAGATTATCCGGAACCTTTAAAATCTCACAATGTCGTTTAGTCATGCATAGAGTCCAGGACTGAAGGTGCTAGGTTTCCCCATTGATAAACTCAAGCTGTATCAACTATATATGTTTTTTTCTGCCGTCAATATACCTTATTTCCGTTCCGCTCAGTTTTATCGTAACACTTTTGAAATATATGGCATTAACTCAGTGGGTAAATGCGACAGCCCTGACAATGGCCAAAATGAGTTCAGGAGCCCAGTTGATCGGCAGTGATTCTTGGTTTTGTGACAGATGGTGACTGTCAGCTTCAGTCTTGGATGGCAGTTAGAAACAACCAAAGGAAATCCAACAAAGGTGCATAAAAGAGACAAAGTACCAAATATACATCAGTGATTTAAGAACGGTTACAAATACGGATTTCGTTGTAGTGCACCGTCAGTGGAACCGAGCGAGACAAAGTGCCACCAATGAAGGTGCATTCGACACTTCATTATTCGATTTAAACATGTATTTGAAATCTTGGAGATGTGGTAAATCACCCGGGTTCCGTAGATTAGTGTTAAGGATTAGTCTCTCACTGGAGTTGCTTGTAAACCTGCACTATTTAAGTTAAGTGAACAGTAAATAGAAAAACTACATTAAAATTTGATGTACAAAATTACTATGCATATATTTATATAATAATAAGATCAACCGGCTGCGTAATTGCAAACTAAATAAGCTTTTCACTAATTTTCCTAGACTCTAACACGTTTCACCAGACAGCTGAGTAAAATGCACTGGGATAAGTAACCCAAAACAAAGCGAACAAACAAACCAAAATAAATATATTTTCACACACATTTTGCATTTTGCCAATCCAAAAATTATACAAAATCTTCAAATCTCACTTTGGTTGGGAAATATCAAAAGTAAATTGTTGCTGGAAAGTTCAAGAAAACAAATCATTACGAGAATCATGGAAACGATTGCGACCTCGAGAGAAATTGATGCAAGAAAAAACATTGTCAACATCAAATCACGAATTTTGGTGTCCTATCCTGATAAGCATGATCAGATGAGAATCGGCTTTAACAGTTCCATCTACGGTGCTGAAATGGTTGCTACAGATAATTGTGCAAAATAATCGAAATCTGATATCATATTTTGTGACTACTTTTTTGACTCAAATGGGTAGTTAACGCAATATTTTTGTCATCCGTAGTCATCTATCCTTATTCTGCGAAATAAATGTCCTAGACTCATCTCAGTGCGCTGCAACCAATGAGCAAAATGTGATTGGTCAGCGATAAATGATATGCACATTTGATGACTCAGTATTCGTACATTTAAGCCGGAATCATTAAGAAAAAAACTAAAAAAACTGAATTCACATTCTAGCTGCTCAAAGTATCAGGTCCAAGAAAATGGACGGGACGGAACCAGACAGCCGATGCTTTGCTACTCATGACAGTACACTGTTAGGAGAGGAGTTCGACCATTCTGCTTTCATTTAGTAATTTGCTCTGTTGTGGCCCTTACGCAACTACTAGTGAATAATCACCGGTTCACTGAATGTTCCCGTTTATTGGCGTAGATTCGGGTTACATTGTTTAATCTTGATATTCAACAAGAATCTTCTGTCCACCGTCCGGTCGCAAAATGAGTGCTTATTTAAACGAAACGGAGGTTGCGTTATGGAATCCGGCAAGCTTCTTCCCGATGGCACATAAATAAAAAGTACATGGTGAAAATCAACCATTTTAGGATTAATGACTAGGCTTTTTAAAAGCGTACAAATGGAGATCGCTTATATCATATTAAGCATTACTTGTTATACGTTTACATTTTTCTGAACTCGAGACTAGTATTTCATTGTAGTCCGCTGATGGCGAACTAGCTCTCTATCAACCCCTTTTAAGAGCGATAATTCACTTAGTTTCTGTATTACTGTTGACTATTATCCATCTATGGTTGTAAGTATTACCTGTTCCCATTGAACTGCGCAAACGGCTGGCAGAAGGATCGGTGCATGTACTTCCAGTGAGTTGTTCCTATGGCACTTCGTAAAGTCGAATGTGCCTAAACGTCAAGCCGAAAAGGGCTGCTCTATATCACGAGTTATCCGATTACGATAAAACGGGGATATTTCCCTTCGTGTTGTGCCATTAAGAGGTCAGTGATTTATAGAGATGTTAATTTATACACTTTCTTTGTGTCCATCAATTTAATAAACCGTCGATCCTTTTTTCTTATTTAACTGAATATTATTTTATATTTCAAGGGATACAATAAAGCGGTCGATTGGTGGGCTCTTGGAATTTTAATATACGAAATGGCTTGTGGTTATCCTCCATTTTTTGCTGATCAACCGATTCAAATTTACGAAAAAATTGTGGCGGGAAAAGTGAGTTTCTTTTTCATAGTTTACGTCCATTGTCACTGAATCTGTCTAACAGTGTCACGTTTTTATGCACTGCATATTCCTCTTTATTTTGTTCATTGTATAGTCAGCTGGCCGAGTGATACGTTAAGACCAACCACCCGTTACCATGTTCAACGCAACTGATATTCTTTAACAGATTTAGGTGGCTGAATGTGCTTCTACAATAGTTGACTGGTTTTCGCAAGTGTTCAGAATGTACGTTCAGTTTTACCAACTGGGAATCCACAATGTGACGCGATTTTTTCATTAGGATTATTCTTACAGTTTTCAGTGACTATGAGACATTTAAAATTCTCAAACAAAAATGGAATATACCAAAACCGTCGATCAGAGTTATGAGTTTCCGTGCATTGTTTCCTTACATGTGTTGGTCCGAGACTGAACATTGCATGTCTAAATGCCTGTAATCAGGTTTTCCAAAGTCAAATCATCTGGGAGCAGGATGTTTGTGGAACTGACTATTTGCATACCAACATAATACTCCGATTCATTCTACGTTCTAAAGAGAAACCCTTAAATACTTCTTCCACGCCATACTAATCAACTTTCCGGCTGTCGTCCAATCCAAAATACACCATTGCGGGAAGACCAAGGAAAGACTCCGACAGTGAAAAAATTCAAGTTGCTGAAAATTAGTGGGGATTAATAAATGAAATTTTAAGAAAAACTCTGAGTGGCAGCATGGTGAACAGGCGATCCCACATTCAGCTCCACCGATTTTATCCAGAACATCTTACCAACCTCTTGGCAGATTTCCTAGGTTTTACTGTTGTCATGGCCCGGTGAGTGACATGCTGAAAGCAAGATGTTATCCAAGCGAAGCAAAGTAAATTTTGATTATTCGACGAACTGTTGTCTGTCAAGCTTAGGTCGTCAACATGTAACTTAATAGAACATTCGATATTTCACAAATTTGTGATTGTTTAATGCACATTCGGCTATTTGGTGCAATTTGGACCCGGGAGAATCATTCGCCAATGGCATATGTGAGGACTGGTCTATCAGACTCTCAAAAATCTTTAATGACCCGATCCCGTCTTTTGTCATCAGGACAGTTATTACTAACGTAATGAACAAAGTTAACCAGCGTATGCAACATTAGTTCTGGTAAGTATTCGGAGCAATAAACTAACAAATTATGGATTTCAGACGAAAACTTTATTTTATTTATTAGAGCTTATATTGTCCAACCAATCAGCTGTGCTACGAGAGCAAGATTGCGGTTATTTGCAGCTACCTTTAGGTCGTGAGACAATGAAGACAACGCGATATTTCATATTGAAATTAGATAACTGATTGCCCCTAGGAATAGTTTACGTAATTTTGGATAACGCAGAGTATGTTCATAAAATTTGATTGCTTTATTTGTTTTACATGTGTACGTGAACGCGCAAACCACAATCGGTCGCAGGTTCGATTCCCCGGTCATGTGAGCAGTGAGCTGAAAAATCTACTCAAACAGCTGTTACAAACCGATCTGACAAAACGATTTGGGAATTTGAAAAACGGGGTGAATGATATCAAGTGTCACAAATGGTTTCGACCTATCAACTGGGTCCAGGTGTACCGGAAAGAGGTAAGCTAGAAACCAATGAAAATGTTCAGTGACATTGAAAATTAAAGTACAATCCTAACACACCGATACAGATGGTATATCTCAGTCAAAATGTAAAACATGACAATGAATTTAATTACAGTGTCGGAAAATATCATAATGTTTTTTTAATTTATGCACCCATACTCAGATATGATTCCGTTTATGTAATATTGAGTGAAGGAGAAATCGCAGGACCACAGATCATCCATGCATGCGATACGAGACGAATTTGTGATTGTTCATTTGAAAATAAGAAAGTAATGCCAGATTTCACGTTCTACGCCGTTTTTTCGCCAATCAGTATGCATTTCTCACCTTCTGGATTTACCCAGAAAGCGGATCTTTGTAAATCACCACTCTGTACTTTCAGGATTTGTGCGCATCTGCATATCAACTATCATTATTTGAAGATATAGATTTCTGCTCACCCGGGTGGAAAAACCGAAGGCCTGGAGATGGAAATAAAATAATTCTCATTCTTCATTACGTGCAACGCAATGGCAGCTTACTCGTGAATGTCATTATTAATAAAGAAAACTTCCCAGGTCTCTCGGCTATCGAATGGCGCAGTTCCAACTCTTCCGGAATAAGATATCAACTACTAAATTTCTGTACACAGATGGAGTTTCCCCTGGTAAGATGATCCAAGTAGAATGCTACTAGAGCATGGTCCATCAACACGCAAACCGAATCATATGTACCGATTTTGGACATCTTTAACAGAACGAATTTCGTGATTTGTTTGAAAGCTTCAATTCCAGTTGCGTTTTCAACACAGGAAATATCTTCCTTAGGGGTTGAATGCCATGCTAGCAGCCATCCACGAATGTTCAAATTAGACAGACGAACCGCTGTCTCGCGCTGGCCTCCGATTTTAATAAACTGCTAATAGCTAGTCGGACTTCGTTAATAACAAAAATATTCAACTTGCAGTCTATCGCAAACGTGATTCGGCCGAGCGGTTATAAACTGAACTTTCTCACTGAATGTTGTTTACGGTGACTTGATTGTGTGGGAAAGTACTTTTAAGCATTTCGCAACAAAATGCGCATATTCATGGAGCAGAGTACCAGGGCTCATAGTAACCACGTCGCATCACGAAACGAGGTGACGTAAGCCTATGGCATTGGCAAATATTTTTTTTTGAAAAATTCCATTGCATAAATTCTCGAAAAGCATTCGAAGTTTAGATTGTTCTCAGTATATTTCCGTCTTATATGATTTTTCATGAGGACGGAATTTTAGCGCCTCAGTCACAAGTAAGATAAGCAAAGTCGTCAAATGACAAATCTCTTAGTATTATTAATCTGGAGCAATTTGAGTGACATTCAGAATTACAGTAACCTTTTTCTTGAGGTCAGTTAGGTTTCGCCCAACGCTTCATATCTTTTGTCTCAAAGACAAAGCTCTAGTTTTCCTTAATCCTAAAAGCAGATATTTGGGAATCCTCAAAAAGGAAGAAAAACCTATGTTCGTCAGTTTTTCTACATTACCGTCATTCTTTGAAAGATACTAACAGGAATCGGACCGAATATCCGGTACGAAAAATGTTATAGGGAATGAGTCTCAATTCAGTTTAAAAATATGCATAGCTTAGCGTATAAGTTTTATTCACCTGTGAAAAAAATCACACAAAACTGCCCTACTCTGAATGAGAAATCACATTTACTTAAATAAGTAAATGCCTTACAAAAGTCGGAGTGTGCAGCGCGAACAAAATTGCTTTCAGCATTCCAGCCTAGGACTGCAAACCAGGCCTAACTACATAGTCTAGGTGTTCAAAAGTTCCGTGTTTTGAGGCTTTGAAGATTTTGTCTGTTGGCATTTGAAAGTTGGCCACTGATTCTACTGATTGCTTACGCAAATACTTACCAATACAGGACAGCTCATGTAACATTGTTAGGTCCTAATACTATTTCTTCTTCTAAATAAATTCCCAAGGTGGTGCCTGGAAACATTGATCACTTAACTATTTCAAAACGTGGGCTTTATATTGCCTTTCGCACTTTTAAAAGATAGGATATTTCGTTATTGCAAGCCAGTCATTTTAACGCTTTAATGACTTTTCGCACTGAAAGAAGGCCAGTGTCACTGTAATTGGACTTTTTCCTGAACGAGTCAGTTCCGCCCCATTTCTTATGTTCAGCATTAAATCAGTTTCGTTGATACCGTTGAAGTACATGCCTTCATGGACAATTATCGTTTTTAACGTTTCACTGCTGGTTATTGAAATGCAGATTAATTTGACTATTCCAAAGCCTACAGCAAATGACTTTGAATCTTCAGATTTCCATCAACAGCTAAGGTGATATCCGTAAGATACAACTATCCGATAACTGTTTTTTGTTTCTTCAGCTTCTGTTTTGCTGATTCAGATATCATGCTGAGCCTTTTATATCGTGCGTTTTAGCTGACTGCACCCTACATCCCGCCATGCAAAGGTCCTGGTGATGCAAGTAACTTTGATGAATACGATGAAGAACCTTTGCGAATCGCCAACACAAATTACTGTGCTAAAGAATTTGCAAATTTCTAAAGGCAGGTTGAAGAAGCTCGCAACTTTCTGTTCACGAATTCTTACTTGTATCTTTTGTACTCATCAACCAGTGATACCCTATCCTAAAAATGGAAGCTTCGATCAAGTTTGTATTGGAATATTTTGTTCTGGTCCATATTAACATTGACCAATCTGCCGCCTATGCACAACTTATGATCCACAAATTTGAGTTTACAGGGTTGCGCTCTCTCAATTTTATCTGTCTTACAGCTTGAAGAAATTGTCGTTCACTACCTCATGCTTTTCTCAAGATTAGTCAAATCTAAGCGGCCTTTCAGTGAAACGTAACCAACCTTCGCTGTTGAAGGATCATACTTCGACGACAAATACTTCCATTCACAAACACATCTAATGACATGAACAGAATTTTTTCCTTTAGGTTTCACACTGCCACAAAGAAACAGACCCCAGCAAAACCATATAAGCAGAAAAATAAATTTCACATTTGTCAAAGAAATGAAGAATTTTTGTCTATTCGGAAAATGTCGGCTATCTGACTCCGCACCGAATGACCTCAAATGGAAGTGACGGTTACTGGTATACTTCTTTTGGTCTAAAACAATGCATGGTACCACTCCTATGCCGAGTTGTTCTCTGAAATTGTTCCTCCCTAGATACGATTATGTTTAGCAGTTCACGCCTAATTTTCCCGCTATTTGTGTTCCTAACTCCCAATACACACGAGACACACTTCAAACGAGCCTGTACAAACACGTTTCCTTCTCCGTTCCCATGTGTTATTCCATTTCCGCAACCATTTTACCAACTATCTCTCACCCATTTGGGTGCTTATCCATTTGCCTATCGGTCCATTTGTCTGTCAAACTGTCTGAATCATATCCTTTTCATTTACCTGCTTAAAGTTTCGACCGTACACTAGTCTCGCAGTTGCCCGGTTTGGTCTTCTGTCCAGGTGCACGCAGGTCCGCCTCCGGATTCAAAACCCAAACGAATTATCAATGCTTTCAGACTTCTCTTAACCAGATTCTCGGCTCGCAGTCTCGTATTCACTTTCAGAAACTTTCTTGTAAATAGTTCTTTCATCATGTGCCTGTTCCCCAATCGTGATAAACTGCCCCACAACTACTAGACTGCACAACAATTAGTCGTCACACGAGTGTCCACCAACCCGGATAGTAATTGTCAAGCGGGTTCCTGTAATCTGTGAATATTTGACTGCGTGAGTAATACACGAAGTAAAAAAAATAGTTAGTACAGAATGCATTCATTTGTTTTTCCCGTTTTCATTTGATTCAAATCTGATGTCTCTTCCATTGCAGTCACGACCCCGTACACTGTGACAAACAATTTACCACATAAACAACGAAATCAAAGAACCAAATCATCGTGCGCTTCATGATGAATTTCTGTTAAACAGTACCATTAATGGCGCAGATTATTGGAAACGAGGATTTCACTATGACTATGAAACATTATTACAAAAATAATACCGACTCGCTGTCTTCCGTTACGCATTCACCTTTCATTTCGGGTGCGGTGGATATGCACTGTTGTTGCAATCGAACAAATCCGATTACAGTTGTGCAGTATTTTCACTTGCTTCACTGATGAGTGGAATATAGATAGTGCATAAAGAATGATTTCCCTGGCGAGAACAATAAAACCGAATGACGTGCAGTTGGGGTTATAGTCATCATGATTGTTGAAATAAAACACGGATGTTTTATCATAGACCTAATCGATAGAGCCGACGGAACAACTGCCTCGAGATCGGTTAACAGTGACACTCGAAATATTTGCATGTTTCTCTCTCCTCCAACCGTGCCTTTATTTGAAAACTATATAATCTTATGTCTTTAGTCCTAAATGAAACACTGCTCCTGGAAGGCTTGTTGAACATAATACCGAGATTCACTTTCCACAGGTCATTGTAATCCGGATTGTATGGGATTTGAAAATTCAGGAACAGTGGTTGGATTCGTTAAAATTCAAGGAACATTAAGCAGCGTGATGCCAAGCATAACGATAGCGACCAATGGAGGTTAATAAACAGAACATCTGAGAGTAACTCCGCCTATTTCGGTTATGTGAGAAGTGCACGAAAAAACTGTTAAGTATACCTAAAAAAGAATGCTTTTATTCCGCTTCTAAAAGTCAGAGTCGAAACACACCTCATGGAAATTTCCTGTGTGCAGCTGGTCTCAGAGAAATGCAACACCATTCACAACCGCTCTACTAGCAATGAAAGAAGAATATCATCACAATGCTGAGAATAAGTAAACATACTTGACTACAGAAAAAGGATGCCAACGGGTAAGGGTGAAGCACAACGAATAATTATGAATTTATAGTCCAGTACTTGTTATTGTTGTCCATGACAAAATGACAGTGGATACACATCACTCCTGTGTGCCTATATGGATGATACACCCCAACGGTGCTCCCGTAAATTTCACAGGCAGAGTGAACAGTGATATAACGTTAAACTGCTTGAAAATTGCCATATTCTCGTAAAGTGGGAAACCAACGCCACTCATTTCAAAATGGCAATCATCTGAGCTCCATCAACAACCGTCGAAAGTTGATTTATCACAAGCAACAAAAAATGGCTCCTTATGTGTGTTGAAAAATTAACAGGTCTCTTGCAGTGAGCAGGAGAGAAAAGTTGAGTGAAAGTGAATTATGCACCTCTAGATCTTTGAGGCCTACCCACTCAATTCATGCAAAAGCCCAAGCGTCACCCTCAAATCAACAGAGATTACGATATAATGCAACGCCAATGTATTGCAAAGATAGCCTGAACGCAACAGTCATGTTTGTTTTGGGTAAAGCTAGGAAATATCCAGCACTGTGTGAACATCAACGATTAAGGAGAAAGAAACACTATATGAGAAATCGAGCCGCAATGCTTCCACCTCATAAAATTAACTGAGTCTTGCTTTTCTTGATGTACGTGTTTGGACGTAGATATACTGTTTCTTGTCTCATAACTTGAACTCTAAGCGTCAAGTGCAGATGACTACATTTCAGGATATAAGCAACTCTCTTGAGTGGCATTAGCTACGAATGCGCATTCAGGTTGAGGCAGTGACTTCGTTGTTGGTGGCGTCACTATAATTCCCTTTAGGACATATTCCTTTGTGGTATTTTAGCTGAAGGTCATTTGTCCCTTAAGAATAAGATTGAAGGTCTTCAAAATCTATTATTTTGAAGATAAAAAGAAATTACAAGCTGATCGAATGAGAAACATTGGTGTATTTGTGCATACTACTACTGAAGGTCGATAACAGTTCAAAAAGGAACCAGCGGTGCAAGCACAACGGAAATCAAACGCAAGGTCTTGGGAATAGGCAACGAGGTAATAATTCCAGGGAGACAGAAAAGTAACCTGAACAATTCGTTAGATCAGACTGTTTATCTTCCTTGAGTATAGCGCTTCCTAATCAAATGAGAATCGTCATAAGAACGCCAGTACCCCAAGTCCTCATATTTGAACCCGATTTGAAAAATTGAGAACCGCATGAAAAGAAAACAGTTCGACTACAGAAACCTTATCAAATCATCAAAGCTTTGCTAGTTGCGCTCATAGAAGCATGAGTAACGTTTGTCGACCGAACAGTTTAGGACATTTGTTATTTTATCCCAGTGCGGAAAAGTCGTATTAGCTTCAGGTCTGCTCCAAAGGTCAGTGCCGTTTATTGTGTAACCTAATTTTTCAGATTTGATTTCTATTTTGAGTGGCTTTTAAAACAAGGCGTTAAATCAAAGAAAAATGTTTTAAAAGTAATGGAATAAAACTCGGAGTGGCCAACATTCTATTATCTTGGGTTTTCCTGTGGGACCTTTTAAAATAGCCCAAGCAACCACAGTGAGAAAAGCAGAACGTTGACATGCTACTGGACTACTCAGAAGAGGCATATACTGAGAAGTAGACACCACTGAAGTATGAATTTCATTCGAACTACAAAGAATGCGCATGAACGAGGAATCTATCCAAGAACAAAGTGATTATTAATCAAACCTTTGCCGTCCGCTGGTCAAGACCAACCCTCTAAATGGTGACAAATGATAGTATGGATATATGATAGCGCTGACCTAAAACACACTAACAAATACGCTATAAAGTCTCCTTTTTTCAGAGAAATAAAACCACCAGATTTAACAACAAGGAGCGAAAAATTGATTTCATCAATGAGACAATCAAGTATGCACGAGTGAATTTTTCACATGCGACTGTTTTTGGATGCGTTAGCTACATGAATGCGCTTTCCTTCCAGGATAGCCAGACAACATGGAAAAGAAAATAAATTGACCATTTTTCTGGTCTGTCAACCTCGCTTTCAAATTAGGAACCACCTTCTTTGTGCCAGGTGCAATTTGGGAAATGCAAACTCCCTAACGCACGTGTGAATACATGCGCGCGTGTGTGTTTGTGGATTTAAGGGTGTTTTCTGTGGTCTGTCTGGAACTATTAGAATATTTCTCATTGAATCCGAATCAGGATCTTCCAGTAAGTACTCTTCCATAACCGGTTGACTGAAGTAACTAAGACGGTTTGCGCTTTGATTTAAGGCTTTCAATTTGGCGTCCATCGTCGATGCTAAGGGAAATCCACTGAATATCAACATTTGCAAGCCCGACAGACTAACGAAATTAACGTAAGTAATATTGCACACCATTTATCTTAATGTTATTTAATAACAAAACAGAAAGTGTAACACTTGAAATTTTATTACATATTAGTGCGCTGGCAATTCTTGCCGAACTAGCAACGATTAAATTTGGTTTTCTTGCCGGTTATTCTACACAAATAGTAAAGTAAGGTAAGTAAAGACGGGATTAGAATAGACTGAAACGTGCAACCCCAGAAAGTGTCTCACCGGTTCGAAATGTCATGAATCCAGCCCGGGACAACTTACGAAAACGGCAAAGAAGTTAAGAAACAGAAGACACTACGAAGCATCAAAAAGAAAATGGGTCGAATGAAAATTTTTCAAAATGGAGAGAGGGGACTACTGTTTTGCATTCACTGAAATAACCGTGATCCCTGGAAAGTGATTGTTTCCGTTCTTTCCTCCTCCAAACTTTTCATCTTAGACAGTCTCTACGTCCCCATAACTGAAAAGTCAGCCGAATCAACTAGCAGACAGCATAGCATTGCGAATCGTTTTACATTTCATTAAACAGTATGTTACCTGGGCTTGTGGTGCAAAAACGGTTACTCAGAATTGTCCCTGGCCTTCCAAAAACATGGGTGTGTCACAACACATTGTGCAGTACAAACTCGGTACTTACTGCAATTGTTCAGTTTCAATTACGGAAAATTGATCCGTTAAAAAAAACGGGAACATCTCACCGAAAAACAGTGGCGTAGCTACTCTTGGTACATAATCTGGAAATTACAGATGCTCAATTCTCATCGTGTGCGTTACAGTTTCCGGTGTGGGAATCAATTTCAGTGTCAATATTAAAGCAAAACCTGATCCTGGTATCTTCTAAGAATTTCTCATTTGGCTAGTTGTTCTCTTCAATTGTGTGAAGGAGTGACTACATTTTCAACGGTAAAAATTAGAAATCTATCCGTGTGAATTAGAACCTCAACTCATGGGCGAGGTGGGAAGTTTTATCGGGAAATCAGTGCACGGCTGAAACGTTGATTTACGTCAGCGGATGGAGTAAAGTTCGTGTATTTTAATTACCGTGCCGTTTTTCTTGTCCCACATTTTACTGGTAATTTTGAATTCGCTAATTCACAATACTTCACTTCTCAGTACGGTAACCAGGTCGTCCGAATCCACTGTAAGCAAAAACTGATGGCTGTAAAAGTAACTGCCTAGCAGTAGTAGTGAATCCACGAAATCCGTTCCAACTAAGCCAAATGGCGAATGTATATTACCAATCTTCACAAAAATTGAACTTAAGTCCCAGAATTAACAACCTCGATTGGTGGGTACTGGCTATAAAGTTCCAGAAGGTAGTTTAAGTACGACGGTCATCACTTGATTCTACAAAGCAAACAAATTTGCCAATGTTTATACAGATTTCATCCAAACTTTGGTAGTTACCTAAGAGATTGTTTCTTCTTCAAGGTTTCTTAATCGGTATGATTTATCCACTCAAGGAAATGGAGACCATAAAACCCATAAGATATTATGTATCTACATCCCTCTTTGGATCAATGTTTGCCGGAATGTGGGCAAAATAGAAGGTTGGCTAGTCGCATGCTGATCAGTCTAATCTGTATGTGGGCGGCACCAACACTAGGGAAGTTTCTATAAACACACATTTGAGAATATGGTTAACACCTGCATGCCTATGTTGAAGTAAATGATGAAGGTGATTCGACCTTCAGTGAGGTGCGGAAAAATTGTGAATTAATTTCTAAACTTCCATTTCTACTCACCATTCGGAGTTTGACTTCCTTGACAATGCCATTTTGACTGGTGACGAAACGCTTGTCAGTTAAATACGAAGCCTACAGATCATGAACTTGTACAAACTTCAGAATTTTACACACTTTTCATCATCTTTTGTAAAATATAAGTCGAAATATGCAACCAAGGTTAAACGAATAATCGAAATTCGGACGATGAGAAATCAAAGAAAAAAGGCAGCTGCCAAATGGGCACGCGCATTAAGAATCCTTCCGTGACTGAAGGTGAAAGGTTTGCAAACTTAATGCTAAGATCATACCGCAAAACCTCATGTAAAAACGCTGTTTGAGCTGAAATCAAAGCAACCATTCAGAACCTCAAGAAGCAGGGTTCCACTGAAGATTTTCATCAAGTTTACGAAATAGTTGAGATGTTTTTGAATTAGTGAGGCCACCAGCTGGACAGGAATATCAAAATAAAGCTATTTGTCGAGAGTAAAATTTAAGTGTAAAGTGCTCTAATCACATTCGACCACATCCGGCTGGCAGGAAGCTGAAATGGTAACGGCTGACGATTGAAAAGTTGTACAATGGTTTCATTTAATGCGAAGCAGTTATAAAATCATATATTATTCCCAGTGTAACATTCAGGCGCTTATTAGGCATGCACAGAAGTTGGCGGCAACCGTTAATCAGAAAACTTAGTTACACTTAAAGTATTTTTCTGTCTCCCTTTGGTAAGTTCGCATTCAGCGAAGAGTGATTTCTGTGGTTCTATATCTGTGATACTAGCACTGAATGGTAATTAAGATATAAATTTTGTGAGGCATTTTATACTGCCAGCCAGGGTGCCAGAATGTTTTACAGAACTGTACTATAAAGCCTGATCACACATTCTGACATCCATCTCTTTCAAGCAAATAACTGAGCCTCATTGGTATAATCTTTTTTCATTTATGATGATAGGTTGTGACACAGTGTCCCTAGAACGCTTGGTCTTTTGTACTCAGTATTACACTTCTGGCACTGGTATACTGAAAACATACCCGTGAGGTCGCAGTTATCCCAGACCAGCGGATGGTCAGCACTTAGTCTCTAACTTTGCCTGTGAGGTGTGCGGAAAAGGACAGTGATAAACAGCTTTAGCTGATGATGATGTCAAGCTGAAATCCGAATACTTACATGATGAAGAATTTACCAAGGGAATACCTCTCCCCCACAACCATCTTCATTGACACATCTTATCCCGGTCCCACTGGCTGTCCAACCATTTGGCCATCATTTTACTTACAAAACCTAAGCTGATGGTAATGACGTATTTAGCTTTTTGGGGGCAACACCACTTCCAGGGGTTCCGAATTTTCCAGTGAGTACGACCACTATCAGTGTTTGATATTCCAAGTGTCACTGCCCGAAGTAAATTTTGTGTGCCTACCGCTATCAAAAGTAAATGCGTCAGAAAAACTAATCATAATTCTCTTAATACGAAAACGACTCTCTGTTCCCGTCCTTTTTCTGTTTTTAAAAAGATATCGTTGCTAATCGGACCCATCCCGTAGACTAAACCCATTCAAGCAGATCAGACAAATGAATGATGTTGAACAGTATGTGAGAAGTTATTTCACATTATATTAAAATAGGTAAATGATTCTGCCACGTCAACCCCGGCAAATGAGACAATTATTACACAGTACAAGCTTCCACATTTGGACCACATACTAGTGAATGCACTACAAAAAGACACTCTTGCGACGAGTAGTCTCGAGAAAAAATGCAGTTCCAAGTAAGCCGTACTTTATTATGCACGAACAATCTGCAAAGGAAAGGGCTGGCAACTTTCCAAATGATGACTTTTTTGTTTCTCCTTGACTGACATGGATAGTCATAGATTATGACATATTCAGTCACTCTCAGTCAGCTATCGGTTGTCATAAATGACCGGAAATCCACAGGTAAACAGAAACAGAAAGTGTAACTTGACATCACCTTGCACCAAATATGGTCGCGAATTTGAGATGATGCGCAAACCTCTCAAACGTAAGCGTCTTCAAATGATAGCCACAAGATTGACACTGACCGTTCTCTGTTGATTTGTGTGTAAGTGCTCTCGCGCACACGATGTGATACCTTCTGGGTTTGTTTTAGCGTCTCACTTTCGAAACTCGTATTGCCCATTCGGGGAAAATTGAAAAGGGAACAACAATCAGGATATGAATTGCTTGACCCAGGTCTACCGATATAATGCATTTAAAAACTATATTAGAAAAACCAAAGGTAGATTGATGTTGACCATTTTCATCGGTTATAGTTCGAGGTAAGCAAGAAGGTGACTTTCATGATAATCAGCATACCTTACACGTTGTCGTAAGAAAAGATACGGATTTCATTAGTCTATTTTGTATAGTCTCCATTTTGCCAGTGTCCCTCGTATTTGCACAGTGATATTGCAAACATGATAAATAAAATTAGTAAATAAATTATGACTGCACACGTTTAAATGATGACATCGACTTGTGTATCTCACTGCATGTGACATCCGGTTTTGTTCACCTTGTCTGCAAACAGTTGAAAGATTCCAGTAAACAAGCAAAATTTATTGCATTCTTTTAGCAAGCAGATTGTATATTTTACTGATATGAGTCCTCATCGAACGTTTACATCTAGTTCATTTTCAGGAACAGCGGACGTACTGTACAGCTGATTAATTCAAATAAAAATCAGCCGATTTAAGAAACGGCAGACAATCTTGAAAAGCAGTGACGGATGATCGTTATGCTATTACCATTCGCGTTTGATAATCCTTGGAGAATCGCATCGGACAGTCTGATTGGTGTGTTGCTCAGTTCCGTTCCGGGTCTCAGCCCTTCTTGAATGTGCAAAATGTGTTCATTATTTGTCTGTCTTTCCTCATTGTGCGATTTCTGATATATCAGAGGCTGTTTACCCCATAGTACTCACTGGTACAGTTTACCAGCTATCCCTTGTAGCATGAAAAAGGACAACATATGCAGGAGAAGTTTTCAATTCCTTTTGAATAAACATCGTGCATTCAATGGTATTGAGCTTTTACACTCACATCATCATTAAAAAGTTTATTTTTAGACTGTCCTTATAGTGAACAAATGTTGGCGGTCCTACTTCCAAAACTATAGACAGGCAAATTCCTTCGCAAAGCATGCCTTTGCGCATTGAATTTCGAATCACTTAAAAGCCCTGGGTTTTGTCAGCATTACGTTCTGCATAAGAATGAAAAGACAAAAGTCGCCGGAAGTACAGGACCGATCTCGCGGTTACTACCGCTGGTCATTTATGTCTACCTGATCCTTCTTCATCCATTAATTCCTGTTCATGTGCAACCATTTGCGAAATTAGCACTAGAACTCCGGTTAAATAACCATGTGATGCTAAATGCAACCACCATTCTTGTAAGCTCCTAACCATTCAAAGGAAAATCCAATGCCTCTGAAACTGCCGCTCGAAGACGACATACTAAAAGGATAAATCTCCCATTCATAATTTTGTACAAAAATATGAAACACCAAAAGCAACTTTATGCCAAGGTTGAAGTCGGCAATAAACGAAGCCATTGAATAGCACAGAAAACAAAAAACCGTCTGGCAGTTATCAAACAAATTGTTAAAGAATTATCGAACCATTTCGTCGCAATTTGTCTGAAAGTCTCATGGACGAAAGTGATTAAATTTGCCCTTCAGAATGAAATATTTTTACGGCAGGAATTGAAATCTCGTGCCAAATTCCCCAGGGTCCTGGCAGACGTACACTTATGATCCGTCTGAGAACTACGACGATATTTACAATGATTTTCATTAGAATATGGCATTTTAGTTCGATTTCATCAAAACAGTTAAAAAATGGGTTACTCAGTTTGTCCCAGTTCATCCACGAACACTTATATGTAAAGTGGGGAATATACCAATAAAGGCTTGAATTTTCCATAGTTCAACTTTCACTTGTAGAATGTTCTTTGGAATCTGCAAATAACTGAGGAATAAAAATAGATGGGTGAACAGATAAATATATGGACAGAGAGCTTGGATCGTTAATTGAGTGAACTGTCCCTTCTAATTTCTCTGCTCGTTCATCTTGGTCACCGCGTTTTACACATCGATCAATTTATTCACATGATTCCATGGCTAAACTTTCCTCTAAAGGTCCAGCGTCTTGGATACACTGTGTAATGTCTTCCCTTGCAGTTATTACAGCCGTTACACTATCCAAATAAAGCTCAATTATTTAATTTTCTCAACTGAGATCTTAGTCCGGTAATTCCTAGTGCACGTAATTTTCTATCGTCAATCTTCAATTACTGATTCTTGAATCGGAGTGCGAGGAGCACTTGCAATGGTCATAAACACTCGAGAAATGGTGACCATCAATTTGTCACAAAATGTGGCGATTGGTAGCGAAGAAAAAAACAAATGAGAACCTGTGAGTTATCGTAGCAGATAAACCGTAGTCACCATGGTAACCAGACAGACAACATTCTGTCTGTTTCAATGGCAGCCTATATGAAACATAGTAAGAGTAGAACTAACTGTCGTACCGTATATTTTTCAGAAGAACCAAGGTTTGACGAAGTTGCAGATTAGCAAATATGTTGTTCGGGGAATGCTTCTTTCGAAAAGCTGGTGAAGTTGGAACATGTTTGGGATGATGAAAATATCGAATTACATCAACTAGACCCATTTCCCCCTTTCCATACCGAGGTGGTAAAAAACCATAGTTCACGATAAACTAAGACTGATTGCTTGATTTAATTTCACATTAATTTTGTGATCTTCTAATACCACTACCCTAAATTATTAGTGAAATTTGGACGGTAAGAAGTCAAGGTTATATATGCCAATTTGATTGATACGTTTCCAGCGATACAAGGAGAATGAGCTAGAGTCCCTTCAACTTCAGCTCACAGAATTATCTGCCAGTGGTGTATGTGTTACCGAGATAGTTCAGTTCTAGTCGCCGTCAAATGGTTACCACTGAGAAAGTTACAATCTTATAGCTAGGTGTCCGGTCCAATATGACGAGTGATTGTAAAATGTGTAATAGCCATAGAAACCTCTGTCACCGTTAATCAAAGAACAAGTAATACATCGTTAGTACGAATAATTACGCTCGAATCTCTACTCCTCAAACTACGCCCTCCTCGCACATATATCAGGTCACCAGGTCCGCAGTACGGTCTGAAATCCACAAACTGGAGTTTTGCTCTTTTTGGAGCTCAATGGTAATGCACATCCACCACCACATCTAGGGTTCATAGGTTCCACCTAAGGGAGGTGAGCGTTACCAGTGCACCAGCCACGTACAGCCTAGGCTGATAAAAATTACCGGATTATGCCTGTTCTGATTATGACCCAAAATAGCCAGTATTGTTCGAACGAATATAGTTTTCGGTCAATCATGTGATATTTTAATATTTTTTATTTTGATTCTGTGCTGCATTTTTTTGCTAATATAGCTAAACTGAATCCAGATTGATGGTTCTGGTTTGGGTTACCCGTAACCCCGTGCATTGTGCACCATGATTCCTACACTTCTGACTGTTCCGAAGCAGTTGTGAACTCCCTGCGAAGATGACTGTTTCGGCCCTTGTTTTGCCAGCGCATACACACATCCGAACATACCACGAATAAATAAGCTCAAATAATTAACAACTGGCTGATTATATAATAGCTTCAGTTACTGATTTGAACACGACTGAGGAGGTTTACAGATCTGCCATTTTATCGATTATTTCCATAGTTTCAGATTAATACTGAGCGAATAGCGGAGAATAAAAACGGTCTGGATTAGACAACTTGTATCTTTCAACATACTAGATATTGCATTAGTTTCAATTTAATAACTATCAACAGACAAGATATGTAATCGTTCAAATAATGCCAACATGTCAAAATTGTTCTTGTTTGCAAACATTAAAATGTGATTCGTGAATGGAAATCAAGACTTGTTTTCAGGTATCCTTCTGCTCTCTCATGTACGACTGCGAAACAGCGCCTTGTTCATAATTCCATTTCTTTAAATACTGAAAAAGAAGTCAGCGTCGTTCACTTGTCTTAAATGCAGCAGAATTTAATTTAGAAGCTCTTGCTAGAGATATTAAAAGCGCTGCATTAGTAACTAGGTTGGGCTATCATAGAGACGAAACGAATCCCTTTTCTGTACCATTGTTATGAAAAATACTGCAGGCGTTCTTTTGCCCGTCGTTACCAGCATTTTTTGTGCGTTTGTAACTTTACGTCAGGATCCCAATGGTTTTCCTCAAGTAAGACTGATGTGCTGTTAGGATGTACTCCACCAAAGTCTTACGAAGTTTGGGCAACGACCCTGAATGTCGCCGCACAACAACTCCACAAGTTTATACTATCATTTACAGCACATCAGCAGTAGACTGGAAATCAAATTAGCTGAGGGTTAGAAACAGAAATGCTCAAATGTTGATGTTCGAACCTTGAGTTCACGTACCGATCTGATTCCCTTGGATGGCACAACAAAACTGGCGATTTTTAATGGTAATGGATATTTGGTCGAAAAGTTGGATTGACCAGCAGTCAGAGTACGTACTCTGGCACTTGGTGTGGTTATCCAACTACCCAATCAGGGGTTCGGTCTAGCTGACCGAAAACACTCGCAATTGACTGATAAAAACCTGGAAATCGGTCATTACTGTTTGGTGGTTGTACCTCAGCCTACTTCCAGAAGCTGGCCCTTTCTCTGCTACTCTCTAAGATGTGTGGCTGCTATTAATACGAAAATACATCTATTAGGTTCTGTGTCATTACCAGTGGATCACTAAACAACAAATTTAGCCTTGATACGACAACAGAAGTTGTTAGTCAAATATGGAATAACATGTGTCACCACCTGCTAAGGTTTGTGTGTTTTAAAGCAGGGAAAGATTGTAAGACAGACAGGCTGAGCCAGCTGCATCTCTTACGCTCGACTGCTAAAACGAACTGGGTCAAAATAACAGTAACTTGTGTGGTTTGGTTACTAGGTCACTGTACGTGGTCATCCCAAACCCTGAAAGCTGCTCCAGAAAGATACCTATTTGCACTTATTTGGTTCAGTTCCAACAGACTGATGAGTTAGAGTACTGGGTGCTCCCTTTTTCCAGGTTATACAACAGAAGACTAAAGTGAAACTTAAAAGCGTTGTTCAGAGCCATCCACGAGTAACCGAAATTCAAGGTTGTCGAACTCACAATAAATCATCCTCTACGCACTTCCCATTCGGGTACTAATGGATATGTATCGGTGTAGAGTTTACAAAATTTTCAACGATGAACCGGGAGTTGATGTTGCAGTACGAATCTTCGAGCGCTTTATTCCGACAGGCGGTCCTAAATATGTCCGTGACAGTATTCTCAATTGTCAGGAACTAAAGGCATTCCTATAAGTTCGCTGCAAGAGGAAATCACCAGAGTGATTACACTTTCTTCATTGAAACTGAAATTTCCTTGGTCCGGCAAAAGAGAGAGTTGGCTCTTCTACAGACAGTGGGACGGACAGCAACCACCAAAATAGTAAACAGGTATGCGTGGTATGAACCCAGGATTAGAACGGCCACAGTCAATCAGCGGAAATGAATTTTGCCTCCTTAAGACGCTAACACCTTGACGTGAAGCTTGTGGCTGGTCACGATATGACGTCATGTTTTGCTGGCTTTCTTCATTTAATCTACAAGGTTTTTGAATTATAGGTGAATGAACCGCATGATTGATCGTTCCCGCTTTGGAACAGGATTAATATCGCACAGATATCATTTGTCTCTGTGCCGGTAATACGCAAATCTCCAGACATCAAGGTTCATTTTAGACCGCCTAAAAGGGTAACATGAAGGCCCACAACCCAATGAACTTCGACAGGTGTTCCACAATGTTTCCATTTCCCTCCATAGTATAGCTCTAATCACGGTTGCTTAAAATTAGATTCTGCAACTTCTCACTCATCTGGCAATTCATGTATTGAAGTATTCACCAAGAGTTTCGGATAGCTAATGGTAAAAGTGTCCAGAAAAATTCAGTGAATTTGAACCAAACGGATGACGCTTTTCTTTGTCTTTGATCTTCCTCTAGAACTATGTTCATTTTGTATGCCAGCGTAAGCGATATGCTGTATCCAATAAAAGTTTCGACCTTTATTCGATGGACACTCTACCTACGATTTAATAGATAAGTAGGGAAGATTCCCGTACTAAAGTCCTGTGATCAAACAGTATGCAGCACTTAGAACCAAGATGGCAATGTGCAATTATGCTACTGAAATATCCTCCCACCCCAGTGTCCTGCAGATGGCTGCCGGAAATTCACTAATTCCGTTGTAAAAATTTCATAAGCTTGGCCCGCATCGTTTTGTGCTTAGTGACTGATAACTTTTATCCCCCTGATGTTGATCCCTTTAAGTCTTTAGACTTGTTTACTTCCTGGCCGGAATGGATAATGTTCTTGGTTGTGCTTGGCGCACGTGAGAATTGCACTACCGGCTCAGATCCGCACTTGTTACTAGGGTCAGATAAATGAATAACACGAGCGGGCGTCAAGAGCCCCAGTTCTCAAAAAATGTTGTCGAATGGGACAAACTTAATTTAGGATTGTATTGTATCAAATAAATAAACAGGTGCATCGGTGAACGAAAGGTTATGAAAGAATTCAACGTGACGGAAACGTTCGAAGTTATTCATTCTATCCCTTAAAAAGTACAACTTACAAACTTGAAAATCCAAAGTAAGACGGCATATGAAGTGGAAGTGTGCGTTCTATCCGTCCATCCATCCAACATAAATCTAGGGCCATCTCTTCATATTAGTCAGTGAGCAACCAGAGGAGCCCCAGTAATCATAAGGCAGGTTTTCTTTCGAAGTTCCCGTATCAACAAAAAGTAATTCATTTTTATCCAATGGAAGTTGTTACGCGCCCATTTAATTTCTTCGAATTCTGGAGTCATACATTTGATGATATAAAAATTTGGCGGGCTAAAGCAGAGCTCAAAGATAGAAGGTATTTATCCTCACTAAGATATTTACCAAAATATTTTCGGACGTTGTATTTGAAGCAATTAAGTATAACCTGATAAGTTATTTCCGCATAAATTAATAATTCTGGAATGTGCAAATAGTCCGAATTAACCCACTGAGAACAACACCAAGTGCAAACAAGCTCACCTTAAGTACTTCATAATAGAACCATTATACCACCCCAACTATGGCCAGTATCACCTGGAATAAGGAAGCAGGAGGGTTTCACGAAGTCAATGAGTCGGGAGTGGAAGAAAGAAAAGGTGCACGCATGTAATCCTAATCTAATTCAAGACCGGAAATATAGGTGCAATTAGCTGAACTGTTCTCCTTTGAATGGGTAGGAAGTGGACCAGGAGAACTTTAGTGCTTGAATGAATTGTTTCTGTGTTCATAACGGGAGATCGTGCAAGTGAATGCTCACAGCTTCCAAAAATGAAAGGAATTGACACTTAAACAGCCTGGATTACCAACTTGAAACTTCGTACATTGGGCGGAACGGTTCGGCGACATCCACCCAGTGGTTCGAATCAACAAAGTGAGAACAAACAGTACTGGTAGCTTCTTTAATTTTATCCAGTATTCAGCAAGGACGGATGAAGCTCACAAGTCTGTTCGGAAAAGTGCCTAGTTTTGCTGACCTCATGCACAGTTCCGCAAGAACAGGTGAGCGAGTATACACAGAAAGAACCTGCACTGTCTGGAACTTTATACTTCAAGCGTTTGAATAGGAAACGAAATTGAAGTTTCTCACAGAAGAAGGTTTCATCAACTACATCTGATAGACGACGGTAATATCTCCCTTGAATAGCAGATTGATATAAATAGATTTTAAGTAGTCCTGAGACTTATTTTATCGCTATTAAGGCGTCCGAGGTAATCATTTGCTTAAAAACGTGTCTCAGAAATTCTCATTCTTCTTCTGTTCTGCCATTCATACAAATTTTTCGGGCTCCTGTCAATAATGGAAAATTCGGTTTATCATTATTTCAACTGAGACAAAACTGTGGAAGTGTATGTGGTCACCATTCCGTGCTGCTTTCCTATGCAGTAACAGTTGAAAATACCCATCATTCCGATGATGTAACAATGTCTCCAGGAAAGATTTTTTATTGTTTCCTTCGTTTTCCAAACCAAGCGGAAAATTTAAGTGGGCGATGTGAAACGTATATACCATTGGTTTTATATCTTCGGTTGCACCTGTAATACTGAATGTCATCAGCATAGTGCCCATAGAGTACCATTTGTTTGAAAGAAGATTGCCTTCAGGTCTAGCCACAACAATTTCCGCAAATAGTGGTCCAAAGGGTGATCAAGTCACTAATCCATCTCTCTGACGATAAATTTCCCCGCTGAACTCAAGTCGGACGTTGTATATACCGTAAAGAAAAGTTTCCTTTGTTAAATCACCAGGGAGCCTACGTCAATGTGGTTTTGATGAATGTACTGGTGTATCTAACTAACCGTGTCGTTATTTGGGGTTTTGGTAAACAATGAGGAAAGTTCAAGCCAGAAGAATTGAGTGTCTTTCAGATTTTTATTCATGACAGTATCCACAAGGTAGAAAATGTCATGTAAGCTGTATTTCGAGATTGCTAGTTTTACTGGTTTCAACATCCCACCTAAAGATTTTGCTACTGCATGATATGGTGAGTTACATATGTTCAAATAGGTCTCAAGGGCAAATACTTTCGTAAACTTGGGACAAAAGTAGAATCTGGAAATTATCGTACCAGTTGGCCTTCCCCTTTTGAATATGCCAGCATCTATGACAGTTTGCTGTTACAACAGTTGTAACCTCCTGGATATTGATTTTTTACCTGAGTAGCTTAGTCCTTCGTTGTGGGCGAATTCGTAAATTTAGATGAATCATTCAATATCACTTCCGTCTTTGCTATATAATTGGACTAATCAAAAATATCAATGCCGGCATCGTAACCAGATTTTAACGTCATTTTTTTAGTAACCTGTGGCTCTTTCGAACGATTCAAGCGCTCTGTCGTCAATAGTCCCTCTTCTGTTGGCCTACTGTCTTGATATCGACAAAATGCATTTATGAAATAAGATTTAAGCTTCTCAAACCATAGCATTGATGATGGAGTCAAGTCTGTGAGCTGAGAGAATAAAGACTCAAATTCAAATTTCATGTCCATTTGTCCTGTCTTTAATCTACGGCAAAAAATCTAGGTCCTAGGGACATCACTTCAGTCCTTATCGATTCAGAAGTTATCGATGAAAAATTAGGGCAAATTTCTATGGCTCAGCCGTAAATCAACTTAATGGTCTGTTTGGACTGACAAGCCTTTTAATACCCTATGCAATGAATAGTTTTTACCTGGAAGCTGAAGAGGGTACTCGTCGGCTCACGACTTAGAGAAATTTTCTTAACGAAGTTGGAAAATCATGACAGTATATCTGAAGTGCTTTTGCTCTATCGTCGCAAGACCATACTTTGCAACAGAAAACCGGTGGAAACCTTCGCGCATCTATTGGTAAAATTCAACGGGTTGCAAGAAGCCGTGCGTTTTTCATTGGAACCAGAAGTCTAACTCACTGATGCACACCTTGAAGAATGACAAAAAGTGGGACAAACGTTCACAGAAAGCCATTTGGAGTCAAACAGCATGTTGGTGTCGACAATAACGAGCGTATCCGTCGAAAGCATAAATTGATATGCCGTTCACTACGATGAGCCAGGAGGACATTCAGCAGATTCACCAAAGATAAACTGGATGAGAAATGCAACAAATTCTGACAACGAACTGAAAGACGAATTTTAAGAGTAGAGATGAGGAGAGTGATCTACACCTTTTTGTTAAGGAACTGTTCATCCCTCTTTATTCATTAAAGATAATTATAGTGAACGTTTTCAGAGACTTGACCTGCATTTAAACACTTTAATGCCTTGACAAGCCCACACAGGGATACTGTGCACCTGTCAAATGATTTGCTTAAACGGAGTTAGATAGCAAATGACCATCGAGTGGCTGACTACGCAAGTACTATCACGCGTGTCACAAAGAGAATACCACGACAATTCAGTGCTCAATGGTGAAGCGTCCTGCCAGTGTAAGACACTAAATGAAATATCAGTGAGTCATGTAAGGCTATCTTCTACCCATTGGACGATATTTCAAACCGGATCAAAAGTTTGAATGTCTGTTCAGCTCAAACTGTGATCATACAAATTCATCACCTGGAACTGTACAAGTAAACCCTTTCCACGGAAATCTTACAACTACTTTTCAATCACATAAACCTTGTGATCGCAGTATGTTATGTCAACCTAAAGAGATATTTATTTACTTGTTGTAAATTTCGCATCGCCATTCTACCAGCAAATCTCATGAGAAACATCTTTCCAGCAAGTCAGTAAATTTGAAATGTCTAAAAAGAGGATTCCATGAAGCAAACCTCAAAACAAACCGCGATTCCACGAAGGATAAACGGAGAACAAAAGTATGACACAAGAGTTGCAAGTAAAAGTAGTCAAATCTGCAGTGCACCCTGCAATTGGGAAGAAGGGCGACTTGTAAGCAATCACTCTAAAGTACATCGGACATTGTATAAACATGAAATAGTTGAAAGATAAGTTTAGAAGAGTTTGTCAGAAGTCTCTCGAACCTGACTGTCCATCATCGCTCAAGCGGCAGATAAGGAAAATACTTTGACCAAAAGAATGATCTCTGATTTGTGACCACGCCCTGAAGGTCGATAAAACGGTGACCAGATCAAATGAATTGAAGTCTGAAAAGTGCTAACAACTAAAAATTGTAAACCATGATTTATTAAAAGATTACACAAAACATATGAATTTCGAATTTCCTAATCCTTAAAATGTTTGATAAACCGTGAGTGCAACGAAAGTGGGGAGAGATTTATGCATATTGTTTGGGTTTTCGTTGATGCATGAAGTAATATCTGACGCTGAAGCGTAGATTTGGAACAACTCCGTTGAACTTGAAAAGTTTGTGGGGGATAACAGGGAAGAAGACATTATATCCCGAGATGTTGTAAAGCCCTCTGGGCACTACTCCAGGATCAATTACTGTAGTCAAAGCTGTTCTTCATGTTCCGCATAACTTTTTCAAAAGACATTGCGTTGGGAGAGTTTGATAAGCTGGATTTCCTTTTGGGCTTTTGGATCCGAATTCATCGGCTTTCTTTCTGCGATCCTGCTCGGAATGCGAAATGTGTGTAATTGGATGTGAGTTGTTCGCAAAAGTTGTAAAAGTTTAGCACATTACAACAATGATTGAGAATGCGGTGAAAGAACTCTGGGGAAATTGTTTGAACCGAATGGTAGCGTGTTAGAAAAGAACCGGAGCAGACTGTCAAAATGAAATATAAAACAATATTCTTTTTTGTCTTTGTTTTTTTCAGTCATTGTATCCAAAATTACGCGAAGCACTGTCGGCTCTCGTGCAATCAATGTAGGATATCGAGCATTACTGGCAACTGCATTTCACCAAGAAGGCATAAATGAACCGTAAGTTGTCATGCGAAATCAGTTGTCATTTTATCCTTTTCTAGTAAAGAAGTTCATAATCTTCCGAATAATCCCACAAAGCACATTGAGAAACAATAGCGGGACGAACAAGGTCGTTTTCAGTTGTTTGAATTCATGCCAATATATAACAATATATATGATTTACTACAAATGAGAGGAGGATGATAGGCTACATTTCTACTAGTCAACATATGTCCACTGTTGTTTGTGTATGCGTGCATGTGTGTGTATGCGTGCATGTGTGTGTATGCGTGCATGGGCGTGTGCGTGAAATGGGTGGTGGTGCTGGTCTAAATTATGTCACAATGTTATATACTGGCATGATTACGCATAACAAAAAACGAGCTTGTTAGTCACACTGTGTTGTTTCTCAAAGTCCCGTTCCTGTAATTTCGAAGCAGTTAACGGGAGGAACAGTGGCAATAGCTTACTACGTATTAGTGACCTGAGAGTATTCCGAACGTGAGATTCGCGCTAAGGTCGGAAAGCCAATTTTTGAGTTGAATATTGGTAGATAGATGGAGCTGATCTCCGGAACCTTTGCTAAGATAACCGATAACACTTTGATTGCGGTCAACCGTAGGATAATCATACCGGTTGTCCTTAAACTAATCAAACTGTGTAATTCCGTCGGAGATATTACCCTGTAATCGCTGAGTTCAACATACAATTATTGCACATTGATGGAATTACGGCTTTCGGTGTTAACGCAAACCACAAAGCACCAGAACCAAATTAGCAGGAAACGATATGATTCGTCAAAACATGCGACTTATATTTATTTTTATGAAGACAGTGAATTTGAACTATTCAGTAGTTATTCGCAAGAGCATTAACTTTTCTATCACACTGAGAATGCATCTTATTTTGGTGTGAATGTTTACAAACCTCTTTGTACAAACGAGCAGCTCAAGATGGCACATCTCATGATGACCATTCAGTCATGTCCAGGTTAACTGGTGGATGCTTAACAAAATCCTCTACTAGTCTAGCAGAATGTGGCTGAGTGGAGCTAGAAACTCAGTCCATGAAATCAGCGAAAGAATAAGTCTTTCATCCAGATCTGTTTTCAGTCAGTCGCCCCTGCTTTAATAACAGGCTGTTGTCAGAACTAAAGACGTTCATTTGCTTAGCGCCCATGCTTCATAGCACTAGCTGTTCGCTATCTCCAATAGATTATGCAAATACTTAAGTTACATATTGTACCAATTGTCGCGAAGCCGTCTGAACATTGCTTCGAGCAGGATGGACAGTGAAAGGTTTGCTGCTGCTCAGAGTTCCCGTTCTTGCTGCACGTCCCATTTACTTGTGGGCTGGACTGGTGAGGCAAAGGCTAGGGTCAGGTATTCCGAGGAAAAATCCCCTATCAATGTGGGTAGCCAAGAAGTATCACTCACCCAAGCACATGCAGTTCTTTTATTTTCCATACTTCCCTTCAAATGAAATAGAGCATGAACCAAATACCACGGAAATTACTGATGGGTACACTCATCTGATGATGGCACTTCCGAATGGTCGTTAAGTTAAACACAGTTTAAATCCTATTTCTCACTTTATTAAGCCACCCTGAATGTTGGCATACTAGACCGGAAGACGCAGCAAGCTATCACCGACTGAACAACTGAAACTTAGTATATATACACTGCGTCTCTGAAATGCTCTTACTAAGTTACATTTGGGAAGCAACCCAATCCGGTTTCCAGTGCTAATGTCGTAATCACTTTTGGCATAAAAACCTGAGTACGGGCTGCTTGCCAGTCGAGTAGACGATTCTGCGTTTGTCAGCAGAAATCGGCCCAAACTACTGTGTTTGGTTATCGTGTCTATTTATGCTTCTGCCAAATACAGTCTTCCTGAGACTGCTTCCGATTTCCACCAGAACTTTACTCGACACGAAGCCTGCAGTCAGCGGACGCTGTGGTCGTTTTTTGCTGAGTTTAACGCTCATCTTGGGTAATTAGCGCAGACAGAACGTTATATCGGAGGCTGATTTATTTTCTTAGTCGATCAAATAGCTAAAGTCGATCGCTTCATTCAACTTTGTTCCAGCAGTAGACCATTTTTCTCAAAAGCAAACTTTTCTCAAAGAGAGCGACAACGACTCACTGGGCGTGCGCTTTTATCTTCACAAATTTGGACTTAGATTGGCCATATGTTCATTGATTATCGGTGGTTTGAACCATTCTGGATATTTCCAGATCACATTAGCATCATCTGCGGGCTCAAATGATCCGTTGGTCCGCGTCCGTTTTGTTAAAGCTTAGCCTTTGGTCCCACCAACCCGAAAACCACAGTTGCTGATTCCAGTTTCAACCGTGGCTTTCACCGCAGTTATAATCACAACGAAATGCCCATGATCCGATGGATCATTGGGGGCAGATCAGAGAAGACCCGTATTCAAAGATGCAATTTTTACCGTAATCTTTTATTTCCTTTGTTAATGAAGTAGCAGTTTGCACTATTTTTCATGAAGAGGGACGCAGCCAACGGAGAGCAGCCAAGTGGGGAAGTTGACTGGTGGTAGGAGGATTCGGACCCGTGAGCTTCACGTCCAGACGCCATGAACAAATCCGCTTGACCACGGCCGGTCATGCAGAACTTCAGGCCAAATGGGTCTTGCGAATAATAGATGTCTTCAAAGTCAGTTATTCTGCTAGATGCTCGCAGATTTGTCCCGCGGATACCACGTACAATTCAACGCGTCAAGCATTTGGATGTCATCTGAACCGGAACCTAAGAAATGACTGCAAGCAGCTGTGAATGGGTAAGTATAATGAATTAAAGAAGACTTCTGCCCCCGGAAAAAGCACCCACGATTATTGCCTGATTTGCAGTACTGGTAAACGAAACTGGATGTGAGTTTAACGGGCAATCCTAGGGCCCACTCATTCACTCTTAAGAGCGTAGCCTGGAACATTGTTCAGAGCAATCATAAGGAGCAGTCCAGTTGTTCCAATTACACTGAAAGTGCTATTGTTATGCTTACTAATGAAACAAGATAGGTGAATACCTGCCAATCTCGAAAAAGTGAGATCCTGTGGATGATAGGTTCTCTCAAAATGCGCTAGCTTGCTTGACCAAGTGGGCTGCAGCCGTAAGCGGTGCAGGATTGAAGCTAGGATTTGAGGTAGCTATGTTTACGGGTCGTCGACCATCCTGTATATCACAATGTACAGGTCGAAGTACACAACCGAGCTCCTCCTGAAACTAATGAAAATTATGAACAATTGTGTACATCCGTGAAAATACTCAGGTTCCAAATAATGGCATATGAATAACTTAAAGCTCAGTGTCACTTCCTCAGTCATAACCGTTCACTGTACAACTTCCCACTGTCAAAAGACCGCACTTAAGAAGCTGAGAGTGGACTGGGCAACAAAGCAGTGTGAATCCAGAGTTAGTGATCAAATTGTAAGATGCCTGATCGTGTACAGGTTGAACTACAAAACCACTGACTACATGCAATGATCAATGAGCAAACCTGGCAAATCAAAGACATAGGGATAAAGTGAAGTCGACTGACTAAATAATACTGATATTCCATGCAGATCGATTAATTCGGAGATAATTGGTGGCTATTTTTTCTGTCACTTCAGTTACACGAAACATTGTAACGTTAACTCATGCGGACAAAGACTTTACATTTATGACACCAAGGTAATTGCATTCATATTATCAGCTGCAAAAATCGTCCCGCTCAATGTAAACTCAAGATTTCAGAAAAAGAAATCAATGGGCAAATGGTCACAACGAAACAAAAGCGCAGCTGCGCAGCCGCATATTTTTCTCTGTTTTGGGATCCATCACGGACTGCAATCACTGGATTTCATAAGCACCTACATCCATACAAATATATACCCAAACATACAAAAATATATATTTATTCACATAAATGAACGGAGCATCTCTGCTCTGAAGACCAGAAAATCAGCGCACAGGCAAAATTTAAAATGATTGGGCAAGTTTTCAGGTATACTGAATGTGATAATTATGCTGACAGGTAAAGACTGTAAGGACCAAAACCCTTTGTTTATCTCATATGATGCCAAAATTGACGGAGGCTCGATATCCTATGCTGAAATTTACACAACCAAACGAACAAACTTAAATAACCAAGCCTAAAAACTTACAAATTTGGCTGCTTTTGGCCGGTTTTCGTGTTCTTAACCTTCGAACTTGCCTTGAGAAAGGATATTTGCAGTAACCCCAAGGTCGACCAATAACCAAGGTTAAGAATCACTACTTTATTGAATGAAGAAATTTCCGCGTTAACCCAACGTCTAGTTGCCTTTAAAATTAAAAATCCACTGATCAGTTCCTTTAAAGAAATACAACAGAACAACGATATGGTTCATTGTATGTTCACCACCGGCATAAATTTCCCGAAAAATTAGTGTGGAATAAATAGTTGACCGGTATTACAATTTGAAGGAACTAGTACGAAAATTCACTTCTAATAAGATGAGTTTGGATAATCTGAAAAGAAAATAAACTCGCAGCGATTGGTTCTTGTAATCGCACTGGAAGCCTTGCAAGATAGAACAAAATTCCAAGCGAGATGCATTTAATAACCATGAAGAAATGATTGTACATAAACCTAATAGACCTAATTGATTATCCCCGAATGATAATCAAAGCAACTGATTTGATTACTTCCGTTTCTTATCCTTTACTCGTGGCAGTTAAAAAATGATCCGATTTATGTTGAAGGCGATAAGTGGATGCAACCTCGACCATCAACTGCTAGAATCTCGGGTATGAAATGAAGTGAACTGATTAAATTAGAGGGAGGGCTGATTTTGTTGCCCGATTGCAGAGGATAGGGAACAGATCAGGCGATCCGGATTATCTAATGATACGTGATGATTACTACTAGCCACTCGTGATTAAACAAGTTGGGAAGTTGGGTGAACAGTGTGAATGTGCTTTTGATTTAGTCAACATGGGAAATTTTAGACAGACCAAACATAACTATCCAATTAGTTGGGAATTCAGGCAACGAAAATTTCTCTCATTAACCTAGTTTTTGTCAGGCTTATGAAAACTGCGGTTCTCTCGGTGGTTGTCAGGACTTTATAACTTAATTAAATTTATCTGGCAGCAAACATGTCTCTTTGGGCATATAGGGATAAACAAGAATTCACGACATAGGCCCTCACTCTGCGTGTACAGAACCCGGCCCAATGAATATGAACAGGTTTACACCATGAATACAGTCTCAAGAAGAAATAACTAGGTTAGCTGATCAGCAGACAAGGCTCGTGAAGTGGTCAAAGATTCTGGATACAGGGGCACATAGCTGGTAGGAAATATCAAGTGAAATAAGGAATGAGTGAAATGAAAAAAATTACGGATATCTGACAAAAATATTCCGAGAGTTCAACTAAGAAAAGCGGACGAAAACTATTTCTTGAACGGAAGCCGAAAAAGCATTAACGGCATCATCCATGGAATTTAACGAGGCCAATTTTATAACCTTTGGCATATATGGATGAAAGGATAAAATGTCTCGGAAATTACAGGGCAGTTTTCCCAGCTATTGCTGATCATCAGGCGCGTGTTCGGTTATCCAATCTTTCTTGTATTAGCGAATTCAGTATTTGGTTTTAGCGTTGCATTTTCATTTAACCGGCTGCAGCCAGGAGAAATTGAGAAAATAATGACACACTGTATTTAAAAGGAGTATGCCAGCTTGCACCTATGCGCACATGCATTTTCTCGTTTTTAGCATTTGCAGAGTGATTCCGGACTTCTATATATTTTGTTCGCAGCTTCAATTTTTCAATATGTTTTAGGAATTCCAGGGAGCAACGGAGATGAACAGTTGTTAAACGGTCGTTCGAGGGGGTTTCCGCCGACTGATCGATGCAGCGGACCATGGATATTCATGGCTCCGATTGACTACATTGTACTGCTTACCTTCACATGCCTCCAGGCTGTTAAAGAACAAGTAACTCTTTACGGCGTGCTTTAATGTTAAATAATCGAATGCAAAATTGTCTTATCCACAAGGAGCAAAATCTATTAAAAAATAAAAAAGGATTTTACTTAATTTGTTTTAAAAAGTACCAACACATGCTCTTAGATTCACAAACTACTAAAATCATTTTTTATTTGAGTAATACCTACCCTGCATGTCATCGTCTTTGAGCTGCTAGTCAAACCAGTCATACGGTGACCCGAGAACCTTATTGGACTCAATTACAGTTCTTCATGAATACTCTAAAACAATAACATGAGCTTGCCATTATTCCCAAAGTTGACCAATTAGTGGAATATATCATTTCAGCAACACTATCCCAACCAGCGAAAAACATGGAGAAAAGTTACACAAACTTCGTCGACAGTGGTAAAGTTTCGAAGAGATCGTTGCATGGCGGAACAAACCGATGTCAATCAAATTATTTGTGCAATGCTGTCAGAGGGACCACCAAGTTACAGTGAACTGGAATTCAGAATGGCCAGGGAAGGTAAAAGCTAGTTTGCCTTATTGTCATCTCAAACTTTTGGGCAAATGACTCCATGTATGGGGCAACCCGTACGGACTATCAACAGAGTGAATAACGCGACGATTAGCAAGCCGACGTTATAGGCCGTTTTTGAGCAGAAAGATGTTTGTTTGAAAAAGGTTGCACAATTTTAGTCATTTGGACATGTACTGAGTACATCAGTCACTGAGAACATAATGCTGAAAGGATCTTCACTGGCAGGAAAGAGCAGCAGTTTATGTAAAGATTATTACAGGGTAAGCAAACCGACGACAACTGAAACCAAACTGAATAGAATATCCGTTGGAGGTACTTTTCCAGAGGTTCTTTATTATAATCAAACGTATGGATAGTTTGTATTAATGGTAGTGGCATTCTCTGTTACCTGACTCAAAATTAATCGCTTATCCTTACACATCCATTTTGTTGAACATCTTGGTGCAATGAAGTGAGACGCTGATTATGGTAAGCATAAAATAGGGACAGCTTGATATCAGCTAAATCATTTCAGATTGATGGATATCATACAGACACACGGGTGGTCGCAAACTTCAGAATCAAGGTGTTTTGCTTAATTGTCCCTCAGTTTTCATGGTCACACAGTTAAGCTCGGCACAATGCTACAGTCAACAAGCCAGACTTTGTTTACAGACAGTTATCTTTCCATCCACCGAAAGTATGTCCGAGAACTAAAAACGAATTTCGGGCGGCATTAATTAGCCGATTGATGTACTCTGCGGCTTTCCAGTTGATAAGGACAGTGGGTTTAAAAAATGAAAACCCGAGACCCTCTATCTACAGTGATCAGTGTGCATAACAAAGCAGTATTACGAACATTCAATCCAAGTACGTTTGAGGTGCTGTTGCTTCATTTGAAAGTTGACGTGAAGTAAAGGCAACCAATGTTGATTTATTAAGTACTCGAATTTAACGCAGATCGTAAACGGTGAAAATTTAGAAATGAAGGACAATTGTCTAAGCCCTTTGACTGACTGGTGCAATTCCGCATTCTCGTCTCACGTATTTTCCTCTGGAATTTTGGCTCCATTGTGTTTTCCCTTCTGCTTTGCTTTCTCTCCTACTTATTTCTCTGTACAAACCCTAATGCCTTTCATTCTCGATTGGGATCAGCCAATGTTAAATCTTAAAAACCTATTCCACATACCAGAATCAGTCATGCTAGATGGAAGATCTCTGTTTTATGCACCACTCCGGAAAACTATCCAACCCAGTACACCTTAGCGCCAACATCCGTTACCTGTTCACGAAGATGTGAGAACTATTCCTCGTACACCCATCGCACCTTCAGGCGCATACTTCAGTCTGCATGAATCATGGGTAAACCTTGATAGTGCAAACTCACTTATATTGGGCGATAGCGCCAAACTGTGCAAGCAGGACAAAGTTTTCGCCAAAAAGACCTGAATGGATATGGAATCAGACACAAGCTATTTCCGGTCTCGCAATTTCGAGGTTATTTATATATACTATCTAAATGGAATAAACTTCCTGGTGATTCACCGTTATCTCGGATTTTATCTTCGTCACAGTACGATTACAACCGACTTATACATACGCCTGTCGATCTGACAACACAAAGTCTAGGCTTCAGTGTTTCATACTTTCCACTTCTCCAGAATGATATACATATCACTGTAAAAGATCTCTATCATGCCTCGACTCTACAACTCACTCTTTCTCTACTGACAGATTACTCCGTTTCTCCCACCAATGGAAATTATATTAGACAGTTATCGCCAACTGTCTTGAACTGTTTCCCATGAAGTTATGCGAGCCCACCTCAACCAGCGACCACTGTTTGCTTCCGCTTAGGCTTAGGGTATACTCGCTGTCGGATTTCCATTCTGTCAAGTGAGCAAACTAAAAGTTTCTTTTGCAATCATCTTGTTTCTTTTTTGAAAACCTGAAAAATAGCAATGTTACTTTTTATGGAGGCAATCACTTGTTGCCTCTTCGAAACCCCATTTGTTTTAAATGGCCGCAACCACTTCCAGTTATTGAATTCTCTAAGTAGAATAAATGAGCTCATTTACAAACCTCGTAACAGTTCATCTGTGACATATTTTGAGCCCTACAATAGCTGAAAACAAAAATAATGACACGAAGTCTGCAAAACAACTCTTGATTGGTAACAGCCGCAGAGCCTTATGGCAAGGTATTCACTGATCTACGGGAAGAAAAAGCGACGTGTGAAATGTGCTCCAGATGTCTGCAGTATTTACTGCTCCTTCGTCCATCCTTCAATTCAAATCTTAATTACGTTTGTACAGCGTGACGACACCACAGCAAATATTTTAGGGGAAAAGATGTTTAAGCTTTCCCACACCAATAAAATTACCATAGGGGTTGGTCCTGATGGGGCAAGCTGCTATGGCTCTAACTGACGCGTTCACTATTCTGATTGACACAATATTAGACTATTTCCTGCCCTTAACTGCCATAAATGCATTACTACCATTCCCATCCAAAACTCCGTTGATTTTCTTGCTTCAGCCAACATTTTACTCCATTGCCGTAACGTATTCCAACCTGTGCTTGAGCGTCTTTGTTCTTTATGAATCCACCTGACGAATCTTTTCAGTTAGTAGGTCCACTTTAGAAGCTGTTGCCTCCCTTATTCATCACATTCGTGTCTTTAGACGCAATAATGAAATCTGTACGTTGCGCTTTTCTAGACTATTCTTGTGCATTTGATGTGGTCCCACGACCTCTTTTATGTCACAAACTGGAAACATTTGGGTGCAACAGGCCCTCATTAGCATGGTTGTCTGATTATTTTACTAACTGAACCCAGTGCATATGACTGGAAGGTAAAACACCAAAGCCGTTGATTAACAACTTAGGCGTGTTTCAGGATGCGGCCCTTTTGTCGTATCTCCTCTCTACGTACATCAGTGGACTTATCAACTAGCCCTCCCAGTCACCTGTTTAATTATGCTGATGACTTTTCCCTCTCTTAAGCTGTTTCTAGCTATGAATACTTTCAAAGTTTTTCCAATAGCTTGTATTTTACTTAAGAATTTTCTGTACCAACTTAAACCTCCACGCATCGTAGTGGTTTAAACGCCTACTCTCTCTCTCTCTCTTACACCCGGTTAGCCTTCCTCTCTAAAATGTCATTCATCTCCTCAGAAATACTTGCGCCAGTTGATTCTACGAAATATCTGAAATATCTGAAAAAATTCATGAGATTTGAAGTGATCTTCTAAGATTTTCACCTGTGCAAAGAACCTTTGAGGTTTGTCACCTCCAGTCGGAAGGCATCAACACTGCAAGTAAAACAAATCAGCGTCTGCCACTTGGTATATTACTGTTTTTCCACTTCTACTTCACTGTTTTCTCGTTGTTTTCATAGGTTTACTCAGGAAAGACTTTAAAATTCCCTGCTGCGACCATAATTTATCAGCCCCGTGCCCTGCATACTACTAAAAGGACCGCCGAATGGACCATGTGATCGTCATTATCCACATGTGAAACGTTTGTTCACCCGGTTCCTTCAGATCCCACCCATTGTCTGCACGAAAACCTCTCAAAGTGACTTTCTCGTATTTCCACCCGATCCGCTTTTCGTTCCACACCTCCCAGAATCAGTATCTACAGAACCCTCACTGACCATTATCCAGCAGGCATCCAGTTAAATCATGACCATGTTTCAGCCAACTTCCTTAGGTGCTCAGAAGGTCATTTTATTTTACTTCTGCAGTGTGGTTAGTCAAACTGTATTTTCATCATTATTTTGACTGAAATGTGACGTTTATGTACTCAAAAATCCGTAAAGTATAATACAACACAACCCAATGTTCCGGACTGGAGTGCCACAGCGTTGAATATTGATTCGGTACCAGAGGATTTGGGCAAAGTAGATACGTTTTGTGGTCTGAGCAACATGTGGTCACACATCGGATGTCTTCGAGTATACAGAAGACTCCATCGCCGTTTAAAAATCCGAGGTACTTGCGGCGCTGACGAGACATCCGCTTATTGATCAAAGGCGGAGTTTACACCGCAACAGCAAAATCAGTTCTGCTATTCCGCTTGGAAATATTGTCCTTGAATCCAGATTATATGCAAAGATTGTTGGTGTTTCAGCATCCGAATATCTGTATCATTACTAAAACACACTGCGAGAATTCTACTAGCAACCCTGTAGTTAGTCGAGGCGTACTAGTTTGTAAATCTCAGTCTACCGAAACGTCACTGAATTCGAATAGATTAAGGTCGTTGGGACTAGTGTTGCTTATGCCCGTAGTTAAACTGTCTCAGTACCCACATTTCTCCGCGGCAGATAATGGTTGGAAGATGGTACAAGGCGGTCATTTAAGTTCTGGTGAAAGTGTGTGAAAACCATAACAAATGGACTGCCCCGAGTCGAAAGAGTTAAATTACTGAGTCGGGATCCATGAAACTTTAGACAACACGATTGAATTTTGCAAGTAGTGTTGTCTACTCATTTCATATGCTTCAGCTTTTCCATATTTTGTCTGATTCTAATCTTTAGGAAAATATCTTTCGTATTCTTCACCGCTGCGAGGTATGAACCAAAACCAGGGTAAAATTAAAGGTTGTGCAAACTGAACAAAGCCGAACGTGTTCCTGTGTGTTCAACACACCCATTTTCATTGGGACTAAAGTGCATATTTCCGAATGTGACAGTAGCAGATAGCCGTCGAATGGAAATGTATAATTACCGAAAACAGCATTGTAAGTGGCAATAAAAGACTCTAATTTTTAGGGTAACATGATCAAATTTTATCAAGGAATTTTAACCTTATTTCCATTAATCAATCACTTTTTCAATGCTCATTGTCAGATAGCCGAGTCCCACAACTGTGTAACCCTTCCAGTTTGTTCCAGGTGATCCCAGGACAAAAAAATAATTTTACTATAGTCTACCAGTAGTTGCCAGTATTCTGCTCTGAAAGCTACACATTTCCAGCCTGCACTCGAATAAATTGAAAGACACAATGAATGTAGGTTCTTTTTTGTACCTCTTAACAAGAAATTACTGTTTTGCATGTTCAACGTCAGAAAATCTTCTCTGAGATTCTAGCCGACGCCTCCGCATTAATGTGTTTAGTTTGAGGTGATGACCGACAGTCACCCCAAGTCAAACATCAAACCTAAGATCACGTGTGCTATTCATTGTGGCCTTGGCACCACGTGGCTGTAGCTGATCTCGTCATGCCCGTCGATTCCGCCTGAACACGTTATTGCACTGTATAGGAAAAGTTATAACACGCTAATATGACGGGAGAATCCTTGGTCACATGTTGTGACAATCGATGATTTTGTAAACAAACGTGAGGAATTCAGGTTGCGAGTCATGGTAAACATTTAGCTTCGTCAGTAGTGTTCATTAATTTTTTGCAGGTCATTCACTATAAGCTGGATGAACCCCGAATTACTGGATTGATCGAATTAAACAAAGCCATTTGTGCCCTGCTTAGCATGAGGTGAATAATCCATCTGATAGGGCAGTGTGGTTTCTAAGGTGCATCAAGGCACTCATGCGCTGTGGTGCTATCCTCCAGAGCTGTAACACTTGGCTTCCAAACTGAGGAGAGGATAGCAGATATAAGGAGGAGTGTTTGATGATAGACGCATTCAATTCGACCAATTCTCTCACTCGTCACGTTGAAACCTGTTATTGTTAGGTCTCCATGACTGACCCTGAATGGGCCCTGTATCGCAAGATGACCAAAAGGGAAGGTGGGACAAAATGCCGGAACCCGTGGTATTAACCGTCCTATTCCCACACTCATCTAATGCTATTTACAAATGAGTCCGAGTAGAAAAAAAAATGTCAGCTCAGTGTACGTCTTTAATTTTCATCAATCAGCGCTTGACAATAACCAGTTATCATCTTCCTGGAGTTGATCAGCAATATTAATCCAATTTCTTTATTTAACTTAAGGAATTAAGTATCACTATTGAAAGGGATCTCAGAAAGTAACAGAGGAAGACCGGTGTCCCAACTTGTGCACTTGAAACCGAAGCCACAGTGAACTGAAATATTTGTTTTATTAATGCACATTTTCATTTCCATACATCTCTACAGTTCTGATGAAACCCACCTAATAAATATGGGGTTAGGGAGATAAGGAACTACGTTCCTTGGTTGGTCCCATCGTGTGCAAACGTGTCGGGGTTCAGTTCCGTTCATCCCTCACCCCCCAGGAGTAACAGTATTCACAACAAAACCAAATCTGTGTTCGGCGATAAAACTAAGTTAAAAATTTTGTTACGGACGGCCAGACAGGAAAGCACGTGATCTGTCAGATTATGGCATTAACTCAGCCTTAAATGACTGAAGTTAATCCACATGGGAAAACTATTTCTGCGGTGCATTTATGCTGACAGATTCGCTCAGACTTTCCAGTTTTCTAACAAATATTATTGGTTACGGAATATATATAAACTAGGACCGATTGAATAAACGTGCACAGGGCGTGGCCGTCCAAAACACAGAATATCCAGTATGTCATTGTTCATCGCTAACAAACGTAAATCAACACTCGGTTATTCGTGTAACTACCCGCACATTTCAAGTACCGTAGTCTACAATAAATCGCCCTGCCCATCATTTTAAAATCTCGTCAGGTTCGACAAGAAACAAGTTCATGAGAAAAATTCAATCCTGGGAATTTTTGACAAACTAAACGCATTTGCTCGGTCCTTCCGGAACTTCCCGGCGGTAATATAATCACACTGTCAACAAAGGATTCAAATTCGTTCGCTGTATTTATACAGTCGAACTGAGCCCTGTATCAGATATAACAGATCCAGGGCCATGGTTGAATATATTCCACAACGTGAAATATAATTCGATACTCGAATAACTCGGAACAGCAACAATCATATAGCAAAGAAAATTACATCTGTAACTTTTATGGATGATGGGTGATGTTTCAAGATTTATGACAGTTTACTTCTAAGTTATTAACATTTATCTTTCATCCCCTAAGTTAGTTCGACATCAGATGGATGTTCTGTTTAATGAGCATAACTTTTATGAGTGAAAATAAGCAGACTTCAGGCCCTCAGCCGTGTACATCCTTGGCTAAAATCGCGTAATACTCTATGGGATCTGTTAATAAAAATGTGAGGTGTACATTATTAGTTCTTGCTTTCCCGTCATGATTCTTTTTCTTACGAGTATCAATAGATAACTCAATTAGATTTCATTATTTTTCGAAAATTGGGTAAGTTATATCCCAAAACTTGTGCAGTTACAGACACAAAGATGTATACAACCCGATCAGGCGATCATGATTTGCTGGCCCTGAAAGCCGTGGAGCAGGGAAACCCTGGGTGAGATCAGATGTACAATAAAATCGATATTACACCTGCATCAGGTTGGGAATTGGTTTGCTGGTCCAATATGTATCACGTTAATCGAAAATGAAATAGCACCAATGATTTTTAAACGGCTTTAAACACTGATTTTTTCCGCAAGATAGTGGATCTGGACACCATCGAAATTCTCCGCTATGTCCAACAATGAGAATTTGATTCGCCTTTGACTACTGATTAAAGCACTAATAGCGGTTCATTTCCATGGTAGAAACCTGCTGAAAAACGATTTAATCATCAGTTCTGTCTTTAGGATTTTGATATGAATTTACGAGGCTTATTGCTTTCGAATAACAATTTCCGTAGATAATTCACCTTGGATCATTTGTGTTTGGGTGAAAATCGCCTCCTGCATCACTGGACTTTGGCCACCGAGTTGCAACTGATGCGTCGATTAGTGTCAAAGTGCCACAATCTGACTTTTTAGCTGTTCATAGTATTGCAACTCACTGTTTTGAACAAATAAACTTGAAATTATTTTACGCCGACCGTTCCTCAATCACGTTCAAACACTGTCTGGCAAAACTTCTGCTACTGATTAAAATGAGTCCGATGATAGTTGAAGCTTTTGACTCAACAGTTTATATATTTATGTGAGATTTTGGTGCACAAACGCCTTTACGGATTTTGAATTTACGTTTCAGATGTTTCTTAACAAATCTATTAGAGTATATTTGATGGATTATTTCATGGAAAGTGCGGTAACTGAAATTCAAGGATATAAGCAACGACGTCAATCGGTCGAAGACCGTCAATCACCGCAGTTCATCACTTTGTACTCAAATCAAACCTTGATGGGTTATCAGTCTCGGTAGTTCCAAGTCTGTGGTTGCACGGACATGAAAACGACCTATCCGGTGCAGTCAGTGCTAGATGCTAATCGCCGATATCAGTTCCACTCGGGGATTTCTGTGCGGTTATCCACACAACAAAATTCCCGGGCCGAACGAACATTATGCATGTCTTGAACAAAATGACAGAGCAGGCGCAGGACTCTGTGTAATAGGAGCTTCACAAATAAAGGATATCTTGGATATTAGACACCTACTTGATGACCGCCACTCACAACCGAATGGCTGACTTCGTAAACTGCAATTTTCACTTATCAGTTTTCTTTTCGCTTCTCTCTAGTCCATTCCTGAGCACAGAGCTGTATCCATCATACGCTGTTCTTCGCTAATTTCAAATCAGATCTCAGTCACCACCCAGAAATCGACCACCAAAGGTCGGGAGGAGTAGTCCTTCTCGTTTTCGCATTTTTTTAAAATTTCTTTGCCGATAGAAGGCAGTGAGTAAAACCCCCTCAGCAGAGGCCACTTGAGAAACATGATGCTCACAAAGAAGCATCTCGAGAGCAGTTCAGAAAGTGCAGCCAACTCGGAGCCCGAGACATCCGCTCCTGACCATAATGAAGTAATTGGAAGCAAATGTATTAGTATATGAGACTGTACCCTTCATCTGCGACAGCAAAAACTTCAGTAATGGCAGAGCATAACAGAAAGTTAAGTCAACTCGAGGATAATAAAAAACCTACTGCTGAGATGAAGCGAACCGCTGCGAACCAGCTGAACAGCACTGCTATCAAGATGTCCACATGGAATCCGTTCATCCTGAGTTTGAGCCCAGTGAGGGCACGATGCATGTTTCCTTAACAACACTTAGCAATTTTTTTTAACAAATAAAACCGCTCTCCCCCTTGGTTCTCAGTGTCGAGTTAAGCATTGGCGCTGCATGGGGAGCCAATGCATACTATAATACGAAATTGTCCGTAAAATTTGACAGTACAGAAAATTCCCTGTGGGCAAATAATCCCTATATGGGATGAAACCACAATGAAAATAGTTTTTAATCATCCAGTCCTATCTCATGTTATTTGCTTTAAAACCTAAATGCATTTGTAATTTAAAAACCTCAGGTGAAATCAAGGCAGCTGACACTGCGGTGCAGAATACTTGACAATATCAAAAGTGGATTGATTGGATCAAAATAACTTAGTCCTTAGTTGGTGTTTGCACCGATAATTTCAAGATTTTTCCGTAAATGAAAGTGGCCAGAATAACTTGAATGCATCGGGCTTGAAAAAAACAAGCATATTTGCCGACAGATTTTGTCCAGTTGTCATAATAGAACGCGTGGAGCAATTCAGTTATCCATTGGAACTAATAAATTAGGTTGTGTACCGGTGAATGGATGATCCAGTTAGTTTGCAATACTGTTATCTACATTTTACATGGAAGGCTTTCTTTCTAAATCCGACGGAAACAAGGTTTGCTACGTGTCCCACATGACGCATTGTTTGGTCGAGGATGGCCATTATTAGTTTGTTATTACGCCGACCTTAGAACCATTTGCAAAGATAATCCAATAGTAGATCAGTCACACTAGAGTTTCTATCAAGACAGCACTAACATTCATTCAGCTATAAATCTAATCAATAATTCCTAGGTGAAAACCTGATTCATAATACATTGTAGCAGTTCTTAACAATTCCGCTGACTGCCTATACAGTGACGTCGGATTTTACGCAAAGACAGCTCCAGCTCAAAATGGGACGCCACCCAAGAACTGACATGTTCCTAGGAGCTCAGCTTGACCTAAATCTTGACCCTCTGCATCGGAGCGAACCACTTCCGAGTGACCTTGATGATGACCGTGCACAAGGTAAGTTTGCCAGTCGTTTGTTATCCTCTTTGCACAGTATCACAAGGAAATGACTCATCGTGATGCAAACGAACCGCTCGACTTGTAGTTGAAAACGGTGGACATATTTTAGTCAGCGAATGGACTACAGCAAAACATCCGAAATGTCGTAACTCTAACAACTTGCTTGTGCTAGACTCCAGCGTTGGTTATTTACACGACTTATTATCACATCTAGAATAGGCGCCTGTTTGTAGTGCACGATTTTCCCAGTATTTTTCAGTTCATCTTACAACACGTGCAGAGATTTACTCAACAATAAATATTCTGGATCCCAGTCTTTTTGTCTTTCGTCTACTCAACGGTTGTTACGGATACGAGAAATTTCAAGAAAGTGCAAGAAGGTCCAGAATGTAGAATTAATCGATAATGGTACGACATGACATTAACGCCACCATGTCTATGGCTCGATGGCCACCGACCAGCCTGCGAAGCACGAATCATTCAATCTGATCCCGCGATACAGGTGCGTTGGTCTGTCATATTTAGCTGTTACACAGCCCGACTACTCTATCTCATTTCTACTCAGCCAATCACATAAAACACGATCAATCCATGTGCGCCAAAATCGGCTTACACTAGTAGCGATATATCCAAGTATGAACAGAACATGGGAATAACTGTTGTGCTGGAAGTCTCCATATTGTACGAAATTAAGGCTCACTCGTGCCAGCATTGTATTCTAAAGAATTTGAGGTCTGTTGAATACGTGACCATCGGGAACATATTATGTGGAGAATTTCCTTTTGCTAACAAGTCTCCATATCGGTAAAACCGGATTCACCCACAAACTATGAAAAGTAAGTGAGTCTTGATATCCAAATAGAAATGAACCTGTATGTGAAGGAGTGCGATAGAGTGAGCAGAGCATGATTAATTGCATGCGCATGCATTTGGTAGTGGTCAGAAAGGGTTTAACAACTATTAACTTAGCTACGCTTGAAGTCGAGGGTTAGTCTCGAGGCAATAACTAAGTCACCAGGAAACATACCTACTTACTCCGTAAGAAACGCAATTATGGAGGAATACAGGAACGGTGCTAACTAGAAATAAGCAAATATTCCATCTTCTGCTATCTCACTGGAGTGTCTAACTTAGTGGAAAGCACAACCGGAGGAAGACATATCATATCTAATTATCAAGTTGTAAATTGCCTGCGGGGAAAAGAGAGACGCATGTAACCGAGTGCTATGAACTCCATCATTCCCCAATTTATTAGGCATTACTGAAATGGAACGATACTTATAACAAAGCTTCGTTTTTATCAGTTTGAGCACTTCTTAATGGCTAACATCCAAAAGAGAAAAGCCTAGCCTCAATATGAAATCACACCAAGTCTCATCTTGTGAAATACAGTAAAAAAGGAAAGGTGAGACAGATTTAGCCAATTTCGTACGTAAATATGCAATGCATCCAGTGATAAGGTTTTTACAAGTTTCTCTAAATCTCACATTCCCTCGGGGTTGCACGCAAAGGCGTTCACACGTGCTTGTGCAGTGTTTTGAAAGCTATTACCAGGCAGCGGTTGCTTAACCACGTTTACGGGTAATAGCGCATAGAAAGGCAAGGCATAGGACATGAAAGTTCGTGACATTCATGGTTAACACCCCAAAAATGACGGAAATAACTTTCCAAACACAAGTGTGCAAAAATTCGCGAAACCACGTTCGCTGGAGCAATTTAAACACCTTCCTGAACGAGAGTTATTGAATTCATCTAGTGGTCTAATGAGCACAATCTAATCACGAACTTCTCTGAGTAATCAAACCTTCATCCTCTTTGCAAAACATTCCAAATTATAATCGTCTCGGTAATTTATGAACGGTTAGCACAGCGCTCCGGAACTTTTCCTACTCCCGAAAAAAATTAGTACAATTTTCCTGGAAAGCAGACGTACAGAATGACCACCGGTAGATTGAACAATGCGTTCAAGATCACGAGATAATCCGCAACCCGTTGGTCGACATAATTTCGTAAGCGCATAGCGGTCTATTGTGCATACTGATGGACGAATCAATCAAAACGAAAAAGGCAACCAACAAGTCCGGCCTGACTCACGAACAACGTGGCGGCATTATACAATCATACGATGCAAGTGGGAATTGGTTTGTACTAGCTGGTAATTGTTGTGGAATTTCCGAATGGTCGTGCATGTTAAGTGATTATGCAAAATCATGAAATAATGTATTAACTGGCGTAGAACGAAATCGGTGACAATGTTGATCGATGGCCACGTGAGAAACCAGCTGCGATTAATGAGAAATAGCATCGATCGCCGTTGAAGCGCAAATTATCTTCAGCGCTAAGTAACTTTTGAGCTCTTATGATCGGTTTTATTACATGTGGGACGCATTCAAGAAGGATTTGCATATCGACACGTAACTGCCGTTTATGGCCCCTTCACGGACCACAGTTGCAAACCTCAACTGGAGGTTTTAGAAGGCATTTGGTCAGACCTTAAGTTAATCTAGGTTTTATCACATTGCTTACTGACCGCCTGTATGAAATAAATTCGTTTTCGTCAAATGACTGGATATCGCATTCGTCACAAATTTGTGAGTTGGCTGCACTGATCAATCCAGAGGAACCCGAAACATTCCATTACAGTCCGGCAAACTGTTTTCCACTCACCTCGGAAACTTCACTATACTGTGGATCACAGCCAAACACGGACAGGAATAGGTTACCAAACAGAAATATGATAGGGTTAGGTGATTTAGGAAGCATTTGGCCGGACAAGTCAACCTTTCAAGACCGCCATGACAGGTATTCTGTGAGAGTGGAAATCAATAGCAACAAGCGTATACCCATGAGCGTGCTTGTGTATGGGTTTTTTTTCTGTGAAAACGTCATCCTGTCGCCAACGCGCGTAATTTAAAGAACTACACAGTTCAGATGAGCGCACAAGCAATGGTACAGTCGAACAGCATTTGGTAGACAAATAGAAAAATAGGTTCGTTCGTCGATTTCACTTCGTGCCAGCTGTGGAATTTTGCTGGTTGACAGCTAGACATATGCGCCAATTTATGTTTCGTAGGTTATTTAGACGGGGGAATACCAGTACAAACGTGTAAATACTGACTGACACTGCGACCGCATCCGTTTCCAACTGCATAACACTATAACGTGTGGTTCTCCGTCACGGGTTTCAAAGTCACAGTTTCGAGGCCATTTCAGTTTTACCTTTACCTCAAGGTTCTACCAATATCCTCAGGAAGGATGACCATAAACGAGCTGTTGTGCCAATAAAAACCGACAAACGGAACATGGACGAGTCAACAACAAGAGACTAAGGGAAAGAGGATCCAATTTCTGAAGGCTAAAATACCAACTAAGTGCACCCTACCTAAAAAATTCATCGGAGTGGAGATTTTCAAATATTTCTCCAGGCTAATTAATCGTCTCCTTCAATCTGGATCCATGGTGGAATCAAACTTGGTAGACGCCTAGTCGATTAGAACGTCTTGGATGGGTTGGATTGGAGAAAAAAGGTAGTTAGAACATAGAGTTCACAACCAGTCATCTAGTGTAGGAGTCATCCAGATGGGCCTCGACCGAAGACAGCCGACTGACGTTTGTATTAGTCTATCCTTCCGGCATCACTAAATCGGCCCGACGAGCGCCACGTCAGAAATTGTGTCGAATTTGTAAGTCGGTAAGTCAAAGTGAAAAAGATTCTGCGCACATCAGCGCGCCGATTGAATAATATGCAACAGCCTTCGACTCACAGCGGCCGTGATTGGCAGCTTTGATAAACCCAAGGAAAAATGCTACAGCCTCAGGGAGGCCAAATTTAGGCTCCATGGAATCATTATAAGAAATCGTCAATCGAATGAAAAAGCCAAAATTTCCAAAGTGTAGATATCTGCAATCTGCCTTTCTTAATCGTCGCATGCATGCCGTGGTGCAGCACACACTTTGTCCGTAGCGAAGCTTGAGCGTACAGAAACAAGACGACCTTAAATGCAAAGAACAACTAACGAACTCGCTCTTAACGCAGTTCTTGATTGCTATCCCAAATGCATCAATCTGTTTATGCTAAGTGCATCTAGTCTGAGGGTCTTGAGGACGGAGAAGAGCGTTAGCCGTTAGTCAGTACCCTATGTTTATGTTCCTGCTAAAGTGTACTGTAGTAGCACCCGCCCATCACAAGCCAAACCCGTAGCTGTTTTTTCACTGTTCCATTGCATATTATCCCGACAGGATTAGCGTGTCTCCATACTCTAAGCCATTGCTCCATCCGCTTTCACAAAACGTTCTGCAGAACCTCACCGCCCATCAACTTCCAACTTGGAAGTCTTCCATCGGTCTCAACCCCATTCCAGAAAATAATGTACATCGTGGCCCAAAATATGAGATAGAAAGGGACGGTGATATAGGGGAATGCCGTAATACCCCATTGGAGGCGGCGAAAGCTGGTTATAAGCCCCAATCTGACATGGGTTACGACGGTACAATCCCTTGAAGATTGATACATTTTATAAGAGTAACGAAGTGTGGTTCGGCTTATCTATCAGCCTGATCAACACTCCGGAGAAACAGCACATTGATTTCGTCAACCGATAATCTGAACGAAAACGCCTCGAGAAAGTCAGTGAATAACGACGGACCAACTCAATCAATAAAAGAATGGATCAGTGAGTGCTGATTATAGAAGGCCAATATAAACTATTCGCTTTTGATTAGTGAATGAGCTTGTCCGCGCGACAGCTTTTGTCACTGGTTAGTGGCAACTGAAGATAGCGACCGGGAGATAGAATCGATTGTAGATTTATGAACGAAGTAGAATGGACACCTTCCCTTTTCACCGTTACAATGCACTATTCAGACACTTTCTCAGCAAACAAGGGCATAGTACAATCCTCTTAATGCAGTCAGCAGTGAGAATGTCGAAAAATCCAACAATTGTTGGCCTTTGGAGTGCATAGTGGCACTCCAACAGCCGTCGGAAGGTCTCGTTGACTGGTCTGTGACCCGTAATGAACCAGGCCTGTTACTCGCACGTTTTCCGCAACAAGAGAATAACGACAAACGTTAACAACTTTCACGCTATGTAGATTCAATTTATATTTCTAGGATTGAACCGATCTTTTATCTTTTTGTGCCTTCATTAATGAGATAGCAATGTACATCATTTCTCAGGAAGGGGGCCGCGGCCAACAGAGGTCTGCCAAGTGGGAAAATTGACCGATGGTGGGAGGATTCCAATCGCGACCTTCACGTCCAAACACCACGTCCGTATCCGCTTAACCACCGCCAGGCATTGTGCTCCACTTTTTAAAAATGGGGACAACAGCCGATCCCCGCACAAATAATAGATCTACTCAGCGCAAAAAGGCACCGGTGAACAAGCCCCACTTCACCCTCCGTTTACAGAGAACCATTAGAACCAGGAATTTTGTGACATTCTAAGGTCTGGATTTAATTGTTTATCGTCTGAATTGAGCCAGTCGAAAACGACGATAGGGCTCCAACCACAGTAGCCTCTGAAAAGACTGATGGTGGAGGTCCGTTAAGCTATGAATGGTTGAACCGTCAAATTCGTAGATCGTTTCGCACACATCTAATGTCCTATCTCCGGTGTCTTGGACGAAATGGAACAGCCTCATGGCACGATAGGTCGGGTAAGTTCACTAAGCCAGCAGAAGGTAAGCTATTCGTTGTAAATGATTAGAACTGGGTGATGCTATCAGGAAGAGCCGATTCTAGCTTTTCAACAAGGTGCTTCAGATAGGTAGAGTCAGACAGACCCGCGTAGTATGATCGACACGACCGTTCCGGGCACCCAATGAAGCACATGGATAACTAGTTACATATTGACGCGTGGCCCGAACCCAAGGGAGTGTCCCAGAACTATATGTAATTTTGTGTGCAGTCCAACTGTCAATGGTTCACAAAATAAGGTCAATCTGGGTCAATTGCTGAATCAAAAAGAACAATCGCCAGGAGAGGTACAGAGTATCCAAACATGAAAATCGTACTACCAAGAAAAAATTGATGGCTAGAGTACAGAGCAAATGATCCCACTCCGTCTTTAAAAAAACAGAAATCGAGACAGTAAGAACCTCTCGAACGCTGAGTTATTGCAGTATTCACTTTGCATGTCCAGTTAACTTTTTGTAAGAGTTCGTGCAGGTCTGGGCAGAAAGTGCCCTTGACTGCATCTTGGCCGTAATCCGCAGGTGCGTAAGGCGAAACAGAAAATAATTTACGTTTATTTAGTAGCTTATTGTTTTCTCTGCAATGAATTCCAAATTTCAATGTGCATAACCGATTGGCTAACGGAATCCAGTCAAGCGGAGCAGTCATATCCCTCTTACTCAGACCCACGCCCAAGACAAGATCAGAAACAACAACCTCAGGGTCCCAAAATGGCGTAGATGAAGCTTCATGGAAGGATTAGAAAGACAAATCCATTGAAAAACAGAAACAGTAAACCTCGCCACGTCGGTGGAACATGACGAAGAGCAATAGCCTTATTTCTCCGGAGAGCCACATTTGTCATGTCACAACACCACCAACGGACTTGTGGTATTGGACAAAAACGCAACATGCTCTCGACACTGCCTGTTGCTTGATTGGAACCGCTCATTCGATGAACTTGAGTTCACTTTATTCACGACTAACCACGAATATTGTTGATCATTCCCTTAGCCGTAGCCTGGGGATGAGCCAGGCAGCATGCGGCACTGTTCTGAGTGCCGGATGAAATTGAGACATATGAAGTAAAGTGAACTCGGAATCAGTGGCAGCACTTCGCGACCAGATTTTGCAACACTACAGACATTTCATTTCTATTGATTATTGACGGCAGGTCCGTGCTATGTGACTTACTGAGGGTGTTCAGCATACATCTGAACTGCATTGCTAGCTCTACACGTGAGTGTGATCATCCAGAGAATCGATATAGCAAATTACCGTCCCTCCGCTTAATCTGCTGAAGATTTACGTTGTTTTAGGCTGCTTTACGTTTGAGAGTCATGATTACGGGCTGACCCAGTGCTATAGGCTCTAAAGACCAGGAGACACCCTTTCCACCACACACAGCATTAATTCGTGTAACAAAAAGGCAATGAACTCTATCGACCATTAAATTCCGCCAAGCCAGTAGACCAACAAAAAACACCATTGACTAAGAAACAAAGTATGTTGAAAAACAGTTGAAGATGAGTAAAAGTCGCAAAGCCGCAATTCACGCGAGATGCGTTGACCATAGTGGATATGCAAAGGAACGTAGAAGTATCAAATTAATTCAGGTTGAATTGTTAGCAGATCGATGAGAACGCGTCAGCTTGCTTGTACCGGCAACTTGATAGAAGACACGTTAACCGGTTCCCCAGGTAAACTGGCCAGATGCTCCAGCAGGCGCAGTTTTTTCGTCGTTGCCCGTTCCGATTCGACCTCATAAAGAACGGCCAAATTGAAGACCAACGTGTCATGCAAACAAAAACGACGACTACTACTCGTCACCGATTCTGCGTACCCCGCAGATTGTTGAAGGGCACCGATGCTACTGAACAGTCCTGAGGAGATAGACTGTGCATGGATAGTGTCCAAACGTACCGGAGCTCCTGTTAGACCGGTCGTGTTTAGCGTTTCTAAAAGTCGAATTGCAGTAGCCAGCTGTCCGAGATATAAACCGCACACAGCCATATTATTTGCTGCCTAAAATCCGAAAAAGATCAGATGAAAATGAAAATCAGATTGACCCAGGTTGACACATCGCTTACACGATGTGACAGACGCAGTTAAAGAGCTGCTTTTTAGTAAGTGATTCAATTTTGTTAGACTGTCATGCACAATCGAGATGGAAGATTTGTTCATATTCCATTATCAAAGTATCAACAAGGTAGTGGTAAGTCATTCATTACTTAATAATGAGCCATTATGAATGCATTCATGTGACGAATTCGAGTAAGCTGGCAAAAAGATAAACCATTTTTCGCAGATCCTTATTTGCACCTGGTACCATGAGCGAAGCTACAAAAACAGACTGAAAAGAAAGCCATTGAAGACGAATTCAGAATTAACTTTGGTTAATGACCGTCATGTTTGGGCACATTAATTGACCACTGAGCGAGCTATATACCAAAGGGTGAACGTTTGCATACAGCATTCGAAAAAAGATCCATCGAAGTGTACAAAACATCCCTAGAGATATTTCATCTTCTAAGTCTGATTTCTAGCCGACACTCAGGGAAGAGCTACATCCCATCTAAACCGTTCCCTATGTTGCTGATAAAGGTTAGTCCTGTGTAAGGTGATCTTAGGTTTAGCAACGGTACTGTCGATTGCGTGGTGCGTTTTGGTCTAACAAGGGTTGGCTTACGAAATACCACAAGTTTGTTGGCGGCGTTATGACGATACGAGTGTGCCCAGTCACCGAAATAAGACCATTGCTCTTAGTCGTACCCCACCGAAGCGAAAAGGTTTCCCTAAAGAGGCGCATGAGCTAATCACGTGATCATCACCATGTTACTGTTCTCTAGATCATGCTTGATTGAGCAAAGGCTAGGAGTGTATACTAGAATAAACAGGCCTACTATGGTCTGGGCGGTCAAGCTGAACAACAGTTTATGGAGGAACGCGAGTCTTGCCGAAACTCATGCAATAAGCGTCACTTGAGCGATTTCCACTGAAGGAGGCAGCAGCAGAGGGAAGTGGATACTTAAAATTTTGTTCCTTTTATTCAGCGAGAACTGGTGAATCTTTTAGACAATACCTCGCATGGTCTGAAGTTATCTAATGATCAAATAGGTTAGGAATTTAGTCAACATTGTTGTTGTGAACATCCTAAGTAAATCCTAACAATAACGCATCACGAGCACGTTAAAAAGAACAAAGTGAGTTTAATTCAAAACACTGGTGCGTGTATTCCTAGGAATCCAGCACCAATGAAGTGGGAATCGATGGGCCCGCTACTATCGTTCAGCACTATTTAGGTCATTTTCATAGGGCTCCCAAGACTTCCCAGGTAAGGTCACTTTTACTTCATACTTCGGGAAGCTTTCGAATTTCGAAGTCAGTATCAACTGGTTAGGTATCTCGTTCAATTATCACGCCACAACATGAAGCACCTTTTCGATAAAATCAAGATTCAGAACGGAACTTGATTTTTTATGAAGCACACCCTGCACCTAATTGTTCTTTTTCTCGATTCACGTCAGACTGGAAGACAACCACCCCACTCGGGAAAACATGTTTACTGAATTCCGATAGAGCGTAATATTGAACCTATTTGGCAGACACCGAAGTTTTACATATTATTATTATTATTATTATTATCTCCCTATCCGCAGTGTTCTCGATTTTTATTTCTTGGTAAGGATTTGCTATTTCTTATTCGTGTGAGAGTGAACCAGTTGGACAGGAATAAGAAAGCAAGACAACTTTGCCGGAGAGTTTCCCTCTAGAAATGTCCGTTTTCGCAAGTCACCACATGAAATTTATCTATCAACAAAATTAACGGGTCCTTAGATCGAGACGTCCAGCGTTATACCGTAATTATATTCCTTGCTTTGTTATGCGATTTACTCATGCCACATAGCGGATGAAACTTGGGGTGCTTAAACGTTATTCCATCCGGACAAAGGTGGATGAAATATCGGTAATATTCTGCGACAGGATTACAGGAAGGAACCTCTGTCGTGAAATTTAACTATGAATATAAGTGACTTTGTGGTCACTTTCGGATATGATTGATTTCACTCACGAAGATTATGCTCTTGGTACGGTTTGCTTGTTTAAAAGGAGAAACATGGTCTCATTTACTTTAAAATGCTGGAGAAATTTAAGCAAAATATTTAAATTAACCGGTGCTTTGAAATTAGTTTCTTATCCGCTGCAATGTGATGTAGAAAGATTTTGATGTTCCTCGATTACTGCTTCACTTTCATGTAAGCGATTAACGCAGCGCGCTCAAACTTTCTTGGCGCAAAGTCGGCTACGATGTAAATTAAGATACTTCCTAAAGGAAAACTTTTCTGTTCGTGATGAACTACGACTGTTAGACCTCAGTTAACGTAAAACACGCCAATTAACAATTATCCTATAAAAACGTGCATAATCGTGGGTATGAATACTCGATAAAACAAGTGCTTTCACTGGACAAGCGAATTCGGCGACATTTATGAGATTAAGCCGGGGTAAACTCTGGAACCCTTCGAAAAAAGGTTATAAAATGTTCGTGCTCCGGTAGGGTTTAGTTTTCCCATTTCCAGGCAATTTTATCGAGACAATTAAGGTGGCCCATGTTTAACTGGCCTTACTACAGTGCAAAAATAGATATAGAAAAAGAAACTTGTAAATAAATTCATGGCACTTTTTGATGCTTCTATGCACCTAGCGAGTACTGCATATTTAAGGATGGTAGCAGTGAAAATTTCTGAATGCGCCACAATCGACGATATGTAAATATATATATATATATACATATATATATATACCATGTATATATATATATATCTTGTCGAAACTCATGTAACAAGTGTCATTTGAAAAATTTCTTCTCCAGTACGCAGAAGCTTACTAAAACAAATACATAATTTCGTATTACTTTTATTCAGCAAGAACCGGCAAATCTTTTTGATAATACACCGCATGCTTTGGAGGTAGTTAGTGAGCAAATATGCTATGAATTAAATAGATATCCCATTTCAACCATCGTACGTCTATCGTAACCGTGACCAAATTGAAATTAGTTCACAACAATCTGGTGCTTATTTTGCTAAAAATCTAGCACCAATGAATAGTGGCCCGCCATTATCCTTCAGTAATTTTTTGGACTTTTCGGGGTGGCATCCGCGATTTCTTACTTCAAGAATCTTTGGAATTTCTAACTAAATATCCACTGGTTAGGAAAACTTTAATTGTGACTCCAAGACACGACACATTTCGGAAAGAATCATGATCCAGGCCGGGGCAGGATTTTATATGAAACACCCTCGATCCAAGTGTAGATTTATCCAATTTACGTCAGACTGAACGTCCAAGGTCACCCATGTTTGTCTGGCCTTATTACAGTCCACAAACAGATCCAATAAGGGAAACCTATAAATAAATCAATGGTATTTACCAACGCTTCTCTACGCCTAGCAAGTACTCGAGCCTTAAGGATATCATCAGAGGAAATTTTTGAATACATCATAACCGGTATTATATATATATATATATATATATATATATATATATATATATATATATATATACACGATACTTACGGCCACGTGGGTCGGATCCAAATCAAGAACCTGTTGGAACAGTTTCGCCGCCTCTTCATATTCGTTTCTTCCGATGCACAAGAAGGCTCTGCAATGAGGAATGACAGACAGATAGACAAGCGTGGCCCAAGGCACTATGGTGTTTTATTAACTGCCGCCTCATAGTATCCCACGGTTTCATCACAGACAGTCGTCTGTATACTCGGAAAACAAGAAATTCTGGCGACCAGCTTCCCGAAATATTGCATAAATGTTCAAACTCATACAGAAAGAATATAATACATCAGGAAATTGCTAGTTACCCGTGAAAATTAACTGCAACAAGAGATCTCTGCAAACGCGTAGGAATTTGGATTCATCACCGGATCTCGAGATCCCTGTCGTCAATTCAGATTAGGCCAATTTGAAAAAGCCCAAAGAAACACGTTCCCATTTATACGGTCTATCGACTAAATTGGAACAAACGAAATTTCACCTGGGATCAACTGGATGAAACGAAACGGGATGAAAGAAAACCAAGCCACTTTTTCCGAGGTCATTTTCTAACTAAAGGAAGCAGCGTTCAATCATAAGAATCCGAAAAAGCATGTGGAAAAGAAGTGTGGATTTAAACCCCAAAACGACATTTGCATCATCTAAACGTCCAAAAAATTAACAACCCATTAAATACAAAAAACTTGGAACTTCAGCTGTGAACATTTTTCTGTCACCAAAACTAATGAAGCAACTGCATTTTCCTAGGTTGCAAATAACCTAAGCTTCCCAAGGGAGTGTAAAGCGTGAGAATACGTGCGATAAGCTGTCGCTTTCCAAAACCTATGACAGAACTGTGGTTCAGAGCCAGCCCGCGTGGTCTGATACCCAAACTTAGACTAACAGCCAATTGAGGCTTGAAAGATACATCTCACGCCTGGTGATTCCTGATGCTGGCTGCACGGTGTCACAAACAGGCACACCGTAAAATCATTGGTACCACTCTGATGAATTGAAAATCTTACACGCTACCTTTATTATTCTCAACAGGAAATTACTGAACCACTTAGGCCTCAGTTCTTTAAGGCAACGAAACTATCATGATTGGTGCTAAAAATTTACGATCTAAAAGTTAGGCTCAACCAGCAGGTTTGCGGAACCGATGAACATGAACTACAACTAACATTAATTTCCAAAGCTGTTGAAAATGTCGTTTACAGCAGAACCTGCTGAAAACTTCAGAAGACCATGCAAGAAATTTGTCACGAAGCGACGACGTTGTTGTCCAAAAAGAATGCCCAACTAAGACTACTGAAGAACACATTCATATGACACATGCCCAATTAAAAGTCACGCAACTGCATGACAGCGACTGACTTAAGAAAAACAATGACTATCACCTTTATCGCGGAAGCGGACCACTGTGAGCGGATTTGCGAAAAACGACGACCAGACAGGTGGCCGTTCCCGTGATGCTGCTGTTTAGCGAACGGTATGGAGACAGTCTGAGTAGCAGTGGTTATACTACTCGAGTTGCAACCGTCAGTCCCGGTTAGCGCGTGGGGGATATACACTGTTTGTGACTCATAACAAGGGCATAGCAGGCGTATAGCGACCTCAAGGTTTAACATTTTGAGTTGAACGCAGATATGGCAAGAGAAATAATTTCACTGATTGTGAATCCACGAAAACTAAGAACAACAGCTGGAAGGTGGGGCCGACAATTTTTACATGGCATGCCTGAAGCATGAGTGCAATGAAATGAGCACATCCCATAGCCACTAGGACATGTGAAGAGAGAGACCAGCAACTGTGACCTTGAAACGCGGAGTGGCATAAAACTGCGTATGGTCACATTAGGTCAGGTGTGGTAACGAGTCGGGCAACAGCAAGTTGCCATCTACTCACCTAGGCAACCGGCAGGTGTGGAATTCGAATCTCTGACTCTTTCGATGACAGAAGTTTAATCCACCAAATCCACTTACACTGCATGCGGACTACAATATCATTGATCTCTAGCAGGTGTCTACGAAAGATTTATACGTACAAAGTAAAAAAACCAAAATCGATATCATGACTCCGCCACAGAGGCATTGTGCATCGCGTGCAGTAGAATTTCAGAAACGACTTGAGTCCATACTACTGAATGGAAAAAATCTGTTTGCTATACAGCCTTATCGTAGTAAAGTCATCAGTAATGAGGACACGACTAACAGCAGTTATTATCCCCCTGTGGTTGTTTACTCGACTACCTATTATTAACTAGTATGCTGGAGAAGTTAATCGGAAACACTGCTCGGTTTATGTAAGCGACCTGGTAACACAGTCGCTTCAGCCGTGGTCATCAATCTTTCACGATTTTGCAAATGAGTACAGTGAGATGACCAACCAACACTATTGAGGTTTTACAATTACAAAGTGCAGTGTTTGATTGCGCAATATCAAAACAAATGACACGAGGAATACAAAATATGTACCGTGACAAGAAACATGACCATGACTTTGTGAATAAACTGGAGGGAGTGGCCGTAATTTGTATCGAATGCCTCAGCGCACATTTGAGTTTTATGGACCTTCATTCCCATATTCTACCATTCAGTTCACTATCTAAACCAAAAAAGCTTTGCATTCAGATTGCTAATATAATGGTTCCAAAATTTTCAGTGGTGAGACGTGTTGAATGTTTGCAAGTGGAACCGTTCCAAGCATAGAAACGAACCATCGGAATTCCATATGCCAGCCGTATACGAGCTTGAAATGCAAACATTGATGTTGGCCTGCATAAAGTGCAGAGAAAAATAGAAACAACAATGCTATTCTCATATGTTATCTGCGCATGATAAATGCCCCACGGACAAAATCACGACAAAGCATTCCTCTACACAATGGTTCAACGTGACGGACAAAACATGACACTAATCAAGCAATCCTACTGTACGTAAAATCAACTGAGTCGAATAAAAATATTTGGTCCTGGCATACTAAGTTTGCATGCCGATTTGCAAGATGCCTGGACGGCTGGACGAGGTGGCATATCCACGGTGTGAATGCAACAGTTTGCTTTATCTTTCTTTCCATCTTAATCTATATTTGATCTATCATCGTCTGCACTCGGAATCGAAATAACAAAACCCGCATCAAACGATGGCGAACAAAATCCACATTACAAAAAGTTAACAAATCAAGTGTAATCATAAACGAATAAAAAAGAGATGAGAAGAAAAGATATTACCTCAAATGCAGGCAGTACAGAGAAATATTTTCACCGCTTGCATGATACTATAGGATTTTCACTAACTTTTTTACTCCATGCACGTTAAATTCTACATTTGCACTTCATTTAGGATGACAGGCAGTATTTCTATACGGGTAACTGTAAAAGAACACACGCAGACTGCCTTCCTTCGTGCGTAAACAATCAAGCCACTAAGCCGCCACTCGCTAAGGAGCTCCGTAGAATCAAAGCAAATAATTAATAGAGGGTCGCCACGGCACCTTGATGCCTCCAGCTTGAGCCATAGTTGGACAACTTCCATCGCGGAAACCAGAAGGGGTCAAGTGGAATAAGCGTAGGTCATAGGTTCGAATCCCAAAAGTGCCGGTCGCCTTGGTGGTAGATGGTAACTCGCTGTCGCTCGGCCTGTTACCAAACGTGACCTAATGAGACCGTACGTAGTTTTATGACATTTCGAATTCCAGGATCAAATTTGCCGGTTTCCCCTCTCCATGTAGTTTGTCCCAATGGCTATGGGATAAATCCCTTCCATTGCATTCATCCATGAAGCATATCATGAAAATCCGTTCCGCTGACTAGCCATTCCACTGTGAAGTGACCTACGAGGCCAATACAATGGTCGAGGACTTGATAGTCACTGTATCACTGGAATAGTGGGCATGTAACACGACTTCACCTTTTGATGGTCGTAACGCGACACTTCAGTAGTTTAGACAATAAATGAAAGGTTATTGGTTCCATGCAATCTTACTATACCGACTTTAGTTGGGAAAAATGTGAGCTAACTTCGCACTAGCGACGATATCCTGGTTGAAATTCCTACACGCTTAGACGATGCCATCTTTCGAAGAATCTTCTTCTACTCTGTCAGAGGGAGTAGAAAAACAGTTGGGAGAAATATGGGTATGACGGATGTTTTGTGAGGATATATGAACACACTGCTTTCGCTATTCCCTATTCTTTCGACCGTACGGGTTACTAATATGAGCACTGATAGAAGACGCCCCGTGAAAGACATGCAAATTCTCGAAAATATTTTGGTGAGTCGTCCTAACTGAAATGCTAGTTGAGTTATCCAGCAGGTAAAACAAGTCGGCGCCAGTGAAGAAAGATGATCGTATATGACCTCAAACAGCCACCACAAACGGCAACCGATGGCCAGGAACCTGAAAACTGAATCAAAATCTAAATAAAAGACCAAAAGCGGAATTTCTGAGACAAAGATTCAAAACGCCTAATGTCCGATGTTACAGAGACCGACGGCAATCAGCCCAATACGGGCTGGAAAGCATTCGCATTCAATGAGTTCCTTGCACTGATCTGAGTACAAACAAAACAAAACGAGTAAAGAAATTCCGAATTGGATGCTCTAAATTCGTATTGGTCCGATTCCGTGCCTAGCCCAAACTTTATATCCCATGGCTTCGCATCACAATTATCAAACCGCTGGATCCAGCACCGGACATCGACTCCTTATGTCAGTGGGACCGACAGTTCGTTATCTGACGTTTTAAAAACTGAAGTTCCGGCGGCTGGCTTGCGCAATGATTATCCTTTTGTGATTTTTAGCACCAATTTTCTCCAGACACTCAAGTTAGCTTTAAAGTTCGAACTTCAAGTAGGCATATTTAGCCAGCTCCGGGCGGGGTCGGGGTCCATATGCTACATGGGAAAGGCTACTGTTTTTACTGAACCTCAGAACTGGAAGAATGATGCTGTTGGATTGTGCTATGCGCAGCCCGATGACCGGTGGAATTTCCCTGTAGCACTTATCGGATAGCAGGACGCATTAGATGAAGCTATACCGTGATAGACCTGACTACTCCTTCATCCATGTCATTTCCAAACCAAATTTGTTGAACTGAAATGATTAACCATGTTGTCTACATCAAACTCACTATGGAGAATCAAATAAGCACGTTAGCGTTGCTTCATCCTTGTTATGGACGGTCCGCAGAGCAAACACCTCGGGCTCGAACCCGGAACGGACGATTAAGAAACGAATGTCATAGTTATAAGTTAACCGGATGGACTTTTCACGGTTTAATGAACTTCAACACAGTGAACTACAATAGTTTATTGATTTTCGAACTGTATTTCGAACGCAGAGAACCAAAAAACAAAGCCGAGCTTCAAGAAACGAAAACAGTGGTAGCAATGTGCCCTAATTTACCAGCCTTGCACCGCAGTACAAGTCTTAATGCATAATTAACGAGCGAGGAAACGGTTTTCGAACTGGCATACCGTGAAATAACAGTCCAAACCTAGTTCTCTTGTTGAATTCCTGTCTTGATTCACGGACGATTACTGAAGCTGATCCCAACTAATCAAAATCAGATTCGCACCAACACACCGATGTATGCGGCTATGACTTCCACACATACGACAGTGTTCAAGTGGCTATCCTTGGACACTGTGGACGTGAATGTCTGCAGTTTGGCCCCTTACACCATCAGTCGAGTAGCCTATTCGAAAGTCTTTCAGTGGCTGAGGATTCCTCTTTGTGTAAAGAGCAAAGAAAAAAGAATTTAAAAATCATTGCTACCATCGAGACGAGTCTCAGTACAATAATGAAGACGGGATTTTTCATCGCCTCCACCACGGATATTGATGCATATACACAGGCACACGCGAACGCGTAAACTCAAGAATATCTGATGGAAAATGATGAATTTCGCTTGGTGTTTTATAAACATAGAAACATTCATCATCATCTTCATGTCCGTAACTATCAATCATCACCCAAAATGTTGGTACCACCACCAACTAATAGTTTCAATATCCACCATTATTATTGAACAGCCAATATAGGTGGGGCGGCTCGAGGATGGAAGTAAAAATATATGACAAAATAAGCTGAGCAACAGCTGCCTAGGCGCCTGAATGTACGTCGATTAAGGTTCACTTTGGCAAATTTCCACACAAACAAGCAGAGAAAAAACGCATACACAACAAGGAACGATTCTCCTGAGCGACAGTAGGTCGAAATTACAAACGTGCACCAGAGGCGAGTGCCAACACGAGTGCCGGCACTTAGTGCGTATGTGTGTTCACAAGAGGACAAAAACAAACGGACTTCTTGGGAGAATGGTGATACGATCTAAACAATTGTCCCACTTAGAGGAATGCGGTGTGACGGGAGGTGCATGGTCATAAAAAACAAAGATAGTCGTGGAAGAAGTAAAAGGAAGTATACAATGAATACCCACAGGGTAAGACAAAGTGAACCGCGCGTGAGTATGAAAAATTTAGTAGGCAGAAAACACGCAGACCAGATGTGACACGAGAACTACCGAAGACAGCTTCGGCAACAGCTTCTCTATAGCTGTTCACATAGAAGGATAAAACGGTATTCACACTTAACTGGGAATCAAACAGCAACACTAACGGGTAATCAAAAAATAACGGTAAATATGGATAGCCTATTATTCTTCGGTATAAGTCACCATGAAAAGCGGAATCCTGACCTACTTCAGCAGGTTGCAATAACGCATAAAAAAACTTGCTATTCAAAGAACGATGAAAAGGCTTTAAGTTCCAGAAGGTCCGTGAGAACTTGCTATGACGATAGGTACAACCTACACAAACCATTTACTGGTAAAACGACCCACTCACACCTTATGCGGTTCTATGTACTAAAAGATACAGGATGACTGATATCAGTTTCCCTTTCTGATTTCGCACGGTGGGCTCTTGTGGATCTTTCCGCACGGTGAACGCAATACATCCCTTAGTATCTTTATAAAACGATTATGAAAAGCTTTCCTATATATGAACTTAACGATGAGAGCAAACCATCATCAGACTATCCTACTACAAGATGGCTAATGCCAGATTGATTTGAATATGGGCTTAAAATGCTTCGACAGATGACAGAAAAAGGAAGTTCAACAGCAAGTAAGAATATAAATTAGACTGATAGAATAAGCAGAAACGGAGTGCAACTTGCGCAAAAGAGGAAAGGTAAAAGCGCAGCTCCAATGTCTGGGTAACGTACGGCTATGGAAGAGACGCAGCGGTGAAAAATCTTTGATGTCGGGAGCAACAATATCTGGGATGAGCGCAATGCGGTCAACAAGCAAACATTAGCATGCATATCCCGCATGAAGAACCCGCGGTCTCAATGCTCCTCATCGCGCTTAACCTAAATTGAACATCGTTGTCTTAACCTTTAACTGCTTCATAATGGTCGGAGGTGGGTGTCTCAAGCTCTGAGTTGGCCACTCCTCCCAAATGCCTCTCGAAATGCTCTCAAGTGGCCGGCGTCTCAACTATCCTCTGTTGAGTATGTGCTAAGCACTGCCTTCTCTTGGTGGAGGTGTTCCCAATAAAGTTCAAGGACGGAGACGAACGCCCGGTGACCTCCACCGGGTTGACTGATCATTGATAATCGGTCCAGGGGATTTGGTTAAACCTTGATCCCAAACCAACCACAAGCGGCATACGAAGCATACGGTTCTGTGGTCACCGGCGTCCGTGGTAAATGGGTTTACTGGGTAACCCGGATGTCTAGCTCTTTCCAGGAGGTGCCTGGATTGAACAATTATTCACCGGTCCCCAGTGGGGTACGTGACTCCCATCGTCCTTCTGCCTCGCGGGTTAGACCATTTGGTCAACCCTCTATTTCGCTTTGGGCAACCGGGTAGTAGTAAGCCCGTAGAAGACTCATGGATCACGATGGATGGCCGGTGTTGTGGAGATGAGGAATAGAAGAATGAGCATTTGTCGTGGACTTTACCCACTGTTTCTTTTTCTTCTCTTTCGCTCATTGTTTTCATCCTTCGCCAGGATTCGGGCGGCATACTACCGGCACGTAGATTCGCGCAAAACATATAAATATATATATCGTCGTCTTTTGTGTGAACACCGTGATCTTCTGTCCAAAAATCAATAAGTTTCAACACTGCAAACTGGGAAATTTTGATCACTTATCTAGACCCCGTCCCTAAAGTTGGCCTAAGCCAACTGACGAAAAAACTATCATCGAATCTGATTGTGCTTCAAATCCTAACAAAAAGCATTCATATATATTCCTAAGAGCACATGAAATTTTGATGACGCACATTGTACTAGCAAAACTCGTCTCTTTCAAAAGCAGCTGATTTGAGTAGATTCTACTAGGTGCGTTCTGGTCCACGTCTTGCCAATCGCTTTACAAAACCGAGATTAGACTGAGCAGAATCGTCACAAAATTTGTTGCTGATTATAAAGAACGAAGAGGATTTGTGTAAGCGCTTGGGACAACATGGGCCCGCGGCGACACTTAGCTTTTGATGCTGATTCAAAGGACAAACCGTGAGGAATAGCAACCGATCCTCACAAAACACGTCCTGTCGAGCAGATCAGCAGCTCGACCCCTGAATTCGAAAACGACAGTGCACCTCCGTGTTGAGCGCGAATCGCAGAAGGCCCTAACAGCATTACCGGGATCAGATCACTTTAAATATTGCCAAGGTAACCGAATGTGGACTCAATAAATATGAGTGAACAACTTAAGTGATTATGATAATGAAGGGATCCGTCAAAGTGAGACTGCATTATGACGCGGTGTCTTCGTGGACCAGCGAGCTAAGCAGGATGGCCGAAGACCCATTCACGCCTGGAAGATAAGTGGATAAAAGGCTGGCGAAATAGTCTCCTGGTCCTCGTGGTTGAGTGCTGATTTGAGCTGGCGACTTTGGGAAAAGTGAGTGAGAGAATAAGTGGGTAATTTTTACACTCAACCATTTTACGCTTTCTTGCCGACAGATTCTTGTTAAAATCAAAAGCTTTGGCCGGGAACCCAAATTGTCGTCTTACTTAGAGACTCGATTCCTCCAAATCCCCGATGAACAATAAAACATTAAATCCTACCCCGCTTCGGTCTGTGCAGAATAATCGGGATAGCGTTACCCACTGCTTCGAGCCAGGTAAGTAGTGAAAAGTGTGCGTCTGTCCCGAGTTCCCCAGCTGAGTTAGCACTCCACTGTCTTGTGGGTGAGACTTTTAAACTACAGGCCTTGGTAAAAGTTTCCAGAGAAAAATGCCTTCTGTAGTGTTGGTAGCCGCGGAGTATCGATTCCCGAAAACCTCCAGCGTTATTTCTATGGCGGCTCGGTGGTTTTATCTGATGGCAACATAAGTCAAATGAGGAGAAACTTTGAACGCATTACCCAAGCCTAAACGTTCAGTTCAATTAGCTGCCTTCGATGTCCGCAAACTCAGCCAAATAGGGAAATAACCTGCCCTAGCAAGAACCCTTGAAACCCGCACACAAGATCTCATTTCCATAATCAATCTTCGTAGCTCAGATGCAACTGCATTCCCTCGCCCCACTATTAGTGTATTAGGTATCCGGTTACTAGCGCTCGCGGTCCCGATGACGTTGGGATCGCACTGAGTATGAGAATGGAGCTTTCTCAATTAGAGAGGATCAGAGTCCACAATCGTTTGTGTGCAACTCGACCGAACGGTTCTTCACATGTCGACGACGGCCGATTGAGATATCGTCGTGTCCATCGTATCTATAAATGCACCAACTGATTTTAATTCTTTTGAAGCGAAAAACGAGCTCTGTCGGAAATTATCTCGACTGCCCCGAAGCTTGCGTTAAACGGACGCTTTGGACATTGCTGGTGATTTCAAAGCTAACACGGATACTTAACGAAGACGGAACGACAGATTGGAGGCCATCCAAGATAGTGGCACCGACTGTGATGATCAACTCATCCATGTTTGTTCCGAACACTGATTGCTTCTAACAAACAAAATTTTTTGTTATAAGCCGAGCATCGACCAACGGGAGGCGTTCATTGCGTCAGAGCTAGACTGCACATTGAAGCATTGTGAAGGCTCGTGTGCCTTCATGACCCAACGAGCTACACAGGATGGCTTATCTGAAGCCGAAGATCCAATCATGCCTTGAAGGCTAAGGGATAGAAATCTGACGAAGTAGTCTCTTGGTCTTCCACGTTTTCCTTAATTTGAGCTGGCAGCCCGCTCGAAAAAAATGAGTGAAAGAACAATTGATCCAGATAGATGGGCTTCCACTCAGCTACACCCTGCTGGCGTGATGGCATGTTCTTGTTAGGACTAATCGTTTCTCTGCTGAATGGGTGGACTCCCTAACAGCACCCGCCCACCAATGCCCATGAGTTGCACGTTTACAGGTAATTCCATACTGCATAGGTCGTCGCGCAGGGTAATCAGGACTGCGCTGCCATTAGATCGAGTGGGGTGGATATGCTACTGCCCAGAGTTCCCTCTCTTTTATTCAACCTGTATTTTATTTCTCCAACCCAACCTCTTTGCCCCCTCTGCCTACCCATAATGTCCCCACTGATAACAGGCCGATACTCACATCGGTTCATTGTCAAATAGTGGCAAAGGGTTTTCAGTCTGCTGGCTCACAATTTATCAAGCCTCGCCAGCCTCTGAATCTCGGTTCCTTAAATATACGCACTCTCGTGCAGGCTGACCAACAGGCGTGTTTAGTTCGGAAAGTGGACTAGTTTTCGATTGATATCTGCAGCATCAATGAAACACGAAATCAGAATACGAGTGGAGTAATTCACTTGGTTGCGCCAAATATCTCGTCAAGATATTTCCTGCACACTTCATGAGACGAAGCAGCTCAAATTGTGACTCCATGCGATGTGGGAACAGTCTTGCGTGGGAAGGTTGAAGCGACCCCTTTAGACTGGATTTCGGTTAACGGTCGCCTGTGCACCGTGAGATTGCAGGGATCAGTCGGCATCCGGAAGAATAGTTGTGATGAGCGCAGTTTGTTTGTCATCTCCGCATACATCTCAACAGACTGCAGCGCTGACATGCAAAAAGACGAATCGTATGACGAACTCGTCACTTTTGTTCGGGAGAGCAAAGGCTCTGACACTGTAGAGGTAGCAGATGATCTTAAAACACAAGTTAGAAAACATATTGCATAGGAAACCTGTCTGGGTGGACTCTGCGCCTTCCCGTCTCAGCGAACAGATAATGGAAGCAGGCTTCTCCGATTTTATGCGAACAATCATTTACTCCTATCTAGCAGGAACTTCTGATGCAGTCTGTGTGGCACAGCGACATGGCGCTCAAACTCGACGGTTAGTTTGAGTCAGGTCAACCATATTGCAGTGAGCTGCGGTTGGCACGGTTCGGTCCAGAACTGCAGGTCGTACTGAACCACGCACGTCGGTGGGAACAGGCGCGAGCTTTAATTTCATTTTTGCTGTAGTCCAATGGCCATCGACGCAGGCCACAATCCCAGTTAGCCGTCCAACGTCTATCTGATTCGGCTGATCGCGCCCGGAAACCATCCGACGAACTGTGAACTTCAACTAGCAGCAATTCGGGCGAGTAGTAAGGACAAATCAAGCAGGCGATGCATTTGGCAGGAAGTTTCGTTTGTAGTCCAATATCTAGCGTTCATCAAAGGCAATGAATCACACAAGAGTTGCTGGGCCTAATGGAGCGGGATCGCCAGCTCCATGACTGCAAGGAGCTGAATAAGATTCGTCGTCAGTTAACGATAAGCCTTAAGAATGGCCATGAAAACTGATTCGTTAAGGTGGCCGAAGAAGCGGAATTAGCAACCACTTCATATAATAGTCAAAGACTGTCTAAACTCATATAAGTGACAGCGGCGAGCGGCGAACCTCGGTTAGTAAAATCGTGTGCGATAAAACTGGTGAGCTCATCCATGGTAAAACAACAAATGCTGATCACTTCAAAGATCTGTTTGGTTAACCGCACGCTAACGTAATTAGTCCGACGTGCGCGGCTGCGAATCCTTGGGATCTGTTTCTTGACCCCCACACGGAAGTGAGAGTAGAGTTGAATGTTTGACTTCTTCAAGAAAGGCACACGGTATGACTGTAGTAATCATTGTGGCATTAGTTTAATTCCGATAGTTAATAAAGTGTTCGCTTTCATAATGCTGCACCGCTTGATACCGGTTCCCGAGAGTAACATCCGCGAACAGCGAGCCGGATTTTATCCAGGTCGAGGTTGTGTTGACCAGATATTCACTCTCCGGCAGTCACTGGAAAAAAGCTGCACACGCCGCCGCCCTTCAATCGCAATTTTTCTGGACTTGGAAGACGCGTTCGACTCGGTGGATCGGACAGCGCTATTCAGTGCTCTCCACCGGAGTAGTATGCCAGCGAAGTTCGTAAACCTATTGTGGGAATTGTGTTTGCATGCCTGTGGTCGCGTGAGAGTATACGGTGAACTAATAAGCTCATTCGGAACGACTAGCGGGGTTCGACACAGGTGTCCCATCTCTCCATTCCTATTCAACTTCGTCATGCTCGAGGTAGTGGAGGACGCTTTGTAAGGTCTCCAGGATGTAGGAGTCAAACTGGGAAATGATAAGAAGCGGTGTGACCTAAATTATGCAGATGACATCGTGTCTGTTCGAATCCGCGAACCGTGCACAACGCGCACTAGATAGATTCTCGAGGTCGGTTGCTCGGTTCGTCATGTGCTTTGCACCTTCAAAGTGTGAAGTGCTGTTGCGGGACTGGACGACAGTGGTCCGAACTTGATACTGGATGAAGAGTAACTAATAATTGTGGACCGTTTCACTTACCTTGGTATCTGCGTGTCGAACGATGGTAGCTCGGCAGTGGAGGTAAATACGCGTATATTGGCTCGAGCGGCTTACGCTGGACTGAAGCATTTGTGGCGGCGACCTGGTATTTCACTGAAGTTGAAAGGTCGTGTGTACTGTGCCGCAGTGTGCTCAGTCCTGTTGTATGGTTGCGAGATATGGAGTATGCGTGCCGCAGATGTTCGCCGCTTGAAGGTTTCTGACTACCGATATCTACGTAGTATTGCTAGGATTAGATGGAGTGACCGGGTATTAGGTGTCGGTTCTGAGAATACCTTATCTCAGCGGATGAAGCTTAGACGACTACGTTGGTTGGATCACATGTTGCATATGACGAACACTCGTCTATCGCACCGCTCACTATTTTCCATTTCTCTCACGGAGTGGATGAAACCAACATGGTCAGCAGACTTGGTTTTCGTCGCCACCATAAAGAACCATCTCATAAAAACAAAAGAGAAATAGCCAAGGAATGACCTTAATGTAATAAGCTAAAGAATTATATGGAAAAAGAAAGATTTCGAATACAAGAATATCATTGACTGTGGCTCTAAATCCAACCACCTACTGTCTCTAACCATGGTTTGGGCGGATCACGCCGAGCATAAACCCGACAATCTGATTAGACCAATACAAGTCAAGACACCGGTTAAGGTTTACATACCTTTCTGCCACGCCATCCACTTATGACTTAGTCATCTGCCAAGCAGTGCCTGTCTCGAAAAACAGCCTAAAACGAAGCAGTTAACAAGTGGGGATGTAAAAAGCGTAACCCAACCGCCATAATCTATTCAGAATCAGTGCTCCTTATAAAGACTGAACCATACGGTCCAGTATCTCTCTTCAAACCCCGGAGTTACCGACTAAATTCCCCCAACATATACGTAGAAACAAACGACAGCCCAACGATTAACATGGTGGCGTCTGGACAAAAATGTCGCAGACTCGACTTTTCAAACCGTCGACCATTGTATGTATCAGCAGCTATTTGATATCCCGGTCCCCGCCCTGAAACATTGCACATTCAAGGCATAATAAATAAAAGGAAGAAGCATTTTTAATGCAATCACCACCGATTCGATGAGTGTCAAAGGTTATGGGGCATGGATCTAAGCGGCATTGATGCCCTCAGCAACAACTAAAGACAGCTGTGATTGTTATAGGCAACCAAGAGATTACATCCTTTAAAACTTATACTATTATTTTGTGCAAACCTGTGTATAAATCGTGCGTCATCGTATTCGTGACGAAGGACGAAAACAATGAGTAAGAAAGAGGGAAAAAGGAACAAAATGCAGAGTTCATCACACATGCTAGCTCTTCCATTCTTCATATCTACGCTATCGGCAATACATTGTAACCCATGATTCCTGTGGGGCCTTGATATTGCATTGCTGCTCAAACCGAAGTAGGGGGGGGTAAGTTAGGGGACCATACCCATCGTCTTTGACCGAAGGATCTAACCCAAAAGGGTGCAGCACGAGGATCTGAGGGTCACGTAACCCTCTTGAAGCCAGTGAGTAATGTTCAACTCACACATCCTTTCGGGTGGATGCCTAAATTACCTCCTTTATTATGGATGCCGCTGAGCATAAAGACGTGTTCTTTGTAAGCCCCCGGTGGTTGGTTCCAACTCAGGGTTCAGTCACCTTCGTTAGACTGACTAAAAAAGATCAGCCAACCAGCTGAAGGATGCCCGGCGTATTCCCTCGCAATTTAATGTGAATATCTCCGTCAGAAGAAGACAGTGCGCAGAACTCCACCAACAAACGCTACCTGAAACGCAGGTCATTTGCGAGCATTTCAAAAGGCGCTTAGCACGAGTTGCCAACTCAGAGCTTAAGATACCAACCTCGACCACGATGAAGCATTAAGATTTTTCGAACCTACGCAAAACTTTGTAACTTTAGACAACTTTGACCACATGCATATATATATATATATATTATATATATATATATTATATATATATATCCGCACACACACGCACATACATACAGACGCACATACAAACATGCATACATGCATACATACATACCATAATTACATACATAGGTACGCAATCTGACATTCACGGTTCTTTTTACAACGAAAAAGGCGACTCGAGACAGGTTACAAAATCAACCTAAATCCAATTATCACAGTGCCATTAAGCAAATCCAGCTAAGATAAAAATTTGCTTCGCATAAAAAGTGTTTACCTAAACCAACAGGAATAAAGCAAACTTACACAAACCACCCATACCGTCACCGGGTGCACCTTAAGCATACAGTCCGGCCTATCAAAATGTGATATTTTTTAGTGCTTTGCAAAACGAATCGCTTTATTTTCATTTTTTATCAGAAAGAAAAGCTTGAAAGATCATCTAGATCCGTGGTTTATATACTTTCAGATGCGAAACTTCATACATTTGACACAATCAACCACTCGTTTACGCACAGACACTGATTGCGCCATGTCTTAATCTGGAATCAAGTACGCTTACCATAATCTTTCAATCGTTCAAACAGCTGTAAGATGCGTCCTTACCTCTGACTACCGCAACGCAGAAATCTACGAAATACGCCCATCAGATGGCTCACAGACGAGTGAGAATAAACGTAGTAGTCATATAGTTTCAAAATAATTTTTCATCTCCGTCAACTTCGATTACCACCGTACTAGTTTGTCTATTGTGCTTCTACTCGTGTGATGAATGCTTGGACAATACCGGAAGGTATTGGTAGACTGATAAAGATAAGGTTTCAAATATCCTACTTTGAAACCTTTTGGATGCTCTCAAAGAAGTTGGCTTGTTCAAGTAGACTATTAATCTCCGAGATTCAATGTCGATTTCGGAAGTAGATAGGGCTCTGAAGTCCCACTGGTCATTATCATACCTCAGTACGATCGGGCCTTACGAATTTCTTTATGCAGCACAGAGAGATCGTTTTGCTTATGTTCACTGATAATGGGTGTGCTTTTTCTTACACGCTACCTATGTCTATTTAACTATCTGCAGACAAATTGTTTTTACCCTGGATTGCTCATTAAACTCATCACATCAAGAAGCCATCACCGGCCTTTTCCATACTGTATTCATAGAACAGAAACATTTTTATGTCAGTGCCGCGCGCTGATCTAGTGCATTAATGCGAAGGAACATCAAAAGGTCAGAGGTAAGAATCCCAGATTTATTGGTCACTCTGGGAGATAGTAATTTGTTATCCCCGGTGAGGCACCCCGAAGAATCTATTGTAACCTCATGTGGCCCAATCCTCTCCACCAATGCCCATGTTTATGGTTACAGATAAAACTCTCCATTCATGTGGTAGGTTCTAGAAGCTATCGGACACCCTTATTTCGCCGAACTTATGCGTCGGCCACGTTTTATATATATATATATATATATAAAGGGAAGGTTCTTCCACTCTATATAGAGTCGCATTCATTGGTTAACAACCAGTGATCATCAGGTAGTAAGATTGGAACTGCGAATAATTCCCAATATCTGGGCTTTCACTGTGCATACAATAAAAGGCCTAAATAGTATAAAATATGAAGAAGAATGTAGTCATCAGATTGATATACGACATTTATAAAAAGGTGTCATAGAGCAAAAAACACGTACTGATTGAGCAATTTTTGCAGGCCTAGGATGGGTTGTTTCCGAGGATCCGAATCCACCAGAGCACGCTCGAAATACGCTCTTGCATTTTCCAAATCACCCATCTTCAGGGAACATGAGTGCGATCGATGTATGGTAAGGTGTGGGGAAAATGGACATTTTCAGAACTTCAAATTTAATGCCACTGGCAGAACCATTTTGCAGTGCTAAATGAATGAAACGCTGAACAACAACGCAGAAATTCCCAAAAAAGCAATCATAAATATGGCGAAGTATTTCGAATCCCAGAACGTTGATGATCCCGGAAAGAGCACCCAAATCTAATATCTTCAAACATATCATGTACTCAAATACGAGAGTTCAATTAGTCAGTACGTTTCTTTGTAGAGCTGATTCTGGGCGTCTCTGAATGACTTCACTTGGCGGCTGCTTGCAAAACATGACAGAGTTTTCATTCGGAGTCCTAATCATAGCCAAGCAGAGTTATATGCTTTTCAGGTCTTGCTTGCTCAGCTTGGCTCTTAGTTTTAAACCCGATGATTAACAATGAAGACCTGCAGAGAACGACCAAACCGAGCTACGATCGACATTAATTTTCAAGGTCAGTGAAAACCACAAAAATTGTCAAGATATCATTAAAACCCGCTCGAAATTTCACGATTATGAATGCCTTAGACTGGCCATGAGAAGTCGTCGTCCTTAAAAACGAAACTAAGTTATTCATACAGTAGACCTTGTACGGGAGTTTAAATTTAGTTGAGATTGTCTTCCTATCTGCTTTGATTCAAGAGCTACGGATTATATATTTGCATTACCAGTTTTACCACTAAATCAAGGCTTCTTAGGCAATTCTTGAGCACATAATAGCCCATCGATGACGTTATCGATCGATGAGGAAGTTACTTTTACTTTTATTCTCAACATCCATGGACGTGTTTTCCTCTTTACAGATGTCACACTACGTCCAAATGCCCGTGTGTGCACATCGATGCGTGAACGCACGAGTTCATGAAACTAAGATGAGCGCAGCCAGCTGCATTTTAACGAGCCAATCTCGCAAAATCTACCACACGCGTACACACGTGCGACGGAATATTCGGTCTCAGCAAATCATCAGGTCTGATATAAAATGTTGGCGTTTGCTGCCATGCTCCAGCAATCCACAGATTCCCTGCCACAGCGGAATCTGCCATGATCTGAACAAGCACGTAACTATAACCATCGAGGCGAAGCAATAAGAGCATACAGAATGCCATTGCGGTAGGATCGATTAGACTACTTCCACAGAAGTTGCTAGTCTTTTTCTTATCAACCTTTTTTGGAAATGGGACTGAGGCTTTCAAACTGAGTAAAAAGAGCTTGGAGGGACCATAAATGCGTCGAAGAGGGATTTTATACAATTCCGACCAATAATATCTCCCACGGCCATTTCGTTATTCAAATTGTGCAGCACAGCAGTAATGACCTCTCGGATCGGAAGGCTGACATCAAAAGCGTGACTCGTGTGAGAATTTGATTTATCAAGTTCGTCGTTGAATGGTTCAGCAGACTATTTAAGTCATGGATCCATCTCAGCATATTCATCATGTTTTGGGCTGAGCAGCCCGACAGCTACGCGAAGGGTTGGTTCTACTGGTTTTCGCTTATCGGATTCAATGTGAACGAGACAAAGTTTGGAGAAAGTAGCACAGTTAGCAACCCACACCAGTCTGTCTGCGATTTAGGATCACCAGCTGTTTCGGCTGTTTCCGCCCATGCGTCGAACCTCTAAAAGCTTTAGTGGCCAATTGGGTAGGCGTCACTAGCCTACTCGGATAAACAGAAAGACGTCTTCTATATCCAGTCCTTCTGACGGTGTTTGATGGTGCCCAGTTCATAGACGCACATTGCCTGATAAAATATTTCAGTGAATTTCTTCATTATTCCACTGACTGACTAAACATTTAGTTGTTAGATGGGTGGCGACTGCATCTCACACTGTTTATCGCCTTTTCGGTTATCGTAAAGTAGATAAGTTCATTCGTTTCAGGGTACAGTTTGCCGTGATTGGCTAGGTGGACCATCGCCAGTGCAAACAAGAGGGTATCGTCGGTGTCCATTTTGTTTCGTGTCTCTACATCTCTGTAGCACCGGCAATCTTCAGTTGAGGATGTCTGCTGATATCATGCCAATGTATATTCGATCTGGTGCTCAGTGTGACTGTTGTTTGAGTACCACGTCACAAGGTGTCCTGGGATGACAGGCGCGAGTGTTGAGGATGCTTAGTCCTTTGCACCCTGAGAAATTGGCAAGACGTGCATCATTATCGCGTTCTGTTCCGAGGCCAAGAACGGGAACGAGTCATAGCAATCCTAGGAAATGTTGGGTTCCATAAAAGTAGCGCCTTGATAGTTCTGCTACTAAGAGCAGTCTTAGCGCCATGAAGATCAGTTATTAGCAGGACCGTTGTGATAACGTCGGCAATTGTCACCTATTCCAGGAACATTTATGCTCCGAGTACCAAAGTAAGGTAGAAAAACTTCAGAAATAATGTTTATTTAATAACTGCGACGTGCGTATTTTGAAGGCCTTTCTACAAAATACAAGGAATATCCTTAGGTTCCAGCACCGACGTGTACATGCTTGCACCGACTGAGGACTCCGGCACATTCCATAATTCGGTCTCTGTGATAATACGAAATGCACCAGTTTGTGGAGAGGCTGCATTGACAAAATGCAAGAACAGCCTTCTGAATAGTGTAAAAATTGATATCCCCAGCATCACTCGGATTTTTTCGACCTTAAACTTCTAGCCCGTGATCCGTGGCGAGTAACAAAAAGTTCTCACATTGGCAGCCGGTGACCAATCGAGCAGTTTCTACGCCTTTTATATGATATTCGACCAATTCGGGACGCCTAGTGATCCTGGCGTTTGGTAGCCAGTGCCCCTCTGGTATCTTGCTCGCCATTAGGCTGACGTGATTGTGACCCAGGAATCCACGCAATCCTGCCGGCTAAACGGATTGCCTTCACGACCGTCGAATCAAGCAGCAGACAACGTCCATTCATCCCGGAGGAACTGCGTTCTCACAAAGGATATCATATCGAGATTTTAGGGTCGCCTGTGGAGTTACAGTTGGTACGCGCTACAGCTTCGTGGTGTAACAAGAGAAAGCTGGATAGCTGCTGTAGACCAAAGGGACGGAAAGTGTCCCAAGGAGCGTAAAGGTCTATCGGACCAGAAGTGCTGCTCCTCTGTCAGTCACCCCAAACATTCCAAAAAACCGGCTGCAAGTCATCAGGGTTTAAAGAATGAGATGCGTACAGCGGTCTCGACTCGAAGGGGCCCAAAATAGGTAGCCGGACATCGACATTCTATGATGAAAACGCCCTTCTGTCGCTCAGTTTCTTCACAACGACAATCCGTTGGCAGGACAGTGATCGATGACATTGTTGGAACTCCAAGCGGAAAGAAGAGAAAATAACAAGAAACTAACAAACTAACGAATAAGCGGTTTACAATGACAATTTTGCCATTTTCGATTGGTTTAAAAATCACGTCCAGTGCCACTGAAAATATTTAGTAGTCGATTTCCATCTAGGATGGCATCCTTGCTACCTCAACATGCACGAATCAGAAATATGCATCTTGAATGACGATAGGAGACTAGCACCAAAATCATCAACCAATATGTTGAAAACTGTCTTCATAAAACACGGATTATCAAAAACCGAGGAATGGCGATGTAACGGCTTACGCGACTGTCAGCAGTGCGAAGCCCAAACGCGCCGAGCACTCAGTAATAAGACGTTTATTCGTTGACTCCCGCTGGTTACCATTCTTAATCGATGAGATAAAACGTGGTTCACAGTGGTTCCAAGTTTCGGAATCATGACTGCCAGTTTGTAGTGTCATGGATTACAAATAACGAGGTACTTCGCTTCAGCAGTGAAAATAATTCACACAGTTAACAAAAATGAAGCTACTAAGGAAAATTATAATAGCAACAGCAACAACACTGTTGTTTCACATCCTTTCAAAATAACGTACTGAAATTTCGAGTGCACAGACATGCAAATTAAATTCTTGATAGTTTGAGGAGTTTGTGTGCCTCCAAACAATTAACACAGGTTTGTGTGCAAACCACCTGCTACCTAAACTGACGCGGAAACAGAGAAATACGCAGGACAAAAAGAAAAGAAAATGAAACATTGTGTCCACAGTTCATATCAGATCTAGAAAATCCTACCTGAAGGTCGTCGCTTGTTCTCTCCGATCCGTGACCACGTGGGCGACTTAGTACCCAGCTACCCAAACCAAAGTAACGGTTGCTCCTACAGGATTCCACCACGAGCCTTCGGTCGAAAGGTTTGATCGTCAAGTCTACCAGGGCCCAACAAGGCGTTCGCATACTATTGGGAGCCGGTGATCTATATTTTGGTGCATACACCTTGGGACTCACTGTGATCGAAGATAGGCCATATTCAGGAGCTCAAGCTGAGCCAATAACTGAGAATTTCCATTATGGCCTCTCAGCCACAGTACAGCATCAAAGAAAAGTGACAAAGAACTATGATCCCATTTCACGGAGGGCCGCATCGTCACGTCACTGTGCCATCAGGATACTTTGTAGTATTTTAAAAGGCGAACGTTCACCATCCATAAGTACACTACCTCCTAAACATCACCGCTGCCGGTCCGCGGCCGCTTCTTGGGTGACCTCCAGGCTGCAGTGTATTGATTTTACGCGTCTAATTTCAAGTTCAGTGCGGGTATTTGAATTCTGTACTTCACCGCATCCTTAGGACATTACTAACTGAGTCACCTAGTGAGGTCCTCACAAAAAGTTCCATTTAAATATGCCTAATCATCATCTTGGTATTTGCTTTCCCTTTCTAATTTTTCCCTTGTACCCTGACTTATATGGACGAGACCTATGGGGAATTCTATGAGCTAAAGTCAATCAAGAAGACAGAAAATACGCAGAGCACGAGTTGAGGAATTGAGATGAAGTCAAAATCACATTCCCGAAGAATGACAAGTCCGGTAGGACAATGATCAATGGGACTAACAGAGCCCAGCGCAACTGTAAATTTCACGTAGTACTAAGAGGCAAGGAAATTAGCAAATAGGGTATTGATCCACATCATCCAGACAAACGTAGGTTCATGAGTTATAAAGTACCGCGTTTTTTCCAGCACTTGGTCACGACGGCTATTATGACTTGTAGAACAGTGAACAACCGGTCGATCGCACCGAGTGATAAGCTGATAAGTAACCTAAGAAGGAAACAGTTGGATACAGTAATAACCAACTACATGAGATAATAATCAGAACCGACAAAAAATTGGTCAACAGCTCCCAGAAAATGACTGTTTATAACCAACTAGAATGCCATACATAAAATATTTTCACCCTGACGAAGTGAGGTGGTTGTTAACCAGAAGAGACGTTTCTTTCCCAGTGGATGAAACTAGAAGGAAAAAGGTAGAAATGATCAAAGCGACAATCAAATGTTGTTTGCTGCCAAAAACAATCGGCACATGCAGCGTAGTAAGAAATTTACACCTTACAGCCGGCAATCTCTGGGTGACACCAAACGGCCGTCTGTGAACCGTTTTATAGTGAGATTCTGTCGTCATCTAGACGAAGTAGCAAACAAGTGGTAGCCAAGAAACGACTGAACAGTCGCAGTGGTCCGCAAGTCTTTGCCGCGCTGTCCAAGCATGAAGTTTGCATTGTTTTTGTAAAGATTACTACTGGTATTGTGTACACTACTGTCATACTGAGTGAAGGATCCATTCAGTAGGGGTTGTTGTGTACATTACACATGGCAAGGTTTCGGAGTTTTTCTGCGTTAGAACGTCTTAGTTTTCATTCCATGTACTCCGACTTTTTACTAGCGATGGCGTTACTTTTTTCGTAGTCATCCGCATATATACATTTACTTCCCATTGATTTATCAGACTGACTGCTATTTGAACAACATCTTCCATAAACATCACTTCATTCGATCAATCCTACACCTGGGAAGCATCAGACTTGAAATTCACTATGACTGAGAATTATCAGCATTATATATCTATCTTCGTGTCCAGAATTCGAACCTGGACCTTCCACACGGTACGTGGCACCGCTGTTCCATCAGCTGCTAACCAGGCTGATCAGAACTACCAAGTAAGGGTTGTTCAAATGTCGTCCTTAATCACAACGAACAGTACAAGACAGCTCATACCGATAAAAGCAACAGGCATATCCAAAAACGAACGCACCATAGAAATGAGTGTCGGCCAGGGGCTAATAGTGGCCAAATAAATCCAGCGCACTAATCCTTCTATCAAAGGGCTGCAGATTTAAATCCTCTGGCCGCTAGTCAACTTCTTCAGTTTGCAGCCTTCAGCCAACCCTGACTTCTTCCTAAACATGAGGTACATTGTCATTACAATAAAAAAGAAGCAACACATAAAAGATAAATAAAAATATGGGAATCAAGAACATTTGACTCGAATCCTCAAATTAATGTCAAAAAATATGAGGCACAGCAATTGTCGAAGTTGCGTTTGCGGTACGTCTGTTGAAATGCCCAGATGAATTCGAGGCCAACGCATTCACTAGACAAGTAAATTTACGCTGGCCGAATAAGTTACAGCTGATATTTTATCATAAACATAGGTTACCATTGTCCACAGATTAAAAGAATCGTCCGGTTCGCGTGAATCAATGGAATCCTGAGACTCACAGGATGAATGACAACAATGGCGAACAAAACAAACCTACTTGTAAATAGATTCGTCCCATTATACCAGAAAGTCCACGTAGCACACCCGGACTGGAAGAACAAGTGATTGCGAGCTGATGAACGGTATCTATAGCTGCTTGATAATCCGATTCGGACAAGTAGATGGACAGACAACTTGACAGGACACGAACCTGGCGTCGAATCCAAATATTCATCGAAGCTTAACGCGAACAAGACGCAAAGAAAGATTAAGGATAATTAATTCAAGTATCATGAGAGGGCATCAGTTTTTTGGTTGGTGAAGCCATTAGATAAAGAAGCAAGTTTAATGATTAGGAGTCATTGGCTTGAATGTGAATGGGCCACAGGAAATCCGTTACGGTAAAAGATGACCAAAATACAACACCCGCTGAAGTCAAAGCAACAGAAATGAAGGGATCCGGAGATTTACCCGACAAAAGAGGATTGCATATAAACCGGTCCCTTAAACTGGTGCAGTTTAAAACCTCATGGTCACCAACGCAGCAATAAGATAGCGATTCGAACAGCAGGGTACTGATGAACAGCCTGTATGGAACCAGACAAGGGTAAAACCTAGATATATTAGCAGTTGACGTTCTTGACATTTAGAAGCTGATGGAAATCAGTCCCTAGCTTTTTATTCTACACACATATGAGTACGAATAGTGTGCCGTCCGAATCATGGTGAAGGATGAAAACAATGAGCGAAAGAGAAGAAAAAGAAACAGTGGGTAAAGTCCACGACAAATGCTCATTCTTCTATTCCTCATCTCCACAACACCGGCCACCCATCGTGATCCATGAGTCTTCTACGGGCTTACTACTACCCGGTTGCCCAAAGCGAAATAGAGGGTTGACCAAATGGTCTAACCCGCGAGGCAGAAGGACGATGGGAGTCACGTACCCCACTGGGGACCGGTGAATAATTGTTCAATCCAGGCACCTCCTGGAAAGAGCTAGACATCCGGGTTACCCAGTAAACCCATTTACCACGGACGCCGGTGACCACAGAACCGTATGCTTCGTATGCCGCTTGTGGTTGGTTTGGGATCAAGGTTTAACCAAATCCCCTGGACCGATTATCAATGATCAGTCAACCCGGTGGAGGTCACCGGGCGTTCGTCTCCGTCCTTGAACTTTATTGGGAACACCTCCACCAAGAGAAGGCAGTGCTTAGCACATACTCAACAGAGGATAGTTGAGACGCCGGCCACTTGAGAGCATTTCGAGAAGCGTTTGGGAGGAGTGGCCAACTCAGAGCCTAAGATACCTACCTCCGACTATACTCAGGCCTACGGAAATCATAATGCGTTAGCAAAAAACTCCTATAAGTGGAATCGGATAATGGTTCTGCACTGACCCAAGTACTCAGTCAGGCATAAGTGGGAAATTCAGAAAAAAGGGTGGTTACAGTTGGCGCGTCACAAAGCCGTGCAATTGTTGCTTAAATGCAGCGGTTTTATTGAACAGTTACACTAAAGACATACACACATCCACAAAGGTGGGCTGAGAACGGAAGGTTATTAAGGAAAGACAGGTGGTGATTTTTTCTACCCGATCAGTTCATGCGACCATACTGGACATGCTCACAGGTACAAATAACTCTGGAAATTCGGACTCCCTTGATGCCCACCAGGCCTGTTACTTGACTAACAGAGGCCAGCCCCAATAAACCTGAACCCAAGCAACTAATGCACACCTCTCAAATTGTTGCAAAATCTCCATGCCTCTCGAATAAATGCAAACAAGAAAGTTGCACTCTGTGCCCTCTAGTAGTAGATATGCCGTTCATGAAGGTAGTAACAGGAGAGCAAATGCCCGGCGCTCTTCATTTGATTGACTGATTTTTCGTAATCAGTCAGCCAGAGGAACATGGTTCAACGCTGATTCCAAACCAACCACGAGCAACATACAAAGCACACCACTGCACGCTTTCAAATATCAGTTGTGAGAAAAAGTGGTGGGAGCCTAGGATGTTTAGCCTCATCCGGAGGACTTATGAACTGAGCTATCATTCACCGGTCTCCGGGGCGTTACATGGCCCGTAAAACGTCCTGCTGTTCTGTGGGTAAAATTGATTGTTCAAGGGATCGAGGTAGACTTCCCTAAGTCAACCCTTTACTTCGGTTTGGGCATCCGGGTAGTATCCAGACTACAGTGGAATTATAGATCCTGTTGGTCGACGGTGGCGCGAATGTTGTTGATATCAAATGCAGCGAACTACACATTGTTTCTTCTTTTCCCCACTCAATTTCCAACTGTGTTTATCATTCGTCCTTGTATACATTTTATCATAAAAATAAGCTCAAAAGCGAAATTCAGTAAGATTTTGCGAAGATACGTTTGCTCAGGGGCGGGCAAACAAATTTTGGGTGAACATCTGTTCAACGCTCCCAGGACGTTTCTGCATCTCACATTTGGCTACTGAAATCGATTTAAATAAGCACCAATGACCAAAAAACGTCTAACCAAATTTTACTGACAGACCGATCACACCAGTCAGACGTACTCCAGAATTTGGTTACTAGATGTACTGGGACCAAACCGTTAAGACCGGATTTTTAATGAAGCCGAAAATCCACTTCCATCCACTTGTAAGACCTAGTGGTGGTGGCCGAAACGCCAACTAGCTCGATGGTTAAAATAACCGTAGCTCAGCACTTACGGTATCAGTTCGGCAGAAGACAGGGAGCGGCCTACGTGAACGACAATGACCATCATTTTCCACGATGACTGGCTAACAAGACAAACGTTTTCCTTGTAAAAAGTTTAGGGCCACAAGCAACGCAAAGAATCATCGTAATAAGATAGCCTTATAGACTTAATCATTTACTAGGAAAATGCAAACAGGAAGAATCAGGTAGTGAAACAAAAAGCAGATTTGTGGAACATCTGTAGATGGGAAGGAAGGTGAGAGCATATAAAACAAGATTATTAAACCTCCACATAATGTTACGCTACATTCCCACAACTATATGCATATTTGCCATCATTTTTCACAACGTGAAGAATAACCGAGACAGAAGATGCATATACGAAAACTTCTCAAGTTGTTTTGGATTTTACCAAAACTCCCAATAAATCCGAGGGTTTAGAGGTACAAACTTAGACTAGTCTAGCATCGGATGTTAAGACTTCTGCTTTAAAACTTCAAAATGTCATCCTCGTCGACACCGCTCCATGTTCTAGTCAGGGCTCATGTCCTGATCAGTCCTTCAAGTAAGAATAGTTCAGATTATTTCAATGGGATTCAGAACTGAGTTGCTGAAGGTCAACAATAGAAAGTAACCAGGATACAGTCAAAAATCGAGCAGTGAAAATGGACTCCAAGTGACAAATTGATGTTACTGCATAAAGGAACCATTGTCCCAGAGTACGGTGATAGGCATATTAATTTTGCATTGAGTTATCAATACTCGATCAACGAGGCGCCCAAAACCATGGTGAACGAAAATTTTTTTACTTTTTATTGTCCATATCATTAATAAGCTACCAAACAAAGGTAGGCGAAATTTTACAATTACTACCACAATGTAGATAAACTCCACTTCTGGCAAACAGGATTAGCAAAACATTGAAATAATGAAGTACGGTGTAGGATTTCGGCAGGCCAGAAGCGGCACTGATTCTCAACTGGCAACATTGGTCAGTGCTGATGAAACAGAAGACCAGTGCCGTAGGCGCAGGTGGTGGAAATCATTTTTTTCAGCATGTAAACTCACATTCTTTGTAGTTTTCGTCCGGCTGTTCCAAAGATCCATCTTCTGTGAAACCATTACGAAGATTCTCCTTCATCTAAAGCCAATTGTATTAACATCTTGATTCAACACCAAAAAAATAATCGTTTAGCGGATTATCGAGGCCGGAAGCATAAAAGTAAAAAAGGCTGCCATTGTGAATGCCGAAGTGTAATGGCAGAGATAAATCTGTTCATCTTAGGGAACATGACGGACTGATAAACACCGTGTGCGCTAACGCAATCAACTGTCTTGCAACCGTACACCGCACTCTAGCAATATTGACTGAATCCTCTGATATCTTTCGTCGTTTATATCAATTTGATTTTTTTATTGCTCGTTCGTTCTAACACATTCAGATGACTTAAAAGACTTCCCTTAGCTCTTTTTGTTTTTAGCGTGGACCAGTGTCGACCAAGACTAACCTACTACGACGCTAAAAACAACCGCTGGTTTAGGTGTGAATTGTATTGTTCTGGCTATAGCAAGACAGTATTAACTAGACTGTGTCAGCAGTACTTCTTGGAGGAATTTGAGAATAGGAATTTTAGAATTTTGCACACGGTATATCTGTTTATGACGGACGATTTTCTAGTGATGCGGAACCATCCGATATGAAAGCAAACCTCACATAATTAGTCCCATTTCGGATTCGGCAACCAGTCACCTTGTAAAGATTGCTATGGTTTTTGTTCCTATCCAAAAGATTCGTGAACTTAAAATTAAAGTGGACGGAAAATAAGCAAAATAATAGGTCCTGTCGAAACTCATGCAACTCGCTCATGATTGACACTTCGTCCCGTTCATTTGGTCATATAAGTAGAGGCGATTACATATATATTTTCCGGATTCGGCAATTAGGAACGAGGCTTTGGAACGGCGCCTCTTAAGGTCGGAGTATATTCAGCTAGCAAACATGCAGAAAATCCAGAGGCCACAGTTTTAAAATAATCTGTCGACTTTTATTATTTATGGTTAAAAAGTCATAAGTGAAAAAGAAAGACGATTTATTAACAGCGAAGCCATATGGGTGATTGGGAGGTTGTGAGATTCCATCAGACTAACAATCAATAGTTATTTCTTCATTCCCCAGTACTTTTTCCGGTATTTTCAACACAGAGCCCAGCGACAAGGTTGTCTACGTTTTATTTTGGCCCAAATGAAAAATCTGATGGACATTAGACACGTTGGACCGTCGAAACAAGTCTTCTTAAAAAGTTTTTCCAACAAATGACTTTTTTAGAGCTCCCTAAGATTTTTTTAATAAATTGCGTCCTTGTTTACGTTAAAACAATCAGGAGGATTTGACACAAGTTCGTGGGTCTTCAGAATTGTAGCCTTGTGCTCCAGTGAGTGGCGTGTCGTTTGAATGCCTGAATAACAGTTCCATCAATTGAAAGGATTTGTTTTCTAATATGACCGCTGTTCGTCGCTATTCACGTTCGGATCTACTCCCTCGCAAACACTCGAAATTTCTCATCGCTCGGATTTAAGCCCGCAGGTATATCAAGAATTTTACATTAAACCGAAAAAACGCACTCGTACCGGCTGGCAGGCTGCTCTTAAATGCACCCCTCAAGCCAAAATGCATGTTCCATCTCTACGGAGTACGAACATAAGCACTCTGCTCACGAAACTATCGCATCTATCTCTCACTGTTCCCTCTCGGATATACGCTCATACTTGTGAGATTTCCATTCAAAAGTCGTGGCTGAACCTACACGTTGCAGGTGCCCCAGTTTCCACCCAAGGCTTTGAAGCACATCAACAGAACACAATCCAGCGCGAAGAAAACTGGAGGTGGTGTGGCCATATATATCAATTCTTCCTAGTCAAGCATGTATGAACCAGACTGCTCATATTCATTGTCCGGTATTGACTACCTACTCATTCAGTGTCATCCTCGGCATCGGAGCACAACTGTAATGAACCTGTAAGCGGCAACCTCTCGCACACGAAATGATATTTCGTCATTTTTTATTCTTTTCTGCCTTTCCTTATCCCGTCGCCGAATGATAGACTAAACATCATCGTAGGTGATGTTAATCATAAATCGGCACTTCCCCATACTGTGTTTGATTTGACTGGTTTATCAATTTCCCCAACCAGAGGTAACTCTACTCTAGGCAGAATTATTACCAACCATCCTGAGTTAATCTGCCTTAAACTACGTGCTCCGACTTCAATCTGTGATCAATGCCTGTTCCCCATGAAACCCAGGATTTTTTGCCGTACGGCTTACCAATCTTTCAAGCAGCCCAACCAAATCAAAATACGACCTGGCAGTTTTTCTCGGGAAAACATTTTACTTCTTCAAAAGTCTTTTTTCCGAGCAAATTCATGATTTTCTTTTGAATGACTAAATTATGTTGACCATTCTGTAGATATACTAAATTTAATTTCCAATTTGTGCTGTCCCATACTAGTGGCCGCGTTGCTTCAGTCGCAATGAAGTCGTTAAGGAGACAGAAAGAAAACTCCTATAGATTATGAGATTCCCAGAAAGTCAGATTCCTTTCATCATTAATATCGAAGGAAATAAAAAGAATCGACTCATCGTATGCAAGCCAACTCCTGACTGCTGCAAGGAATTTTGGCTTCTGTATAGAATGAAAACGAAACCAATAAGCTGCAATGTATATGGGGAAAGCATCAACAGATTGCTTATTGATCCACGTAATGATTCTGCATTTCCATGGTTCCTCGCTAAATGCGTTCGTGTAATACTTTTCTAAGGAAGAAGTGTTTAAACTCCTTCGCAGGAACAAAATAACCACAGGTATAGGTCCTGATGGTAGGCCTCCATTTGTTCCAAATTACGGTGCCGCTTCAGTCACTGATACATTTACCTCCCTTCTTAATACCTTCCCATGCAAACATTCCATTCCCGACTGTTAGAGGCCAGTCAGAATTGTGCAAGCCCCAAATCCAGCAATTCAAGTATTTCAGCCAAACGTTCCTATTCCATCGTTCACACATCAAGCGTCTTAAACTAACAGGACGCGCCGTCATGAGTTGTTTGTCTAGTTCAGCCACAGTGCCCGTTGACTCCTTTCAGTTTGCGCACAAACCAAAACGGGTCCAATTAGGATGTTTCGGCTTCCATGGAACATAATAGCAAAAAATCTTTGGAAGAATCAACAAAATCGATTCGCTGCGCCTTCTTACATTTTTCGTCTGCGTTTGACTCTGTCCCACGGTCTTTATTTCGTCGCAAACTAGAACAGTTTGGCAGTCCCAAGAACTTTGGGCCATGACTATTATACTAATTCACCAATAGAACTCAGTGCAGAAGACTGGGACGAAGAAAATCTACCCACTGGTAAATAATTCCGGAAACCTCCAAGAAAATGAAATTCCTACTTCGATCCCAACACACATAAGCGATCTAAGTCGTAGTCAAATGTGCAAATGACGTAATGACAGTGAACAGCCGCCTGGGACCAAAGTGACCGATAGTTCTGTCAGCCTATATTTGGAATTGAAGATTTCCTGAACTTTTCCAACGATTTATCTCTCATTCATGATTGTCCTCTTCGCTCTGATTTAAATCTTAATTTATCTAAGTGTTTCGAATGTTTGTTTACTTTTTCTTGGTCTGCTTACCCGTCTGACCCTTCTTTCGCTAACACAAAACCATTCACTAAGGTAGATTCCGTCAAGTAATTAAGAATTACTATTGATAAAAACTTGAGACGGTCCTCTCACATTTCCAACTGTATAAAATATCTTAGAAGACTATCATTCTACATCAAAAAGTTAAACAAAACACTATCTCTTTATTTGCCTACCAGTGTGTGTTTCCCGCCCTCCTCTATTGTCCCTCTGACACATTTTCTGGCTTACTAAAGAAAAACTTCAGAACCCTTTGTCGTGATTTATTAACTGTCAGTCACGTATCTTAAATGTATCATACTACTAAAAGAACTGCACCAAACTGTGACATGCATCTGTCCGCGTGAAAAATTTCGCACAAGAAATTATTTCGGATCCGTTCCATCTCTTATGTAGAGACCTTTCTAAATGCTGCTTTCATACCAGAGCACGTTCTACTTTCCGCTCCATAAGCTCTCGCATAAATACCTAAGGGAACTCGACTGTTCCCTGTCTAGCTCGAATTCTCACCAAAGGAAGCAGGTCGTGAATGTCTTTCTACGCAATCTCTTATGAACTTCAAATGCTCATTCTTCGCAACGCTTTATTTTCAACTCTGTATTCTGATGAGGTGCCGAATGCATCCTCTTCGACTGAAATGTAGACACTTTCGTACAATGAAACAATCTGAGGCAACGAGAAACTTTGCGTCAACCTGAGATCCATTATCACAAAAGCAGTACAAACGTTTAACGCGTTGCATTAAAATGACTTTGATTTTAAGGTTCATGCTCACGTAAATCTTTCCTCCCATAAGTTGCTTATTTGTCACTTTAAATAAATACTGCATGCTTTTCAACGATGCCTTTTTAAATTATTACAGAATTTCTTTTGGCTTCCGGAAAGACGAATAATAAATGGGGGATATTAGCAGAAAAACAAGTTCGGCGGAACAAGTGAGCTTGTTAGTGATTGCAACCTGCCGTGAATCGTATGGCCCTGCGTACTAATTTTATGGTTTAAACCCTTGTCCAGATTCTCATTCCTCATGTTCAGGTTTGTTTGCCGTGACAACCAAGATCGTGCATGTTCAAATACTGACAACAAGGTCCAGAATCGCCATCGACTACACGGAACTGAAAATTAATTAGCAACGTTTCGTGGAAAACCTAACTACTATAAACACTTTTAGGAACACACAAACCGTTACCAGGGAAAAGTTCCCAATGCCATCAAAATGGGCGGCGCCCTATATAATATATATCTATACTATCATATATATATATATACATATATATATATTATATTATGCATAACAAGCCGCATGCGAACAGCAATCAGCATTGACCAGCTAGGAAGAGAACTTACGCGATCTATCGTGGCAATCAAATGGTAAAGTCGGTCCAGTGCCTTCTCAGACTGACCCAAATAGAAGGGTAATTCAGCATGTACAAGTCGCAATGAGAACGGTATGATGGAGCCTTATGGAAAAAAAGTGCAGTCGTGTAGATGGGAATGAGGTAAATCAGGGAATGAAAATCCAAAGCGAGTTATCACCTGCCTGAAATACTGCAACGACCCGTTTTTTGAATACATCCCTTTGAAATTTCCACAGTCAGGACAAAAACATGATCACAAAGCAGCCGATTAAAAAGGAATTCGACGAAATGTTTTCTGAGTTAACCAAAAACAATGTCACAAGGTCTTAAGCCAGTGATGGGCAATAAACATTTTGTTTTCCTAATCGAACAAAAAGGACTAATTAGCCATGCTATCAATTTCTGAGTAGCCAGGATTCGACCTTTGATGTTTTGTATTGGACTCCCTTACAAACCGAAGAGCTGGTGAAATGTCAACGTAACGGGGATTCTTGCATAGCATGCTATAAGCGTGAGTGTAGTGCAGGAAACGTGACTATGGCCACCAGGGCCCGCTAAACCAGGAGACCACCAACCGTGACTCTTAAAATTGGAATAGAACAGAATCGCATAAGGTTTCAACAGACCAGCTGCGATAACGAGCCGGGCACCGGCGAATCACCAGCTACCAGAAAGATGGTGAGTTGATCGGAGCTGTGAACCTCCATCTTTTTCGGGATGATAAACGCCTAATCCACTTGGCCAACCCCGGTCAACTGCTCTATTTACCTACGAAAATAAGTGAACAATGCCAGTTCCTCAGTACTCATTAATCAACTGGGATGTTCTCTTGAGTGATCAGAGAGTCGGTTATAAAATCGGGACACCTTACAGCCGAAACAAAGGGCTGAACTTGATGATTAAGTAGTACAAACGTGCGATGAAATACTCGGTTGATCGGAACAGGATATTCACCAACACGCATACCACAAACAATGCAAGACTGTTACGATATAAAGAAACATCAGCAATTCGCCAAAACGATTCCGATGATTCAAACAAAGGGATTGTCGATAAAAAAACAAATCTATATGCAGACGGAACGTCATTAGGCCGGGGCGAAAAATGAGACCAATAAAAAATGAGGGAATCAGGAAGTTTATGTTTGTGGTTCACCATAGACAAAATTTCAAGCCAACTCTCCTCCACTCTTCTTGCTTTAGGTTTTCGACGGTTCGTCAGTGGAAGAGGGTCTACTCGGTCTCCCACGGCATATTAGATATCCGACGACCACTGATAACTCCGCTCTCAAATACCAACGGTGTTGCCAATACAGAAAGTTTTGCATAGTCATTATAGTGTTGTGTGCCACGCCGAATTCAGAGTGAATTACTTCGACGGATTACTTCTGCAATGAACAGGCGAAAATTCTCCGGTAGTATGCTGTAGCCGCGATTCCTAGTGAGTTTATCCGATATAAACATTCTCAGCAATCTTCATTTTGGTGATGGCGCACAAAAATATCATTCCTCTATATACAATAAACATCGCAAGCAACCCCAAGGGTGACGCGCGTACACAAACGGAAGCATGCAACGCACGGCTCCATATTTCCAGTGTTGTACTCAGATCGATCATGCTTCCACCGGTCAACGAGAGCGAGGATCAACTGAGGTTCGTCGGTCGCTCTGGCGCACGCATGTGGACTCAGGTCATACTTTAGTCCGTGCTCACTTTTGTTTGCGCCTAGTCTGTGGTCATACCAGCGCAAAAATCACTTGTCTTAAACGACAAATTGCAGACTTCATTTCCATCCAGAGCTCTCAACTAGTTCATCGTAACAACCAAATGAACAGGATCCGAGCGAACACTGGGAGAAAATCAAAGAATTCCTGCACTTGACAGAAAACTAACAAACTGCACGTACTTTAGGCTACGGGAACAAGTGAAACAGAGGATATCCCTAACTTCAGTTACCCTGTTAGATGCTCGCAGGATTTCGCGCCCGTAGCCAGACGTAAATTTTAAAAAAAGAAAGCGCGCAAATCCCTGATTGACCAGGATGACAAGGAATCTGAGAAGTGACTGCGAACAGTGGTTGATAGTGAAATGTAGGAAAAAGAAAATGGCTGCAGCTTTCAGCAATAGTAGCAAATATAACCGGACGATTAGGAATATTGATCAGCAGGGCGGTGAGATAGACAAAGCCAGAGGATTGGAGAATCCGACGCATCGCTGATTCACTCTCGGGGCCACCGGCTTCAGTTTGGGACCGAACAGTTTACAGAGCAGTTTGGCTGGTCCACTAAAACAGCGGACCTATCACTTATGCCTGCAAGTGAACCAATCGAGATAGATACCAGTCATCTATCCGAGAGAGAGTCGTCGAATCACGAAGGAATGGGTGTTTCCTTAAAAGACAGTGCAGGGTGTAGCCAACGTGTGGGCCATTTCGTCATTCAACTCACTTCAAGAGCTAATGGTGAATGAAGGTCGTTAAAAACAATACTGAGTTAGCAACAAAAACTCCTGAGGGAGGGATAAAAAATTCGTATAGGACTGAGTGTGATAGTCTAGTGATGGCAAACCGATATACCATCACGGAACCAGTTTACACAGAAGAAGCTCGTATGCAAACACAGTAAGGTGAGGTATTTTCTATTCTCGGCGAGCACTATCGCCCCGAAACTACTCGTGAACATTGTTCATAGTCGATTATCTAGTACTTGCGGAAGGTATACTCGTGACAATCAAACTACTATCCGACCTGATGGGAGTTGCACAAATCTCAGGCACACCTTCCATAGACCTAAGACATCTATCATCCTTGATCTGAAGGTAGCACTTGACTCAGCCGATTGTGCAGTTCTTTAACGCTGTCTCCCACTGAAAGGTGTCCCAAATAAACTCATCTCACTTTTCCAACTGCTGCATGCGGACACTCAAAAACTGGAGTTGCGCATACGTTTGAATGGTTCACCGAAGCTTCACCTGCGACGAAGTTACGTGTTCGAACAGGGTCTCTCCTTACCGGCATCTCTCATTTAGATATAATAATAACAGACACAATTACGTATCCGTCCACAGAACAGTGTGGCTTAGAACAAGGACCTGTCTCGATTCTAGGAATATGCGGCGCAGTTGTGACTTTCCGAACGAGGACTAAAGTTGCAAGTTTTTCCCAATTGCCTCAACGATAAGGTAGATATCTTTGGGATGCATTTTGAAAGTGTAAAATACCGCTGCAGGACTAGATTGGTCCTTCTACTGCACGAACAAAAATTAGAGAATGCTGGAGGCATTCGGGCAATCGATACTCCGCGGATGGAAACTATTACCAAAGCCTGTAGTTCAAAAGTCTCACCCACAAGACAGTGGGGCACTAATTCAGCTGGGGAACTCGGGACAGGCGCACACTTTTCACTACCTACCCGGCTCGAAGCAATGGGTAACGCTATCCCGATTATTCTACACAGAGACTGAAGCGAAGTAGAATTTAATGTTTTTACTGTTCATCGGGGATTTGGAGGAATCGAGTCTCTAAGTAAAGACGACAATATTGGGTTCCCGGCCACAGCTTTTGAATTTTAACGAAGAATCTGTCGGCAAGAAGCGTAAAATGGTTGAGTGTAAAAAATTACCACACACTTATTCTCTCACTCATTTATTCCCAAAATCGCCAGCTTCTCAATCAGCACTCACCACGAGGACCAGGAGACTATTTCGCCAGCCTTTTATTCACTTACCTTCTAGGTATGATTTCATCTTTCGGTTAGGGATAAGCCATCCTGTGGAACGCGTTGGGTTCTTGAGGGACGGAAGTTGTCACACCACGCCAGAGTACAATCTCAATGTGACAGAGAACAAACAGTATTTCACTATTTGTCGATTTTTCGGCTATCTCAGAGTTAGAATAAAGTATGTAATTCCCAGAAAGAGGATGGCGGCCAACTAAAGGCTACCAAATGGAATAAACTGACAGGCAGTGGGAGGAAACAAACCCCCACATCCTAGTTTAAATGTCACTTTGCTGTCCGCCTCATCACCGTCGGATAAATGATCTAAAGTAGGAGAAGGGGGAAAGCGGGCAAATTTGGTGGGCTTTATGTGCGGTTTGTTGATCTTTTTCACCTCTTTTATTATCCTTACCCTTGGAACAAAGTTCCGATGACACTTAGTATGTGGACTGCACTGAAGAAATAAATGAACGTCATGGATCGCAGCGACAAGGTCCATGTATCTGTGAGTTTCTTCTGCATGCGAGCTGCATGAGACGCTGGGACTACAAGTGAAGCTTAAAGCCCGATCACTCACTATCCGCGGCCACACGAGCCCGCATGTAGTTTATTTTTACCAATACTTATCTGCCTACTGTCTATTATTTCGGTGAACAATTTTGTTGATGCGAAATTTTTAAGCCATACGTAATACGAGTGGGGCGAGGAAAGACTGTTGGTTGTTTTTCTTCAAGCAATTACGATAATAGGCAAGATAAATGAATTTCATTATCAAAGTCGAAACAAAACTAATTGACAACTCATACTGATAGAAAGTCGAGTTAATCAACGTATTGTTTGCACTGTTTTCCTACCAAGTTGGCTTCAGGCGGCATGGTAACCAGTATTGAATTAGGAATCTTGATTTTCATCGAGTCACCAATACACAGCGTGACAACATTATGATGGGGTCAAGGCACCTTGAAGGTAGATCACTGGTGTTGTCACTTAGATAAGGTAGAAGGATGAGTAGTTTCTTTTTAAGAACCGCACACTGCATGCTCAATCTGTTTTCCCGGTTGTTCGTTTTTAATAAAGATATGATACAACTGTTCCAATTCGCTTTTCACCATTCTGGGCGAGCGAATCTTCACCACTCACTGCAATAGACGGCGTGCTGGATTTCATCTATGATTAGGCCGAGGTGTGATGTAGAAGCTGATGTACATTCCGTCCAAATCGGATTTTCAACATCCTCTTTATCAAATCACCCAATCTCGTTGTGATAAACGCGTAGCTAGACGAGAGATGCAGCTGCTTTTCACTAACTCTACGACAAACGAATAATGCCTAAAACATCGTTGACGTTTGTAGTCGTACTGCACGCTGCAAACATGTGATTGAAAAATGACGGCAGACATCTACCTCTACCACCATTCCCCTTACTTACCATCATCAGCATCATCATCATCATCGTTCAGCTTTAAATAGCAAGGCAAGCCTCACTGACCGCTGCTTTCCCCCAGTTACGTATTTCTATAAAAAGAGTGAATACATCGGGAACAGGAAGTGGACCATTACACAAGGCGGTGATAAGATAAGATGCTGCCGCAGCACATACGGAACAAGTCTTAACTCGTAACAAACGTCACTCTTTCAATCATTCTGATTATACAGAAAATGGCAACACGATCAACACTGTTCGTGGTCCATTGCCATATCCTTTAGTGTCTCCAGCCAGCTAGTTGACGGGTCTTCCGGACCCCAACCACGAAGACGTGAAACATCTGTTTTCCCTAAGTCCGACTTCAATTTTCTCATCCCACGTTGACCTTTTCGTCTGACCTCCCATGCTTTTCCATTCCTTGGGAGGAACACAAATAAGGGCACGAGTATGGTAAGACGATGTTAAGCCATCGCAACGGTGAACCAACCCTGGCGTAGTCTACTAAGTTTTCATACGCTGAAACAAGGCGTTCCTAGACATTCCGGCCAATATAGATTCATAACCTCTCCCACTCTGGTCACTCATCTACTTCTCCGCAACACCATTGTTAGATATCGGTGGTCGAAAACCTCCAAGCGATGAACATCTCCCACCACCAAATCAAAACGTCCCGCAAACCCGCACAAAGAACTGAAGGCGCACTGGGGAGAAGTACACACGACCTTTCAACTTCAGTGAAATACCAGGCCGACGCCACAAGTGATTCAGACTAGCGTAAGCTGTTCGAGCCTTGGATATACGCGTGTTTACCTCCACTGCTGAATTACCATTTTTTGGAACGCCAGCTATAAGGTAGGGAACTGGTCCATCAGTCCTTAGTTACTCCCCACCTCAGTACCATGTTCCGGCACTTGCCTTTGTCAGTCCAGTCCCGCACAGCACTTTTACACTTTGAAGTGCAAAGCACATGCCACACCGAGCGCCGATCTCGAGAGTCTATCTAGTGCGCGTCTGGCATGGTCCCGCAGACTCCAAAAGGCAACAACAACGTCATGTGCGTAATCTAGGTCACACAGCTATACTCCATTTCCCAGTTCAACTCCTAAATCCTGGAGACCTCCTAAAGCATCTTCCACCACCTGGTCCATGACGAAGTTGAACAGGAAAATGGAGAGATTAGGACAGCTCTTGTCGACCGTAATAGTCGTTTCGAAATGGACCGTGACAGTTCAACCGTATACCTCACGTCGACCCGTAGATATGCGAGCACAATGCTTTCAAACAGGTCCAAACTTCGTTGGCATCACCCTTCCGCGTGCGAGAGCACTGAGTAGTGGCTAGTCCGATCCACGGAGTCGAAAACACCTTTCAAGTCGAGGAAGACTAGATCAGTAGGGCGGCGATGTGCGTGGCCCTGTTTTTGAGCTATCTGTCGAGAGCTGTATAGCTGGTCGATGCAACCTCGACCAGAACAAAATCCGGCCTGCTGTTTGCGAATCTGCGTGGTCCCGGACAGCATTTATTGAGGCCAACGCCTTAGTAACTAGCAGAATTAAATTAATTCCCACGAATCTGCCTGCAATCACTCCGTCGTGCGTCTCTAGATGGGTTAAAATCAGCTGACTCATCCCACGATGACGGAATACGCTCCTTGTTCTAAATATCTCTAGGCAAGGAGGTCAGGGATTTCACCGGGGCTTCTCCATCCAATTTGAAAAGCACTGGGGGAAAGTCACCGTCGGTGTTCAAGTAACTCCCCGAAGGGAGTCTGACACTAAGACCCAAGTGGTGAGTCCACTGTCACATAATCAATTCTGCACGGCGAACTCGCATCTACAAATATAAATTCAACATTGGTTGTACAACGCAGAACGGGCAGTTTCAAATAGGATACAGCAATTCCGAAATATAACCATAGTTGTTTTGCGTAATTACCCAAATTATTATAACAGGACACTGGGAACAAGTAATATCCTGTACTGTATTGGAATGGATTGCCTTGCATTGCATTGCATTGTATTGTATTGTATAGACTTTGCGTACAAGATGTAATGTCGCATCTCAGCCAAATAACATGGGGTTAAAATAGAAAACATTTGCACTCATCACCTTGTAAAAATGCGGTAAGTGTTTTTGAGTTGATGAAAGAATTTCCCATGGGTAGGCAGACCAGGAGGGAACAGATATTCGAAAAACTTACGTGTTAAGATTTAAACCAGCTCGTGCAGAGAAATCGTAAACAGAAGATAGGTTGTTAAAAAACTTTAAAAATCATCGTTGTTCGAAACGGCTTAAGAGAGGGCAACATCATCAGCATACTTAAACAGATGACAAGGTGAGCTAGTTGATAAGTCGCTGATGTAAGTAGAGAAGAGAAGCGGTGAAAGAACAGCACCCTGTAGCAGGCCTGAGTTGAAACCGTTTTGCATCCATTCGAGCTCGGCAATGCGTCTTCGGATTAGTAAAGTAATCCAGCAGCCATGCTACACAAAGGCGTGCGGCACAATGTCTTCCAGTTTTTGAAGTAAAAGAGAACCGTGCAAACCAAAATCACCAATGCCCCGACCGAAACCTACTCTAAGAAACTGCGCAACGAGCAGATTTCATCGATGCACTTAAGGCTTACAAATGCGGTGAATGAGGGAGCTGAGAGCGTCCAAAGTGGACCTGTTAGATTTATAGGCAAACTAAAAAGGGTCGTCAGAAGGATACATACAAGAACGCAGGCGCCTAAGTATAGCAAGCTATGTCAGTTTAAGACCAGAAGATGTTAAGGCGAATGGCGAAGCGGTTTTGTTAAAGCAGTAAAACTGATCGATTTTTGGAATGGGAATAGTAGTGACGGGTCTCCAAAGCAAGTCAGAGACAGAAGAAAGAGTAATGATGAGTAAAACAGACAAGCAAATCCAACTGCCAGAGCCACAGCACCCATGCCTTAAAAGAGCTGAGGAATAGACTGTCAGGAACGCAACCCCCGTGGTAATCTTAGTAGGTGCTGGCAAGAAGGCCAAGCACCGTCTTTCCTAGAAACTTCCAACTTGTCACATCCTCACCCTGTCTAAATCATGACTGGGGGTATTAAGTCGTAAAGGGTGGAATGAAGCATGAATTTCATGCTGCTGATATTCTCTGCCAGCAAATTTCGCATGTTTTTGCTATTTTTCTTCGCGACTAACAAACATACGGATGCCTTTCCATAGGAAATTGGTTTGTTGTTACACTTCTGAGTTAGCTTGAGAATGTAGTGTCGATTGCGTTGGATTTCAGCTTTTTATTAAGGTATGGAAGTCTCACCTCATGTTTGAGAATATTACGGGATTTTTTGAAGTGCTCCTTGCAACCTTCATTAGAGATTCCCAGTTTCTGGGGTGAGATACGCCAGTTTGAGACAAGATAGTGTTTCTAAGGCATAGACAGATCTCACAGGGTTTGCGTCCGTGTCTGGTTATAATTTTTAAAAAGTCCAATTAGAATACGAACGTTTCAAAAGAGAGAAGCAGGCAGATGCGAATGAAAGGGATTTCTTTGAAGAAAATGAAGACCGGTTGTGGTTGAAAAATTACGGAGGACGAACTCGGATTTGGGTTTCTGTTTGCTTGAAGGAATCGAAAGCTGTATCCTAGGTACATCTTGGGCCTTAGACAGAATAGATATATAGTCAATCACTTGAAATTGTAGCAACGCGGTTTTCAGGGAAAATAAATCTGGGTCGTCGGTAAAAATTGGAGCCGCCTCTGGTTAGGGTTAGATAACGCAGAGATCAGTCAATAAACAGTCACTGGTAGGGTAGTACATGATGAGAATCACCTTACCTAATATGCACACGATATCCTTCCGAAGTATGGAACAATAAATACTAGAAAAGAGTCGCGAAAAGATGTGATTTTGTGTTGCGAGCTAAAAGGAGCAATACACACAGATTTTCGTATGATGTCTTACTGTATGAGCTTGGAAAGCCTAGGATGACACTGCGTCGCGAGACAGTCAATTCCGTTTAGTGAGAATGTCCAAATAACTTCGGACTTGCCGGACCAGAAGGAGTTTATGCATTTTGCCACACCGCCTCCGGTTTTCTTGTCCGAAACTTTGTCCTACCGATAGAGTCTAAAGCTGTCTATGGACACGAGTGAATTAGCGATATCCGGGTTCAGCCACGATTCTCGTATGCAGATGACACACGTGTGAACATGGATCGGTAATTGAGGTGTGAGGGACAGGTACGACATTTTCATAAACAGAGAGCGGATGTTGGTACTCAGTAATGCCGGAGTGGGCATCTTGGGCGGAAGGGTGCATTTAGGAGCTGCCTGCCAGCCAGCACGACTGCGTCTTTTTGATTTTTAGTAGCTCGTTGAGCTGCAGAATTCGAGATCCCAATATACGTAGAGAAACGATGCTGCTTTTGAACAAAAAGTAATTTCAATCCATTGTAGCGACGAACGGAGACCACGATCGAACCAAATATCCGACAACAAAATATCGAAAAGCATGACAGAATTTTAGTGGGGCCAGTCAAAGGGCGCGCTGCTCGCCGTTGTTTTTTCTAGACCTCATTGGTTTTTGCTGGAACACAACTAATAACCTGTAGCTCGTCATGACGTCGCTTCCATTCCGACAAGTAAGCCGATGACCCTTTCACGCTGCAGTTGGTAATCATACCCTAGTATGTGGTTGTGTCTCATTCTTGGGTGTAGGCTATTTACGGTCAAGGACATGGTGTCTCATAATTTTAACCTTGGTTTTTTTGGTGCATCCTAATTCCCGTGCTTTTGCTCTCACCTTTTTCTTAATGTGTTAGTAGTAAATGCATGCGACGTTTTTTTCCTTTTCGCTAGAATGCCTCATCATCCGCCGGAAATTTGTCTTCTCGGTTTGATCTGCTAATTAAAATGGATTTTACGGCTGTTGTCGCCAGGTCCACCCGAGCCGCCACATGCGACTCATGTCACCTAGCTGGTTTCGTGCAATTTGTTGACGGACTTTATTAAAGAACCCTGGGCAGCTTCGTGTTTGATAATGGTAGATAGTATTCTCGGATGGTTGGTCAGCTGACTGCGGCGCTTATATTCCCCATCACTCAGAAATAATATTAGGATAATAAAAGTGAACACAAATAACAAAGCTTCTCTCTCGGATGATCTTTCGGTAGAAATATCTCCAAAACGAGTGAATCGATTTCTTCTTGTAACTTGCCACGGAATTTGAATTCATGGTCTCGGAAATTTTGGGCCAACACTCGCCTGGAGCAATCACACTTGTATTGTGCTTACCGATTTATGCGATACGCCTAAAATGAAGAAGGAAGTGATTGCTAAAGCTGTGCATTTGGCTGTTTGCACCGTCTTATTTACACTCACTTCGATACTAGTATACCTGTAGTCGCCTTTAAAGCTCATCTGGTTCGGTGTGCTCCAAGACCGCTAAGCAAATTCTCTCCATATATACCGTATCAAAATGGAATGTCTGACTCTTCTGCATCTGTCGCATTCCTTTCAAAGAACAAATCACACCAACTTTTGAGTATGCTCACATTCCTTGATGATAAATTCTGGTCTGCCGGCAACCATAGACCTGGCCATTAGGGTTACGGGTTGGTTTTGCCTTACGACGGAATCGGAATCACGCCATCAGAACTCACGAAGCTTCAACCATGATATTAAATCTTCCCTTGCTGTCAAAACGCTTGCCATAGTCCGACATTGCAGCCCACTGCGTCACCAAAACTTTAACAACATACTCAAGATTTCTCTCAAAGAGCAAAGGGACCGTTATGCGCCTCAAAAAGATTTTCTGGCGAGTTTTAATCTGGCCAATTAATATTGTGCCATCTGATACCCATCAGGACCAAGTTGAAATCACAAAATGTCATTGCAACATTGCCCGCGCGCCCTCACCAATTCAACCTTTCCTATTTTCTCTTGTCTTCATAGCATTGTCGCCATTTACAACACATTTCAGACTGCTTATCTACTTTTCTCTCTCGTTTTCAGGCCTGTCAACTGCTCACAGCGGGAGATTTCAAATCATACCTACCGGCTAGTCCCCGAAATTACATACCGAGCAGCCGGACAATGCCACTGTCAACCCTTGTTGCTCATCACTCGACGACTTACTAGCAGGCTTATTACAAGCTTCTAAGGTCATACAGGACAAAAGTGTCCGCAACGCGCAAGCAAAAGTATAGATGGAACTGTTACTGGCTGGCTTTCTTTTCATCCAGCACTGTGAGATACGTGAATTTCATTTCTTCTGAAAGAGAGTTTTTGGAGCATTGTCAGGCTTATGCACACCATGTGATAATGAGATGTTCGCATGGACAGATGTAGAAAATTTTATTGGAACTTGAATTATAAATAAATAAATTCCCGTGTAGGGCGGCTTTTTTCTGAAACCGGGGAGCGCCGACTGGAAAATCAGGTGAAACTGGAAGATATATCCCTGCAAACGTCACCAACTCCTGCCGATGTGTTTTCCACACAAACCAAGGCAGGAACGCACGTTCCAACTACCAAAAGCTGAAATGATGACCTTTAAGGGGGAAACGTAAAATTGCTGCCCATTTCCTGGGGTGCACGAGAAAATCATCCACCGCCAAGTAAAAGATCCGGGACGATGTCTCTCTATTCTAATGCGTTCTTGTCACTGTTGAGCCAAGGAGGCATAAGAAGGATGCAAAATGTTAGATCCCAACGAGGGATGTCAGAAAAAGTTATGAAAATGCAGAACTGCACCATCAAACTGATCCCAGGGCTCGGTGCGAACTCCAGTAGACTGCTGTTTCCCTGTGGATCCCCCGGGACACTGAGGTGCACATTTCTAGACTATGATGTGCTTTAACGATTTGTGGGTGGGCATGGCCAACAGAAAGCGTGGTAAGATTATGGGTGACATCATAGGACTAACTGGAACGATTTTAAATGCCGCCACTGGCGGAGTGAGTGATCAGGTTAGGCGACTTACAGGGGCTGCTGCGTACGCCGTCTCGTCTGACGAAGAAAGATAGGCAAAATCTAGGTTCTGCGTGAAGCACATTGGTTGGCTGGATGCCAAACATTTCTAGAGATGGAAGTCGGATAATACCCGTTTCGCCCGCTTGAAGGGATCACGGCTTTCACGGGCGTGCTGGAGAACGAACGGACACACCAACTGATCTATGCAAAAGCGCTCGCAACCCGTCATTTCATACCGAAGCGGGTCAGGAACAGTATCCACGGCGGGACAAAAGGATGTTTTTGGTGTTGAGAGATCCTGTTGAACGAAACGAGCAGGGGTTATACGTGTGGTCGTAATGATAGTCAAGTAGACCCCACTGGACAGCAAGTCAGATGCTGGCCTGGTTACGGATGACTAAGTTAGGCGAGTTAACATGAAGTCCCTAAGTTCTCAGACAGTAGGCATGTCGGAGACTGATAACCCGATTAGTCCTGGATCTGTAAACTTTATTCCGACTCTGAATGAGAGAGGATCAAGGAGAAAAGTGCGAACAACGGAAAGTGTGGAGAACTTATTTGCTTCCGACTCGTCGTTTTTTCTTTATTTTCATACGGTGTTACGGGTGAACATCATCGAGGGGCACTGTCTCGCGGCCGGCATATCACATTCATATCGGAGACAAAAACCGTCTGTCAGAGATTAGAAAGGGATGACGCCAGTGGCAAATAGTAATATTTTTAGGCATGACGAACGCTTTCGACAGTCTCGCACCCTAGGTTGCTGAATAAAATGGCTTCCCGTGGTTTTGTTGATTCAGTGCTGTCCTGGTTTTCATCTTATTTGTCATTTATAAGGCAGATAGTGCAAGTAAATGGCTTAATATCTGAACTTAGATTAGTGTCCAGCGGGATGGTTTAACAGGTTAC